>CAXKVW010000436.1:0-350654 GCA_964058825.1 Carex arenaria | reverse complement strand
ACCCTAAACCCTAAACCCTAAACCCTAAACCCTAAACCCTAAACCCTAAACCCTAAACCCTAAACCCTAAACCCTAAACCCTAAACCCTAAACCCTAAACCCTAAACCCTAAACCCTAAACCCTAAACCCTAAACCCTAAACCCTAAACCCTAAACCCTAAACCCTAAACCCTAAACCCTAAACCCTAAACCCTAAACCCTAAACCCTAAACCCTAAACCCTAAACCCTAAACCCTAAACCCTAAACCCTAAACCCTAAACCCTAAACCCTAAACCCTAAACCCTAAACCCTAAACCCTAAACCCTAAACCCTAAACCCTAAACCCTAAACCCTAAACCCTAAACCCTAAACCCTAAACCCTAAACCCTAAACCCTAAACCCTAAACCCTAAACCCTAAACCCTAAACCCTAAACCCTAAACCCTAAACCCTAAACCCTAAACCCTAAACCCTAAACCCTAAACCCTAAACCCTAAACCCTAAACCCTAAACCCTAAACCCTAAACCCTAAACCCTAAACCCTAAACCCTAAACCCTAAACCCTAAACCCTAAACCCTAAACCCTAAACCCTAAACCCTAAACCCTAAACCCTAAACCCTAAACCCTAAACCCTAAACCCTAAACCCTAAACCCTAAACCCTAAACCCTAAACCCTAAACCCTAAACCCTAAACCCTAAACCCTAAACCCTAAACCCTAAACCCTAAACCCTAAACCCTAAACCCTAAACCCTAAACCCTAAACCCTAAACCCTAAACCCTAAACCCTAAACCCTAAACCCTAAACCCTAAACCCTAAACCCTAAACCCTAAACCCTAAACCCTAAACCCTAAACCCTAAACCCTAAACCCTAAACCCTAAACCCTAAACCCTAAACCCTAAACCCTAAACCCTAAACCCTAAACCCTAAACCCTAAACCCTAAACCCTAAACCCTAAACCCTAAACCCTAAACCCTAAACCCTAAACCCTAAACCCTAAACCCTAAACCCTAAACCCTAAACCCTAAACCCTAAACCCTAAACCCTAAACCCTAAACCCTAAACCCTAAACCCTAAACCCTAAACCCTAAACCCTAAACCCTAAACCCTAAACCCTAAACCCTAAACCCTAAACCCTAAACCCTAAACCCTAAACCCTAAACCCTAAACCCTAAACCCTAAACCCTAAACCCTAAACCCTAAACCCTAAACCCTAAACCCTAAACCCTAAACCCTAAACCCTAAACCCTAAACCCTAAACCCTAAACCCTAAACCCTAAACCCTAAACCCTAAACCCTAAACCCTAAACCCTAAACCCTAAACCCTAAACCCTAAACCCTAAACCCTAAACCCTAAACCCTAAACCCTAAACCCTAAACCCTAAACCCTAAACCCTAAACCCTAAACCCTAAACCCTAAACCCTAAACCCTAAACCCTAAACCCTAAACCCTAAACCCTAAACCCTAAACCCTAAACCCTAAACCCTAAACCCTAAACCCTAAACCCTAAACCCTAAACCCTAAACCCTAAACCCTAAACCCTAAACCCTAAACCCTAAACCCTAAACCCTAAACCCTAAACCCTAAACCCTAAACCCTAAACCCTAAACCCTAAACCCTAAACCCTAAACCCTAAACCCTAAACCCTAAACCCTAAACCCTAAACCCTAAACCCTAAACCCTAAACCCTAAACCCTAAACCCTAAACCCTAAACCCTAAACCCTAAACCCTAAACCCTAAACCCTAAACCCTAAACCCTAAACCCTAAACCCTAAACCCTAAACCCTAAACCCTAAACCCTAAACCCTAAACCCTAAACCCTAAACCCTAAACCCTAAACCCTAAACCCTAAACCCTAAACCCTAAACCCTAAACCCTAAACCCTAAACCCTAAACCCTAAACCCTAAACCCTAAACCCTAAACCCTAAACCCTAAACCCTAAACCCTAAACCCTAAACCCTAAACCCTAAACCCTAAACCCTAAACCCTAAACCCTAAACCCTAAACCCTAAACCCTAAACCCTAAACCCTAAACCCTAAACCCTAAACCCTAAACCCTAAACCCTAAACCCTAAACCCTAAACCCTAAACCCTAAACCCTAAACCCTAAACCCTAAACCCTAAACCCTAAACCCTAAACCCTAAACCCTAAACCCTAAACCCTAAACCCTAAACCCTAAACCCTAAACCCTAAACCCTAAACCCTAAACCCTAAACCCTAAACCCTAAACCCTAAACCCTAAACCCTAAACCCTAAACCCTAAACCCTAAACCCTAAACCCTAAACCCTAAACCCTAAACCCTAAACCCTAAACCCTAAACCCTAAACCCTAAACCCTAAACCCTAAACCCTAAACCCTAAACCCTAAACCCTAAACCCTAAACCCTAAACCCTAAACCCTAAACCCTAAACCCTAAACCCTAAACCCTAAACCCTAAACCCTAAACCCTAAACCCTAAACCCTAAACCCTAAACCCTAAACCCTAAACCCTAAACCCTAAACCCTAAACCCTAAACCCTAAACCCTAAACCCTAAACCCTAAACCCTAAACCCTAAACCCTAAACCCTAAACCCTAAACCCTAAACCCTAAACCCTAAACCCTAAACCCTAAACCCTAAACCCTAAACCCTAAACCCTAAACCCTAAACCCTAAACCCTAAACCCTAAACCCTAAACCCTAAACCCTAAACCCTAAACCCTAAACCCTAAACCCTAAACCCTAAACCCTAAACCCTAAACCCTAAACCCTAAACCCTAAACCCTAAACCCTAAACCCTAAACCCTAAACCCTAAACCCTAAACCCTAAACCCTAAACCCTAAACCCTAAACCCTAAACCCTAAACCCTAAACCCTAAACCCTAAACCCTAAACCCTAAACCCTAAACCCTAAACCCTAAACCCTAAACCCTAAACCCTAAACCCTAAACCCTAAACCCTAAACCCTAAACCCTAAACCCTAAACCCTAAACCCTAAACCCTAAACCCTAAACCCTAAACCCTAAACCCTAAACCCTAAACCCTAAACCCTAAACCCTAAACCCTAAACCCTAAACCCTAAACCCTAAACCCTAAACCCTAAACCCTAAACCCTAAACCCTAAACCCTAAACCCTAAACCCTAAACCCTAAACCCTAAACCCTAAACCCTAAACCCTAAACCCTAAACCCTAAACCCTAAACCCTAAACCCTAAACCCTAAACCCTAAACCCTAAACCCTAAACCCTAAACCCTAAACCCTAAACCCTAAACCCTAAACCCTAAACCCTAAACCCTAAACCCTAAACCCTAAACCCTAAACCCTAAACCCTAAACCCTAAACCCTAAACCCTAAACCCTAAACCCTAAACCCTAAACCCTAAACCCTAAACCCTAAACCCTAAACCCTAAACCCTAAACCCTAAACCCTAAACCCTAAACCCTAAACCCTAAACCCTAAACCCTAAACCCTAAACCCTAAACCCTAAACCCTAAACCCTAAACCCTAAACCCTAAACCCTAAACCCTAAACCCTAAACCCTAAACCCTAAACCCTAAACCCTAAACCCTAAACCCTAAACCCTAAACCCTAAACCCTAAACCCTAAACCCTAAACCCTAAACCCTAAACCCTAAACCCTAAACCCTAAACCCTAAACCCTAAACCCTAAACCCTAAACCCTAAACCCTAAACCCTAAACCCTAAACCCTAAACCCTAAACCCTAAACCCTAAACCCTAAACCCTAAACCCTAAACCCTAAACCCTAAACCCTAAACCCTAAACCCTAAACCCTAAACCCTAAACCCTAAACCCTAAACCCTAAACCCTAAACCCTAAACCCTAAACCCTAAACCCTAAACCCTAAACCCTAAACCCTAAACCCTAAACCCTAAACCCTAAACCCTAAACCCTAAACCCTAAACCCTAAACCCTAAACCCTAAACCCTAAACCCTAAACCCTAAACCCTAAACCCTAAACCCTAAACCCTAAACCCTAAACCCTAAACCCTAAACCCTAAACCCTAAACCCTAAACCCTAAACCCTAAACCCTAAACCCTAAACCCTAAACCCTAAACCCTAAACCCTAAACCCTAAACCCTAAACCCTAAACCCTAAACCCTAAACCCTAAACCCTAAACCCTAAACCCTAAACCCTAAACCCTAAACCCTAAACCCTAAACCCTAAACCCTAAACCCTAAACCCTAAACCCTAAACCCTAAACCCTAAACCCTAAACCCTAAACCCTAAACCCTAAACCCTAAACCCTAAACCCTAAACCCTAAACCCTAAACCCTAAACCCTAAACCCTAAACCCTAAACCCTAAACCCTAAACCCTAAACCCTAAACCCTAAACCCTAAACCCTAAACCCTAAACCCTAAACCCTAAACCCTAAACCCTAAACCCTAAACCCTAAACCCTAAACCCTAAACCCTAAACCCTAAACCCTAAACCCTAAACCCTAAACCCTAAACCCTAAACCCTAAACCCTAAACCCTAAACCCTAAACCCTAAACCCTAAACCCTAAACCCTAAACCCTAAACCCTAAACCCTAAA
This sequence comes from Carex arenaria, assembly GCA_964058825.1. Classification (NCBI taxonomy): domain Eukaryota; kingdom Viridiplantae; phylum Streptophyta; class Magnoliopsida; order Poales; family Cyperaceae; genus Carex; species Carex arenaria. The sequence goes on along the minus strand of CAXKVW010000436.1, from coordinate 346,131 downwards.
CCCTAAACCCTAAACCCTAAACCCTAAACCCTAAACCCTAAACCCTAAACCCTAAACCCTAAACCCTAAACCCTAAACCCTAAACCCTAAACCCTAAACCCTAAACCCTAAACCCTAAACCCTAAACCCTAAACCCTAAACCCTAAACCCTAAACCCTAAACCCTAAACCCTAAACCCTAAACCCTAAACCCTAAACCCTAAACCCTAAACCCTAAACCCTAAACCCTAAACCCTAAACCCTAAACCCTAAACCCTAAACCCTAAACCCTAAACCCTAAACCCTAAACCCTAAACCCTAAACCCTAAACCCTAAACCCTAAACCCTAAACCCTAAACCCTAAACCCTAAACCCTAAACCCTAAACCCTAAACCCTAAACCCTAAACCCTAAACCCTAAACCCTAAACCCTAAACCCTAAACCCTAAACCCTAAACCCTAAACCCTAAACCCTAAACCCTAAACCCTAAACCCTAAACCCTAAACCCTAAACCCTAAACCCTAAACCCTAAACCCTAAACCCTAAACCCTAAACCCTAAACCCTAAACCCTAAACCCTAAACCCTAAACCCTAAACCCTAAACCCTAAACCCTAAACCCTAAACCCTAAACCCTAAACCCTAAACCCTAAACCCTAAACCCTAAACCCTAAACCCTAAACCCTAAACCCTAAACCCTAAACCCTAAACCCTAAACCCTAAACCCTAAACCCTAAACCCTAAACCCTAAACCCTAAACCCTAAACCCTAAACCCTAAACCCTAAACCCTAAACCCTAAACCCTAAACCCTAAACCCTAAACCCTAAACCCTAAACCCTAAACCCTAAACCCTAAACCCTAAACCCTAAACCCTAAACCCTAAACCCTAAACCCTAAACCCTAAACCCTAAACCCTAAACCCTAAACCCTAAACCCTAAACCCTAAACCCTAAACCCTAAACCCTAAACCCTAAACCCTAAACCCTAAACCCTAAACCCTAAACCCTAAACCCTAAACCCTAAACCCTAAACCCTAAACCCTAAACCCTAAACCCTAAACCCTAAACCCTAAACCCTAAACCCTAAACCCTAAACCCTAAACCCTAAACCCTAAACCCTAAACCCTAAACCCTAAACCCTAAACCCTAAACCCTAAACCCTAAACCCTAAACCCTAAACCCTAAACCCTAAACCCTAAACCCTAAACCCTAAACCCTAAACCCTAAACCCTAAACCCTAAACCCTAAACCCTAAACCCTAAACCCTAAACCCTAAACCCTAAACCCTAAACCCTAAACCCTAAACCCTAAACCCTAAACCCTAAACCCTAAACCCTAAACCCTAAACCCTAAACCCTAAACCCTAAACCCTAAACCCTAAACCCTAAACCCTAAACCCTAAACCCTAAACCCTAAACCCTAAACCCTAAACCCTAAACCCTAAACCCTAAACCCTAAACCCTAAACCCTAAACCCTAAACCCTAAACCCTAAACCCTAAACCCTAAACCCTAAACCCTAAACCCTAAACCCTAAACCCTAAACCCTAAACCCTAAACCCTAAACCCTAAACCCTAAACCCTAAACCCTAAACCCTAAACCCTAAACCCTAAACCCTAAACCCTAAACCCTAAACCCTAAACCCTAAACCCTAAACCCTAAACCCTAAACCCTAAACCCTAAACCCTAAACCCTAAACCCTAAACCCTAAACCCTAAACCCTAAACCCTAAACCCTAAACCCTAAACCCTAAACCCTAAACCCTAAACCCTAAACCCTAAACCCTAAACCCTAAACCCTAAACCCTAAACCCTAAACCCTAAACCCTAAACCCTAAACCCTAAACCCTAAACCCTAAACCCTAAACCCTAAACCCTAAACCCTAAACCCTAAACCCTAAACCCTAAACCCTAAACCCTAAACCCTAAACCCTAAACCCTAAACCCTAAACCCTAAACCCTAAACCCTAAACCCTAAACCCTAAACCCTAAACCCTAAACCCTAAACCCTAAACCCTAAACCCTAAACCCTAAACCCTAAACCCTAAACCCTAAACCCTAAACCCTAAACCCTAAACCCTAAACCCTAAACCCTAAACCCTAAACCCTAAACCCTAAACCCTAAACCCTAAACCCTAAACCCTAAACCCTAAACCCTAAACCCTAAACCCTAAACCCTAAACCCTAAACCCTAAACCCTAAACCCTAAACCCTAAACCCTAAACCCTAAACCCTAAACCCTAAACCCTAAACCCTAAACCCTAAACCCTAAACCCTAAACCCTAAACCCTAAACCCTAAACCCTAAACCCTAAACCCTAAACCCTAAACCCTAAACCCTAAACCCTAAACCCTAAACCCTAAACCCTAAACCCTAAACCCTAAACCCTAAACCCTAAACCCTAAACCCTAAACCCTAAACCCTAAACCCTAAACCCTAAACCCTAAACCCTAAACCCTAAACCCTAAACCCTAAACCCTAAACCCTAAACCCTAAACCCTAAACCCTAAACCCTAAACCCTAAACCCTAAACCCTAAACCCTAAACCCTAAACCCTAAACCCTAAACCCTAAACCCTAAACCCTAAACCCTAAACCCTAAACCCTAAACCCTAAACCCTAAACCCTAAACCCTAAACCCTAAACCCTAAACCCTAAACCCTAAACCCTAAACCCTAAACCCTAAACCCTAAACCCTAAACCCTAAACCCTAAACCCTAAACCCTAAACCCTAAACCCTAAACCCTAAACCCTAAACCCTAAACCCTAAACCCTAAACCCTAAACCCTAAACCCTAAACCCTAAACCCTAAACCCTAAACCCTAAACCCTAAACCCTAAACCCTAAACCCTAAACCCTAAACCCTAAACCCTAAACCCTAAACCCTAAACCCTAAACCCTAAACCCTAAACCCTAAACCCTAAACCCTAAACCCTAAACCCTAAACCCTAAACCCTAAACCCTAAACCCTAAACCCTAAACCCTAAACCCTAAACCCTAAACCCTAAACCCTAAACCCTAAACCCTAAACCCTAAACCCTAAACCCTAAACCCTAAACCCTAAACCCTAAACCCTAAACCCTAAACCCTAAACCCTAAACCCTAAACCCTAAACCCTAAACCCTAAACCCTAAACCCTAAACCCTAAACCCTAAACCCTAAACCCTAAACCCTAAACCCTAAACCCTAAACCCTAAACCCTAAACCCTAAACCCTAAACCCTAAACCCTAAACCCTAAACCCTAAACCCTAAACCCTAAACCCTAAACCCTAAACCCTAAACCCTAAACCCTAAACCCTAAACCCTAAACCCTAAACCCTAAACCCTAAACCCTAAACCCTAAACCCTAAACCCTAAACCCTAAACCCTAAACCCTAAACCCTAAACCCTAAACCCTAAACCCTAAACCCTAAACCCTAAACCCTAAACCCTAAACCCTAAACCCTAAACCCTAAACCCTAAACCCTAAACCCTAAACCCTAAACCCTAAACCCTAAACCCTAAACCCTAAACCCTAAACCCTAAACCCTAAACCCTAAACCCTAAACCCTAAACCCTAAACCCTAAACCCTAAACCCTAAACCCTAAACCCTAAACCCTAAACCCTAAACCCTAAACCCTAAACCCTAAACCCTAAACCCTAAACCCTAAACCCTAAACCCTAAACCCTAAACCCTAAACCCTAAACCCTAAACCCTAAACCCTAAACCCTAAACCCTAAACCCTAAACCCTAAACCCTAAACCCTAAACCCTAAACCCTAAACCCTAAACCCTAAACCCTAAACCCTAAACCCTAAACCCTAAACCCTAAACCCTAAACCCTAAACCCTAAACCCTAAACCCTAAACCCTAAACCCTAAACCCTAAACCCTAAACCCTAAACCCTAAACCCTAAACCCTAAACCCTAAACCCTAAACCCTAAACCCTAAACCCTAAACCCTAAACCCTAAACCCTAAACCCTAAACCCTAAACCCTAAACCCTAAACCCTAAACCCTAAACCCTAAACCCTAAACCCTAAACCCTAAACCCTAAACCCTAAACCCTAAACCCTAAACCCTAAACCCTAAACCCTAAACCCTAAACCCTAAACCCTAAACCCTAAACCCTAAACCCTAAACCCTAAACCCTAAACCCTAAACCCTAAACCCTAAACCCTAAACCCTAAACCCTAAACCCTAAACCCTAAACCCTAAACCCTAAACCCTAAACCCTAAACCCTAAACCCTAAACCCTAAACCCTAAACCCTAAACCCTAAACCCTAAACCCTAAACCCTAAACCCTAAACCCTAAACCCTAAACCCTAAACCCTAAACCCTAAACCCTAAACCCTAAACCCTAAACCCTAAACCCTAAACCCTAAACCCTAAACCCTAAACCCTAAACCCTAAACCCTAAACCCTAAACCCTAAACCCTAAACCCTAAACCCTAAACCCTAAACCCTAAACCCTAAACCCTAAACCCTAAACCCTAAACCCTAAACCCTAAACCCTAAACCCTAAACCCTAAACCCTAAACCCTAAACCCTAAACCCTAAACCCTAAACCCTAAACCCTAAACCCTAAACCCTAAACCCTAAACCCTAAACCCTAAACCCTAAACCCTAAACCCTAAACCCTAAACCCTAAACCCTAAACCCTAAACCCTAAACCCTAAACCCTAAACCCTAAACCCTAAACCCTAAACCCTAAACCCTAAACCCTAAACCCTAAACCCTAAACCCTAAACCCTAAACCCTAAACCCTAAACCCTAAACCCTAAACCCTAAACCCTAAACCCTAAACCCTAAACCCTAAACCCTAAACCCTAAACCCTAAACCCTAAACCCTAAACCCTAAACCCTAAACCCTAAACCCTAAACCCTAAACCCTAAACCCTAAACCCTAAACCCTAAACCCTAAACCCTAAACCCTAAACCCTAAACCCTAAACCCTAAACCCTAAACCCTAAACCCTAAACCCTAAACCCTAAACCCTAAACCCTAAACCCTAAACCCTAAACCCTAAACCCTAAACCCTAAACCCTAAACCCTAAACCCTAAACCCTAAACCCTAAACCCTAAACCCTAAACCCTAAACCCTAAACCCTAAACCCTAAACCCTAAACCCTAAACCCTAAACCCTAAACCCTAAACCCTAAACCCTAAACCCTAAACCCTAAACCCTAAACCCTAAACCCTAAACCCTAAACCCTAAACCCTAAACCCTAAACCCTAAACCCTAAACCCTAAACCCTAAACCCTAAACCCTAAACCCTAAACCCTAAACCCTAAACCCTAAACCCTAAACCCTAAACCCTAAACCCTAAACCCTAAACCCTAAACCCTAAACCCTAAACCCTAAACCCTAAACCCTAAACCCTAAACCCTAAACCCTAAACCCTAAACCCTAAACCCTAAACCCTAAACCCTAAACCCTAAACCCTAAACCCTAAACCCTAAACCCTAAACCCTAAACCCTAAACCCTAAACCCTAAACCCTAAACCCTAAACCCTAAACCCTAAACCCTAAACCCTAAACCCTAAACCCTAAACCCTAAACCCTAAACCCTAAACCCTAAACCCTAAACCCTAAACCCTAAACCCTAAACCCTAAACCCTAAACCCTAAACCCTAAACCCTAAACCCTAAACCCTAAACCCTAAACCCTAAACCCTAAACCCTAAACCCTAAACCCTAAACCCTAAACCCTAAACCCTAAACCCTAAACCCTAAACCCTAAACCCTAAACCCTAAACCCTAAACCCTAAACCCTAAACCCTAAACCCTAAACCCTAAACCCTAAACCCTAAACCCTAAACCCTGAACCCTGAACCCTGAACCCTGAACCCTGAACCCTGAACCCTGAACCCTGAACCCTGAACCCTGAACCCTGAACCCTGAACCCTGAACCCTGAACCCTGAACCCTGAACCCTGAACCCTGAACCCTGAACCCTGAACCCTGAACCCTGAACCCTGAACCCTGAACCCTGAACCCTGAACCCTGAACCCTGAACCCTGAACCCTGAACCCTGAACCCTGAACCCTGAACCCTGAACCCTGAACCCTGAACCCTGAACCCTGAACCCTGAACCCTGAACCCTGAACCCTGAACCCTGAACCCTGAACCCTGAACCCTGAACCCTGAACCCTGAACCCTGAACCCTGAACCCTGAACCCTGAACCCTGAACCCTGAACCCTGAACCCTGAACCCTGAACCCTGAACCCTGAACCCTGAACCCTGAACCCTGAACCCTGAACCCTGAACCCTGAACCCTGAACCCTGAACCCTGAACCCTGAACCCTGAACCCTGAACCCTGAACCCTGAACCCTGAACCCTGAACCCTGAACCCTGAACCCTGAACCCTGAACCCTGAACCCTGAACCCTGAACCCTGAACCCTGAACCCTGAACCCTGAACCCTGAACCCTGAACCCTGAACCCTGAACCCTGAACCCTGAACCCTGAACCCTGAACCCTGAACCCTGAACCCTGAACCCTGAACCCTGAACCCTGAACCCTGAACCCTGAACCCTGAACCCTGAACCCTGAACCCTGAACCCTGAACCCTGAACCCTGAACCCTGAACCCTGAACCCTGAACCCTGAACCCTGAACCCTGAACCCTGAACCCTGAACCCTGAACCCTGAACCCTGAACCCTGAACCCTGAACCCTGAACCCTGAACCCTGAACCCTAAACCCTGAACCCTAAAACCCTGAACCCTAAAACCCTAAACCCTAAACCCTAAACCCTAAACCCTAAACCCTAAAACCCTAAACCCTAAAACCCTAAAACCCTAAAACCCTAAACCCTAAAACCCTAAACCCTAAACCCTAAACCCTAAACCCGAACCCCGAAACCCGAACCCCGAAACCCGAACCCCGAACCCCGAACCCCGAACCCCGAACCCCGAACCCCGAACCCCGAACCCCGAACCCTCAACCCGCAACCCTCAACCCGCAACCCTCAACCCTCAACCCTCAACCCTCAACCCTCAACCCTCAACCCTCAACCCTCAACCCTCAACCCTCAACCCTCAACCCTCAACCCTCAACCCTCAACCCTCAACCCTAAACCCTAAACCCTAAACCCTAAACCCTAAACCCTAAACCCTAAACCCTAAACCCTAAACCCTAAACCCTAAACCCTAAACCCTAAACCCTAAACCCTAAAACCCTAAAACCCTAAACCCTAAACCCTAAACCCTAAACCCTAAAACCCTAAACCCTAAAACCCTAAAACCCTAAAACCCTAAAACCCTAAAACCCTAAAACCCTAAAACCCTAAACCCTAAACCCTAAACCCTAAACCCTAAACCCTAAACCCTAAACCCTAAACCCTAAACCCTAAACCCTAAACCCTAAACCCTAAACCCTAAACCCTAAACCCTAAACCCTAAAACCCTAAAACCCTAAAACCCTAAAACCCTAAACCCTAAAACCCTAAAACCCTCAACCCTCAACCCTCAACCCTCAACCCTCAACCCTCAACCCTCAACCCTCAACCCTCAACCCTGAACCCTGAACCCTGAACCCTGAACCCTGAACCCTGAACCCTGAACCCTGAACCCTGAACCCTGAACCCTGAACCCTGAACGCTCACCCCTCACCCCTGAACCCTGAACCCTGAACCCTGAACCCTCACCCCTGAACCCTGAACCCTAAACCCTAAACCCTGAACCCTGAACCCTGAACCCTGAACCCTGAACCCTGAACCCTGAACGCTCACCCCTCACCCCTAAACCCTAAACCCTAAACCCTAAACCCTAACCCCTAAACCCTAAACCCTAAACCCTAAACCCTAAACCCCTAAACCCAAAACTCCAAAACCCCAAAACCCCAAAACCCCAAACCCCCAAACCCCCAAACCCTAAACCCTAAACCCTAAAACCGTAAACCCTAAACCGTAAACCGTAAACCGTAAACCCTAAACCCTAAACCCTTTATAGACTCTGTTTCTACCGTACTGTACAGCTTTGAACGGAAGTCATATATCAAACCTCCAAAAATTATGTAATAACAATAGTGCCCCTGAGAAAGAGAGAGAGAGAGAGAGAGACGAAATCCCCTTCTTCCCCAAGTTGCCACGTTGCCACGTTGCCAGTGGCATACGCGTTATTAGAGATATATACAAGGGTAACCATGCAAGTAACATACGCAGAAGAAAGAATTGATTTGACGGTTAGACTAGTTCTACGTAGAACAAATATAAATGATTTGCTTTCCTTGATCCTTGTTCCCATAAAGCGGGACGTCTTTTCATAAAGTAATCGTTTGTTCTATTAGAACGTGCCTACCTTGGTCTTGCCCTTGGAGGGGTTGGAAATTAAGAAAGAAAAAGTTTGTTTAAGGGCTTATTAAAAGGAGGAAACTTATGTTAACATCCCATTCCCAGTCCCACCGATATTTTCCTTATATAAGAATTTTTTACTATGGAATAATATCGATCATTACAAGTTAATTTTATCTATCAGTTTCTCTTTAATTGTGTGCAACTCTACAAGTAATATATATTTTCAAAATTATCAAAATATTATATATAGGCCAACTGAATCTAAAAATTAGCAATTTGCGTTTGTTATATGTGTTTGTGTCATGTTATCTCAATATAGCCATAAATCTTTAATTAGTATATACTATTTATTTATACTTTTGTCATATATATTATCCTAATAATTATTATTACTATGGATATATAGTATTAAAAAAAATAGATGGGTTTAATATGGAAAAATGGGATGGAGGTGATTTAATTAAGGGGAGGATAGGAAGATAAGACGAAAATGTTGGCTTATAGTTATAGTCAGATTAGATTAGATATGGGGAAAAGCAAAAATGACAAAGGTTGACGTGGCAGATTAGAAATATGAGAAGAGAGCCAAATTAAATAATATATTTGTTGCATGCTTTGTCGGCGAGTGAATGTGATCCATTCCAAATTTCCACGGTTTAGACTAGTTGCCTCCAGCTGCAATGCTGCATGCGCTGACCGCTCCTCCGCTCCATTATTTATAAAAACTACTGTTCATAATTTCATATCATTTTTTTTTTACGGCTCCAACAAGTCATCAAAGATAAGACAAGGAGAGATCAAAGAGACAATCCGGCCCATAGAAAATGATGCTCGCTCATCAAATGTGGAATTCAATAACTCACATGCATCATGCATGCCTTTTTCTTCATCTAATCGATCATCACTTGCAATTCATACCTCATTTTATAATTCAAATCTTATTCAATTAATTACTAATTACACTATTAAAATTATCATTATCGTTGTCATTTTAGAATTTCTAATTCTTTCTGTACAAGATAAATTGGTAATATATTCACAAACATAATTAGACTTTCAAGTTATGAAAATCAAATATAAATTAAAGTTAATCATATATAATTATCTTGCTACAGATAGAGATCGATTTTACACCACCCAAAATATTTTAATTTAAATTATATAGAAAACAAGACACAAGTGCAACAATTTTGAAAAAAAAAAAACTCCACCACACCAGTGTTTAAGATGCTGAGTTTAAATCCAATTCTTTGTTATATTTATATCACTACAAATTTTAAATAAATTCATGTATAAGATTGGACCGAATTTATTTGAATTATGATCGATCAGTTGGCATTAAAACTAAAATGATTCATTACTTGATAGGATCCGGAAAATCGGATTACCTGTCTCCAGGGAGTAGAATTTTTCTATCTCAATGTCGCTGATAAGTGGATCCGGACGCAGAGGCAGAGGCAGTAAGTTTAAATAGGGGTCAATTGACCCCATTAATTTTCAAATTTTTTGTATATATTAGTAAATTTTTATATAGTTTAGTAGAAAATGCTATAAAACCTATAAAATTGACTCCATCCGCGACATAAAATTTTTATATGCTTGACCTCTATTCAAGTTTGATCTCCATATATAGTTTAAAGACCTAGCTCCACCCTTGTCCCAACGGATTTAAAAATTATAATATTATATACAATTTTATTCCGAATTTACATATCAGCGACACTAACTGCAAAAAAATCCTGTCTAGGGGCAGAGGATCCGGTCTCAGAATCCGGACAGTGGATGTTAGATATGGAACAAGAGGTTAAATAAAAATTGTTTTAAATATGAGATGTCTTTTGATGTCTCCGGATTACACGTGACAAGTAAAATAGCACTTATTTATTTTCTTGATGTGATGTGTTTGATAGCCACTGTATATAATTGGTCAATATATATATTTATAGCCCTTTAAACGGCCGGTGTTAGGAACATGATCATCTGTAAAATTAAGTACTTTTCACTATTACAAAAACACAGTTTGTACACGGACAAAAAGTGACGTAGCTACACGGATTTGGAAACGTGTGTAATACTAGAGTGTAGGAAAGTACAACATTTACACACGGATAATTATCTGTGTACGATTATACTAATTTTACACGGATTATTCGTAAAGATCCGTGTGGAAAACCTACCAAAGTACATCGCACTGCAAAAGAGCTACACGGTTTTTTAATAAATATCCGTGTAGGAATAGTCTTCCTACACGGATATTAACTAAATATCCGTGTAGCTCTCGTATTCTAGCTACACGTATATTAATTAAACAATCCGTGTAGGAAGGGATTGCTACACGGATATTTAATTAATATCCGTGTATGAAGAGTATTCATACACGGATATTAAGTTAAAAAACCGTGTAGGAAGGTTGCAAATTACTAATATTTTATTCTTACATCTTCCTACACGGATTTTATTTAAATATCCGTGCAGGATTGTCCTATTTTTTTTTTTGGGCTAGTCTCCACTTTTGGTAGCCAATAATGTATATTTCAGATTGAATATACATAGCCTTTTGTAAAAATAAATACATAGTATTTTGCAAAAATAAATAGATAGCATTTTGTATATACATATAGCCTTTTGCAACACATATATATACATAGCCTTTTGTACATGCAATCATTTTGATCCAACATGTAACATATACTCCTCAAGATCTAATACAATATTTGTATAAAAATTATGTCCTTACCGCTTAGTAGACATGTGATCAAGTTTTGGCCCAATTTTCAAATAAGTTGGGCTCATGTTATCAAAACTCATGGCTATGATCTAGTTTGGACCGAAATTTCATATATACTAAAACGTATTAGATCCAACATGTCAAAAAAGATGTGTGTATGTGATCCATGACATGATAGCTCTTGGTTAAATGTCTCCAACAATATTGCATCTCTTATGAAAAAAAAAGTAAGGATCAACATATATGTGCATACATACATAATATACATAATAGAGAATAAAAATTCTCGGTTTTGAATTAATTTCGTAAAAAAAAAAAAAAAGTAAACATGTATGTATATCTTTGCATTTTACTTAAATAGAAGTGGTGCTTAAAATGACAGTACCGGCACCAAAACCCTAAGGGAGGGTGGCGAAGATGATAGCAACCAACAGTGGCGAAGATGACAACAACCAACCAAAATCCTAAGAAAAACGAATTTCTTTAATAACCCAACAATGGTAAAGAAAAATATATATATACACACATGACTAATCTTAGCAAGACAGAGAGGAGAAATACAAAATTTAAATTTGCCAATTCCCGCCTTATGCGTAGAAATCAAACCAATATATACAATACAGAGAGAGAGAGAGAGAGAGAGAGAGAGAGTAATATTGATTAAAACGGCACTAGAAGATAACAATTTTATTTCATTAAAACCCTACTAAGCCTTTCCTACACAGATATTTAACTATAAATCCGTGTAGCTCTGTCAACATATCTACACGGCTATTTAAATAAAAAACCGTGTACAAAAGACCTTCCTACACGGATATTTCATTAAATATCCGTGTAGCTCTTTCACCATTCCTACACGGATATTTAATGAAATATTCGTGCATAAAAGCTTAATTTCCACACATGGACACTGATTTTTAAGCTAATATCCGTGTAGGATTCCTAGAACACTGGAAAAATCATATTTCATACACGTTTTTTTTATAAAATTGAGAAAATCCGTATATAAGGTACAATGTAGGAAGACATTTTTTGTAGCAGTGTTTGAAGTTGAGTATTTTTCTTTTTTTGAGTCTAATATATATATAATCCTTCCACCTATATATTATTATATGATATATCTCTCTTTCAGTTTATTTAGAAATAAATAGCATTTTCAAATTGCCTCGTTTATGAGTGTTTTATTTTAAATAAAGCGATGGTTCAATATTAAAAACATTAGACAACATATATGTAGGACATAAACATATAGCCACAGTGTCATTTATCTAAACATATATATATAGAGAGAGAGAGAGAGAGAGAGAGAGAGTTTGGCTAATATACCAACGTTGGTATAGAGCAATTCGTTATACCAAATGGATTTTGTGATTTTGAAGTTCAAATAACCGATCCGAACCGCTCAACATGTTCTCCATATTGAAATGTGCTTGGAGACCAAATTTTACATTTTTTGGAATTTTTTTTACTATTTATTAAGCCACTTTGAAAATCGCTGATCCAACGGTGGCTTAACTAAACATTAAAAACAGAAGCCACCGTTGGGTCAACGATTTTTAAAGTGAATTAATAAATAGTAAAAAAATTCCAAAAAATGTAAAATTTGGTCTCCAAACACATTTCAATATGGAAAACATGTTGAGCGGTTCGGATCGGCTATTTGAACTTCAAAATCACAAAATCCACTTGGTATAACGAACTACTCTATACCAACGTTGGTATATTAACCAAACTCTCTCTCTATATATATATATAGAGTGTGGCTAAATTGCTTCCGGTAGCACTTCGACCGAAGTGCTACCAGGGCCATATCTTAGTATCTGATGTTCAAACAACAAATCCAAACCGTTAGATGTTCAATCTATATTAAAATGTGCTTGGAGACCAAATTTTACATTTTTTGGAATTTTTTTGCTATTTATTAAGCTGGTTTGAAAACCGCTGTTTTCAATGCTCCAGAAATTCAATAAAAACAGCGGTTTTAAAACCAGCTTAATAAATAGCAAAAAAATTCCAAAAAATGTAAAATTTGGTCTCCAAGCACATTTTAATATAGATTGAACATCTAACGGTTTGGATTTGTTGTTTGAAGATCAGATACTAAAATATTGCCCCGGTAGCACTTGGCCGAAATACTGCCGGCAGCAACTTAGCCGGACTCTATATATATATATATATATATATGCATGTATGTATGTATGTAGCTACAGACCTACTACGGTTATTAATTTGTTGATAGAGAGTAGAGAAAGAACTCATGAGTTCGAATGGCATAATTTTTTTTTTTTTTTAAATTCAAGAGAGAGAGAGAGAGAGAGAGAGAGAGAGAGAGAGAGAGGAAGACAGTTGCGAATTGCTCACCAGTCACCACTGATTCCTAAATTACAAGATCTTTCTATATATAATTGCTAGCACGAAAACTATATATAGCAAAAAACAAAAAGTAAATGTTGCTGCCCAGGATCGAACTGGAGACCTTCAGTGTGTAAGATTGACGTGATAACCACTACACCACAGCAACCTTCTTGTTGTAAGATTAATTAATTTGATCCTAATATTATGTTTTATTCCTCTAATTATATTATGTTTGCTTGTATTTTATTTTTGCTTATGATCACCCAACCAACCAACCAACCAAAAGTTAGATGTTAGATATCAACTAGAGAAATGCCTCGCTTTGCTTCGGCAATCATAATTGCGATAAGTTAATAGAGTTGCTGACGATACAAATAAAAAATATACACAGCAAATGAGCAATAAATAAAAACATTCCATATCACACTATATAATTTTTTACATGACAGCACAGTGTTCTTTGTACCTCTCTCTATATATAGAGGAGACATTTTACATAAGCTAACATAATTATCTTTCACAATTTTAGATTCCTGCATAAGCACAGAACTATTGTGTAATATCTATCTGATGTGTTTGTAAGAGGAATATGTCGGATACCTTTTTTTTAGAGAAGCCCATAGGCGTAATATATTAATGAAAACATCTAAAAATTACAACAAAGCTTTTAAATCCTAACAAAAAAAAGACGACAAACTACTTTAAATTATCAAAGACACCCAATTTAAATTCCTATCCAACCCACCCCCATTCAGTTTGGTGAAAAGTGAATAAGGTGGGGGGCCTAAGTGCAGCATTCCTTCTTGTGCTCTGACAACCTCCTCTCTTCATATCAGCAAAAGGATTTTTGTGCCTGTACAGCTGTACTATCTCTGAGAACTCCAATTCTTACCAGTAAACACTGTAACTTTTTTTAGACGTTGTCCCTATTACAAACAACCTTTGACATTTCCAAAAAAACTAATGAAAATCCATGACTAAATAAAAAAATGTGGACACCTATTGGTTGTACCTTGGATGTAGCAGAATATATTATAAACACTTGCATCATCAAAAGAAGAATCCACTTCACTTCTAAAATCCTTTGTAGGAGGTTATTTGGGTGCCCAACTTTACATTCATCCAATATTTTTACATTTGCAACTACCCATAGTTTCCAAGAAATTTTGTAGAAAACACCCATCTGTCAGGCATAAAATGGAAAACGTGTATTTTGTTAAATGTTGACAATATGGGGCCAAGTTTAATGAAGGTTTTCTTTGTTAAACCCATGGTTCTGAAACTCGGAATCAGAATCGGAATCGGGTTCTTGACCGTGGAATCGGAATCGGATGACTCGGCTGGAATCGGACGAGTTGACTCGGAAACTCAGTTTTTTTTTACAGAAAGCCTGTTTTGTAGCCAAAAGGCCCAAAACGTAGAAAATAATTGGTAAAAAAATAATTTGCAATAAAATTATGTTAAGACAAAATATTACACTTAAATAATTCACTAATTATATAATGTAATACAAAAATTAAAAATTAAACACACTTTTTATTGCCAGAAGCTATGTCGAGCTGGCTGGATTATCTCATCCTCCTTCGTATTAAAATAAAAATGAGGATATTGTTGTACAGGACCAAAAAGGGAAGACATTTATTTATTTTTGTTAAAAAAATAAAAATTTTAAGGTATTTTTTCTCTAAAATGGAGATTTGTTGCATTTGCAAACAATTTAGTAAAAATGTGAAGTTAAAACAACTTTCATTATGACAGCATTAAATTAAATTAAAAATAATGAAAACATGGTACAACATATCGACAAACAAAAACCTTACAATAAGACACTATTTTCGACAAAATTACCTGTTTTAACTAAATTAATCTCTTGAAATGCTCAAGGCCTAATTTTTGAAAATTTACGAAATTAATTTCAATAAAATTGGTAAATCAAATGCAAAAGAGCCTAATCTCATGAAGATTGCTAAACCAATAGTTTTAATGAAACAAAAATTCATTATAATGTGTTAACACATGTCAGAGAAAAAGAAAATTTGAAAGAACAAAAAATAAATATTTTTTTTTTTAACTAGTCATTTCATATTTTAATTCAGGCCACAAATATGTTTTATTTAAATATCAATTATCGATTAAGAAAACTTTCAAATAAAAATGTTGAATTCAAAGATCAAGTCATAATATCAAAGCAATAGCCCAATTATTAATATAATTTTATTTATTAATTTCTGGGTGATATTAAATTGAGATTTTTTTGATACAATCAAACTAATTTGTAACATTTAGTATGTTGCTAGCACCATTTTCAATTAATTTAAACTTTATTCCAACAGTAACAAATAATTTTTGTAACTTAAGAGGGTCCAGTAGCAAAATTTTCATTTCCTTCTCTCTTCCTTTCTCTCGAGCCGCCCCTTCAATTTTTATTTCTCCTCCATCAGACCTCTCTTTCTTTCCCTCTAGTTCTCCTTCTCTTCTCTTGATAAATCCACCAACTCACTTGAATATTCTCTTATCTCTCATGGATAATCTCGTTTCCCTTTTTCGGTAGCAAGCACTTAAAACTCTCTCTTATGGTGAAGTCGACGAGAAGAAGTCGACGAGAAGAAGTCGAGCAAGGTCGGACTCAGGCGAACTTTACGAGAGGGTAGCAGAACACGGTAGAGTGCTGACCGGAAGTAGTGAAACACGATTACACCTTCTCTTTTGGCTAATGGTACTTCACCCTTCATTTTTCCTATTATCTCTTAAGGTTCTTGCTTAATCGAAATTTTACAAAACTATTTTCGGCCAGACTCGGCCAGAATCGGCCAGAATCGGCCAGACTCGGCCAGAAACTCGGTTGACTCGGCCAGAAACTCGGAAACTCGGCCGAGTCAGACACTGTTCATCCGAGTTTTACTCCAAAACTCGCACAGGCGAGGAACTCGGGCATAACTCGGCTCGGACCGGCCCGATTCCGAGTTGACTCGGAATCGGCCGAGTTTACGAACCATGGTACTTAAACCTTAACTAATATCATGCGATAAAGCATGTGGGCATTAAAAAGGAAGCCAAACTGATAAAACAATTTACTTTTTAATAATGTTCAAGTCTAAGGAGGTAGTTTAGTCATAAATTACTTGGCTTAACCTTGGTTTAACAACCGGTGTTCCTTGCAAATAAAAAACTGACAGAAAATGAGGTGTCATACATATGAAAAATAATTAGTGTTAGTTACGGAATCAATAAATACTGGGTACATTGAAGTCTAGGCCTTACGGTGATACTCTTCAAGTACTGGATTATAGCTTCAGACTTCTGAGCTTCAGCTCGGTGCCGTTTCTATCTTGGAACTAAACCACGTGATTTGCTCAGAAGGTAACGCTACTTGGTTAGTTATACCGACCATAGGTTGATGGTTTGGATAATCAACGGTGTCAAACCAGAAAAATTTTGTATAAGAAATTAGATTATGCAAACCTGATATGAAAATTGGAAGCATGCACTCCTTACATTTTCAATTAAGCTATAATTGCACTAAAAATCAAGTTAGTTCTATTTTGGGAAGTTCTACTAAATCCTGTATGTGTGTACTCCATGTGATTATTTATAGATTGATATTTTACTCACAATTGTTTTGAATACAAGTTGGCATATTTTACTCACAATCTAAATGTCGTTTCTGTATATATGTGAGGAAAATGCTCATATGCTTGTGCATTTGAAGAAAGAAAAATGTACTAATTTTAACTCTGTAAGGATGTGGATGGATGTGAACACAATTAGGATAAAATAATGCCACTAAATTTTGCAAATGTGACATGCGTCTCCGAAAATTGTAATACATTTATGATAATTTTTGCTATCCTTTCTACTTTTATGATAATTTTTATTGCCATTTTCGTTTCAGAAATTGTCCCTTTCTCTCTTTCTCTTCTACAAGATTTTATGAGTTATGAATGGGAGGAGAGAATATAATGTCTAAATAGAAAAAATATTTAAATCATACACCAACTAATTATTGGCCGGTTCCTATTTTAATTAAAAATCAGCCAACAATTGATTGGTCTGGGAATTGTTATAATTTTACACTAACTCTGGTCTGGGCACATTTGGATATTTTTATTTGATGTTGGATATTAATAAAAATCACGGGTCAAATTTTGAGTTTATATCCAACCTGTTGGATTAAAATCCAGGCCACTTGGGCTTCTGAACTTTTATTATTTGTGGTAAAGTAGTAGATCGAACAGTCCAGTTATAAATTCAAAATTTGAGTTAAGTGGGTCCTCAATATTTCTGTTTTGATTCGGACCACCAGATCAGAATCTGGGCCTATTCAGCCCAAAATGAAATGCACGGAACGGCCCTTTAATATTTGTGCGATAAGGATTCTGATCGGTGTAAACGTAAATATTATGATGTCTTGAACAGCATCTGTGGTCGTTAGAATAGAATCAGACGACCAATATTTAACAGCATCTGTACAGAATTTCAGCCTGAAGTTTAGTACAATACTAAATTTGTCCTTTCTTTCTTTCTTTCGCCTCTCTCCCTCTCTCTCCAGTTGACAACTTCACATCACATATTCACATGGGCATGGTGGCGTCTTCTTCACGAGCCTTTCTTCGTTACAAACCCAACCATTCGATGATTGCATCTCAGTACTACACATCTAAAGCGATTGCTTCTCGCCATCTCCATCAGGGTCAGGGTCATCATATTGTTTTCTTTCACCTTTAATTTCATCTCATCTCAGTTTTTTCTCCAACTGATAATCTCCATCTAAAGTGATTTATCTTATCAGGTACGGTCCACCCATCGGCTATTGTGCATCCCGATGCAGTAATTGGTCAGGTAAAATAAAATATCTTCTGTTCTTTCGCTCATTACCTCTTTTACATGCAACCACAAATAAGCGCCAATTAAATCAGGAAATCTAGGACAACAATTAATTGTTTACTGTGAATTTCAAATTTGTTGCAGGGTGTTTCAATAGGGCCTTTTTGCACAGTAAGTCGTTTTGCCAGGATTGGAAATGAGTGTCATTTGCATGTGGGAAGCCACATAATGGGCAACACCCAATTGGGCGACAACTGTGTTCTTCTCACGTAAGCCACAAATCTGATGAAAAATGCCAAGGCACCTGTGTTGTCAAAATCTAACTCTTTTGGGTGTTGGAATGAAAAATGCTAGGCAGTGGTGCAGTTGTGGGGGCTGATACACCTGGTCAGACAACCATAGGAAACTCTAATATTATCGGACACTATGCAGTGGTTGGTGTCAAATGCCAAGATCTCAAATACAAGGTTAGCTTCCTTAATTTTTATCTTCATAATATATCAATTTACTGTAATTTCTCATTCTATAACATGCGACTTTTCTGGTTGCCTTTTAGGAAGGGGATGAGTGTTTCCTCCAATTAGGAAATAACAATGATATCAGAGAATATACCTCCATTCACCGTTCTTCTAATTCAACCAATATGACGGTATGTTATTACCCAAATCTGAAATTTTTTTCCTCTTGTTTTTTCTTTGTATCACCTGTTAATATTGTAAAGCCACGTGTATAGGTTATTGGTGACAACAATCTTATAATGGGGTCGGGCCATGTGGCTCATGACTGCCAAATTGGTAGTCATAATATCTTTGCAAATGACACCTTATTGGCCGGCCATGTTGTGGTTGAGGTGAGATCATTTTTACATGAACTTTCGTTCACTTGTATTTTATCTCCAGCATCTTTCCTCTCTTTGGTGCACAGCTGATATAGTCCCTTGTTACCTGGCATGGATGGGCCTGTAACTGCTAATTTTTTTGTGTTTCTTTGTAGTTTTAATTTTTTGTGTTTTAAATTACTTGTATTTTGATTTGTTGTATTAGGATTATGTGCATACTGCTGGGAGTGTAGCTGTTCATCAGTTTTGTCAGCTCGGGTCATATTCTTTTATCGGTGGAGGTTCTACGGTATACTCTTTTTTTTTTCCTTTTCTTTCATTATCAGCTTGGGTTGTCCACAACTGCAAAATTGAGGATTCAGTGAAATTAGTAAGAAATTAGTGAGAATTGTTGCACACTTTATATTAGTTAAGACTCAAGACAGATTTGGTATTGAAAGTGGGAAGCAATTTGAGCTTATTGTTGTTCTAATTTCAACAATGAAATTGAGATGAGCTGCCAATTCCTTAGTCTGGCACCTTTGAGCAGTATTGCAAACGATTACCATTTCTTGATTGAAAATTGCGAAGTCTGTGTTTATGAAAGTGGAAAAAAATCAAGCTACATATATTTGCCTTTTAAAGCTTAATCATGGATATAATTCTAAATTGGGGGTTAATTAAAGTATCCATTGTGTAGCAAGGTAGTAAATATTTCACTTTTCTTGTGGTTGCTACTGTCATTATGTTTAGATTTCACAAGATGTGCCAAAATATATGATGGTCTCTGGTGCAAGAGCAGAGTTACGTGGGCTTAATCTCGAGGGACTACGGCGTAACAATTTTTCTACTACAGAGGTACTGTATGTAATATCTACTTAACATTATCCTATAAGTATACTGTTGCATCATATTATTTTACAGTGGACTTTAAGCTAGCTCCTGGTATATATTTTGTAAGGTTTTTCATTTATTCTTGGTGATTCTTCCACGAGTACTTTTTTTTCTATTTGTATTTAATCTCTAATGTGATTAAGTTGTGAGAATTTAGTTTCTGACATATACTCTCTTTTAATATACTGTTGAAGGTTAAGAAAATGAGAAAAGCTTACCAGAAGATATTCATGGCATCTGATGCAATCAATGGAAGCTTTGATGATCGGCTTTGTCAAGTGGTAAGCATGCACGCATCCTAAGCATTTGCACAGCAGTACAAGTCCCTTAACCTTAAGGCTTAAGCTATGTATTTATAGTTAATAATCTTAACAGGAAAATATGGGAGAATTGGCTGAATCGGAGTTTGTCAACTCTATGGTGAAATCCATCCGTGCTTCTTTTGGCGAAGGCCGTCGTGGGATTTGCAAAGTCAGAAGTTGGTTTGGCACACAATAATAATTTCAACAATCTTCACAATATTTATCTTATTTTTGTTGTCAGTACTCAGTACCCATCTGTAATACTCCTTTTCTCCGTGCTGTAACGGTCAATCTTAATTCATTTTTCCTTGATACTTGGGTTGTGCATAATTAGTGCTTTCATCTAGCATCGAAAAAATGGAAGAGATGTATGCTCAGATAATAAAACAGAATGGGCCATACTGGCTGAGTGGTTGCCACTTGGAATGAAATATATACTAACACATCAAAACAAACAAATTTTAGAAACTTAATTTGGATGAAATGAACGAGCGACGATCAGTAGACAGTAGCTCTCCACGAAATTATATATATATATATATATATATATATATATATATATATAGGTTTTGGCTAATATGCTACGCGTAGCATAAAGACCTCCGTGCAACGGCTTAAAATTTGAATTTTCAAAATTCTAACGGTCGATCCAAACCGTTAGATGTGTTCTACATATTGAAATGTGCTTGGAGACCAAATTTTATATTTTTTGGATTTTGTTTAATATTTATTAAGCTACTTTGAAAATTACTGATCCAACGGTTTCATTGTTTGGTTAAGCTATCGTTGGATCAGCGATTTTCAAAGTGACTTAATAAATAGTAAAAAAATTCCAAAAAATGTAAAATTTGGTCTCCAAGTACATTTCAATATGTACAATACATCTAACGGATCGGATCGACCATTAGAATTTTAAAAACACAAATTTTGAGCCGTTGCACGAAGGTCCTCTATGCTATGCGTAGCACTGTAGCCACGTCCTATATATATATAGAGTAATATATATGAGTAAGGCTATTCTGCATTGCAAATTAGAAGGGGTCTTTTAATTCGCGTTTTAAGCTGTTAGATCTGCTTCAAGATTCGTGCCAATAGTTAGATGGATGAATTTTTAAATTTTGGAGATTGCCTTGGACTGGATAATTCCAGTTTAATGAAACTGCGTACTCTCTCTCTCTCTCTTCACGCAAGGAGAAGACCCTAGCCCTCTTTCTCTCTTCACGCGATGAGGCGACCTAGCCCTGTGCGACCCAACCCTAAACCTCGGCACGACACCTCAGTTTGGTCGGTTCCTATTTTAATTAAATATCAGCCAACAATTGATTGGTCTGGGAATTTTTATAATTTTACACTAACTCTGGTCTGGGCACATTTGGATATTTTTATTTGATGTTGGATATTAATAAAAATCACGGGTCAAATTTTGAGTTTATATCCAACCCGTTGGATTAAAATCCAGGCCACTTGGGCTTCTGAACTTTTATTATTTGTGGTAAAGTAGTAGATCGAACAGTCCAGTTATAAATTCAAAATTTGAGTTAAGTGGGTCCTCAATATTTCTGTTTTGATTCGGACCACCAGATCAGAATCTGGGCCTATTCAGCCCAAAATGAAATGCACGGAACGACCCTTTAATATTTGTGCGATAAGGATTCTGATCGGTGTAAATGTAAATATTATGATGTCTTGACCAGCATCTGTGGTCGTTAGAATAGAATCAGACGACCAATATTTAACAGCATCTGTACATAATTTCAGCCTGAAGTTTAGTACAATACTAGATTTGTCCTTTCTTTCTTTCTTTCGCCTCTCTCCCTCTCTCTCCAGTTGACAACTTCACATCACATATTCACATGGGCATGGCGGCGTCTTCTTCACGAGCCTTTCTTCGTTACAAACCCAACCATTCGATGATTGCATCTCAGTACTACACATCTAAAGCGATTGCTTCTCGCCATCTCCATCAGGGTCAGGGTCATCATATTGTTTTATTTCACCTTTAATCTCATCTCATCTCAGTTTTTTCTCCAACTGATAATCTCCATTTAAAGTGATTTATCTTATCAGGTACGGTCCACCCATCGGCTATTGTGAATCCCGATGCAGTAATTGGTCAGGTAAAATAAAATATCTTCTGTTCTTTCGCGCATTACCTCTTTTACACGCAACCACAAATAAGCGCCAATTAAATCAGGAAATCTAGAACATAAATTAATTGTTTACTGTGAATTTCAAATTTGTTGAAGGGTGTTTCAATAGGGCCTTTTTGCACAGTAAGTCGTTTTACCAGGATTGGAAATGAGTGTCATTTGCATGTGGGAAGCCACATAATGGGCAAACCCAATTGGGCGACAACTGTGTTCTTCTCACGTAAGCCACAAATCTGATGAAAAATGCCAAGGCACCTGTGTTGTCAAAATTTAACTCTTTTGGGGGTTGGAATGATAAATGCCAGGTAGTGGTGCAGTTGTGGGGGCTGATACACCTGGTCACACACCTGGTCATTCCAACCCCCAAAAGAGTTAAATTTTGACAACACAGGTGCCTTGGCATTTTTCATCAGATTTGTGGCTTACGTGAGAAGAATACAGTTGTCGCCCAATTGGGTGTTGCCCATTATGTGGCTTCCCACATGCAAATGACACTCATTTCCATTCCTGGCAAAACGACTTACTGTGCAAAAAAGCCCTATTGAAACACCCTGCAACAAATTTGAAATTCACAGTAAACAATTAATTGTTGTCCTAGATTTCCTGATTTAATTGGCGCTTATTTGTGGTTGCGTGTAAAAGAGGTAATGCGCGAAAGAACAGAAGATATTTTATTTTACCTGACCAATTACTGCATCGGGATGCACAATAGCCGATGGGTGGACCGTACCTGATAAGATAAATCACTTTAGATGAAGATTATCAGTTGGAGAAAAAACTAAGATGAGATGAGATTAAAGGTGAAAGAAATCAATATGATGACCCTGACCCTGATGGAGATGGCGAGAAGCAATCGTTTTAGATGTGTAGTACTGAGATGCAATCAACGAATGGTTAGGTTTGTAACGAAGAAAGGCTCGTGAAGAAGACGCCGCCATGCCCATGTGAATATGTGATGTGAAGTTGTCAACTGGAGAGAGAGGGAGAGAGGCGAAAGAAAGAAAGAAAGGACAAATCTAGTATTGTACTAAACTTCAGGCTGAAATTCTGTACAGATGCTGTTAAATATTGGTCGTTTGATTCTATTCTAACGACCACAGATGCTGTTCAAGACATCATAATATTTACGTTTACACCGATCAGAATCCTTATCGCACAAATATTAAAGGGCCGTTTCCGTGCATTTCATTTTGGGCTAAATAGGCCCAGATTCTGATCTGGTGGTCCGAATCAAAACAGAAATATTGAGGACCCACTTAACTCAAATTTTGAATTTATAACTGGACTGTTCGATCTACTACTTTACCACAAATAATAAAAGTTCAGAAGCCCAAGTGGCCTGGATTTTAATCCAACGGGTTGGATATAAACTCAAAATTTGACCCGTGATTTTTATTAATATCCAACATCAAATAAAAATATCCAAATGTGCCCAGACCAGAGTTAGTGTAAAATTATAACAATTCCCAGACCAATCAATTGTTGGCTGATTTTTAATTAAAATAGGAACCGGCCAATAATTAGTTGGTGTATGATTTAAATATTTTTTCTATTTAGACATTATAATCTCTCCTCCCATTCACAACTCACAAAATCT
Source organism: Carex arenaria (assembly GCA_964058825.1). Lineage (NCBI taxonomy): Eukaryota > Viridiplantae > Streptophyta > Magnoliopsida > Poales > Cyperaceae > Carex > Carex arenaria. Next base: position 322,213 of record CAXKVW010000436.1, on the reverse strand, counting down.
TGTAGAAGAAAAAGAGAGAAAGAGACAATTTCTGAAACGAAAATGGCAATAAAAATTATCATAAAAGTAGAAAGGATAGCAAAAATTATCATAAATGTATTACAATTTTCAGAGACGCATGTCTAGTGGTTTGCTGTCGGGTGCAAAACTCGTGACCCGGGTCTGGGTTTCCCGTGCCCATACCCGACCCGTCCTGTCCCGTGCCCGGGTTGGCACGGGTCACGGGTAAGCCGGGACGGGTCAAAATCCTACCCGAACCCTAAAATTTGAAAAAAAAACCCGTGCTTACCCGTCCCGAGGTCGGATCCCGTGCCCGTCCGTGCCCGTGCCCGTGCCCGCCCGTGCCCGTATCCGTTCCCGTGCCCAGGTTTGCCCGTAGCCGTCCCGGGTTGCCCGTGCCCGTACCCATGCCGGGTTGCCTGGATCCCCCAAAATTTTCAAAATTTCAAAACTTTCAAAATTCATTACCCCCCAACAAAATCTCTTTAAATATACCCCAATCTCTCATATTTTTTCACATCTCAATATCTCATATTCTCATAATATTTTCAATCACTCATTCCCTCAATATTTTTTTATTATTCTCATCATTTAAATTTATTGTTAAAAAAAATATAGTTGTAAATTTAAATCATTCTACAAATCCGCAAACAGAATTATGAAGGTTTTTCAAAATTCCACGAGATTCGTTCTACAAAATTTGAAGGTACATTTATTTTATAATAATTTATAGTAATTGTTAGATAATTATATTTATTTTGTAGTAATTTGTAGATAATTAGATTTATTTTATAGTAATTTGTAGTAATTGTTAAGTAATTAGATTTAATTTGTAGTAGTAATTATATTTATTCTTGGAAATGTGAAGTAATTAGATTTATTTTAGAATATGTTAGATTTTATTTTGAAATTCGGATTTATTTTTAATAGGTTAAAAAAAATAGGTTAGATTTGTTTTTTGGAAATGTGAAGTAATTAGATTTATTTTAGAATATGTTAGATTTTATTTTGAAATTCGGATTTATTTTTAATAGATTAAAAAAATAGGTTAGATTTGTTTTTTGGAAATGTGAAGTAATTAGATTTATTTTAGAATATGTTAGATTTTATTTTGAAATTCGGATTTATTTTTAATAGATTAAAAAAAATAGGTTAGATTTGTTTTTTGGAAATGTGAAGTAATTAGATTTATTTTAGAATATGTTAGATTTTATTTTGAAATTCGTATTTATTTTTAATAGATTAAAAAAAAATAGGTTAGATTTGTTTTTTGGAAATGTGAAGTAATTAGATTTATTTTATAATATGTTAGATTTTATTTTGAAATTCGGATTTATTTTTAATAGATTAAAAAATAGGTAAGATTTGTTTTTTGGAAATGTGAAGTAATTAGATTTATTTTAGAATATGTTGGATTTTATTTTGAAATTCGGATTTATTTTTAATAGGTTAAAAAAAATAGGTTAGATTTGTTTTTTGGAAATATGAAGTAATTAGATTTATTTTAGAATATGTTATATTTTATTTTGAAATTCGGATTTATTTTTAATAGGTTAAAAAAATAGGTTAGATTTGTTTTTTGGAAATGTGAAATAATTAGATTTATTTTAGAATATGTAAAATTTTATTTTGAAATTCGGATTTATTTTTAATAGGTTTAAAAAAAGGTTAGATTTGTTTTTTGGAAATGTGAAGTATTTAGATTTGTTTTTTTATATGTTAGATTTCATTTTAAAATTCGGATTTATTTTTAATAATAGGTTTAAAAATGGCAAGTCCTCCTCACGATCTTATCGGTCAATCATACTACGCGGACTGGATGTCCTGGTATGATTGTACCTTCCACCCGGACAATACTCTGAATACTTTAAAGTGTAAGGTAAACGGTTGAACGCAAGATTTACATATCATAAAGTCCTAGGTATGAGTATCTTTAGGAAGCATGCCGAAGCTCACAAAAGAAAGGGTCAAAGGCCGGTATAAATTTCTAACCTCTTTTATTCTTTATGGTTACTTTTTAAATTATACATTTATAAATATTTCAATTATTTTTAAAATTATTCATTTTACGAAGAATTACTAACAAAAAAAAAGTTAGAACTCTGCCTATGTTATTTTACATAGCCGGTCCCAAGCCCGAAATAAAGGAGGAGGGTAGCTTTTATTTATAAATCTATTGTTTTAAAATAATTCGGTTTTAAAGATCAAATAATTCGTATTTAGATATTTTAAAATAAAATATTTGGAATCCCAATAATTATTCATTGTAAGACAACATTGTTAATATTTGTTAGTTAGGAGTTTGTTCAAGCAAATCATGAAGTCATCTGAATTTTATTTTTGTGACTTGTAATACGAAGTACAGTATTTCACAAAAACTGATACATAAATAGACTCGAGCATGCACGTTACGATAAAAGAGCAAGGCCTCATGTATTATATATGCTTTAGACAAATATTGTTTTTATACGATGCAACATAAAAAATATAGTAATTTCAATTATAGTTTAACGACATGTGTTACATCTTAAAAGTTTATTAAATAGACTTCAAACGACGAATTCAAACCGTTGAAATAGATCTCGAGTGATGTCTTTAGTTCTGATGTAAAAATTGTCTTGTTTAGTCAGTTTAAATAAATATAGAATTGATAAATAAAAAAATGGTAGATAATAATAAATAAAATAAAGAAAGCATAGGATAGAAAGAAGATATTCGTAGAACAATTTTTATTCATGATCAATTATTAAAAGAAATGATTCAAATTGAAATTCTTTTCAAATCAACTCTTTTTTTTCCCAAAAATTCTTTAAAATGAAAATAGAATTTTATCATGTTTAAATTCTCATTTAAATAAAATGATATGACATAATTTTGCATAACACAACTTTTTTTTATACTATTAATTTACTTAATTGACAAGATTGACAGTTAATTTATTGGCTCGGAATCAAAAAATGAATCGAAATCATATCTAAAATCTAATGAATCCATTTTTTTTTATGATTAAATCACTCAAGAAAAAAAAAACAGAAAAAAAAAAAAACCCGGGTCCGGGTTTGACCCGGACCGCCCGACCTGTCCTACCCCCGACCCGTCTTACCCGTACCCGAGGCGGGCAAGGGTAAAAGGACGGGTAAGGGTAAGGTTTCAAAAAAAAAACCCGTGTTGCCCGTACCCGAGTTACCCGCCCTACCCGACTTGCCCGTGCCCGACTTACCCGTGCCCGACCCCGGGTTACGCCCGTCCCGCCCGTCCCGCCCGTCCCGTCCCGAGAGCAAACCACTACGCATGTCACATTTGCAAAATTTAGTGGCATTATTTTATCCTAATTGTGTTCACATCCATCCACATCCTTACAGAGTTAAAATTAGTACATTTTTCTTTCTTCAAATGCACAAGCATATGAGCATTTTCCTCACATAAATACAGAAACGACATTTAGATTGTGAGTAAAATATGCCAACTTGTATTCAAAACAATTGTGAGTAAAATATCAATCTATAAATAATCACATGGAGTACACACATACAGGATTTAGTAGAACTTCCCAAAATAGAACTAACTTGATTTTTAGTGCAATTAAAGCTTAATTGAAAATGTATGCATCTTCGGATTGTGTTGAACTCCATGCCCATAGTTTCTTAAAGAAAATAAACGAATTAACCCAAACTTGGCATGCCTGTAATTTCTTCAAGAAAATCTTTGTAGATCTTTCAAAGAGGTCATTCCAACTGCCTTTGATTATCGGACTTATAATTAAGACTTTCAAATCCAGTCATATTCCAACTTCAATTAAAGTCAATTGATGTAAAGAAACCACAGCCACAGCTAAAGAAAAAGGGTGTGCAGACAGATAACCTAGGACCCGAGATAAGCTTAAAATCACGAAGTCTAATGAATCTGATGAATCTAATGAATTTATATCAGTACAACTACAATTAATTTATATCATTAGACGGATCACCTAGGACCCGTAAAATCGTGAAGTTGTGATGTGGTGCCGACAGGAGAGGATCGACGGTATGATTCTAGGGTTTCGATGGACAATCAAGTGGGCCGCGCCTTTTAACAGAGAGAGGGTTGCGCCGAGAGTTGCACTGAGGTGTCGCGCCGAGGTCTAGGATTGGGTCGCGCAGGGCTAGTCGCCTCATCGCGTGAAGAGAGAAAGAGGGCTGGGGTCTTCTCCTTGCGTGAAGAGAGAGAGAGAGAGTACGCTGCTTCATTAAACTGGAATTGTCCAGTCCAAGGCAATCTCCGAAATTTAAAAATTCATCCATCTAGCTATTGGCACGAATCTTGAAGCAGATCCAACGGCTTAAAAAGCAAATTAAAAGACCCCTTTTAATTTGCAATGCAGAATAGCCTTACTCATATATATAGAGTAATGCTAGTATGCATTGCGAATTAAAGCACCCGCTTTAATTCGCGCTCATATTGCAATTTCCAAAGTTCAAATAGCCGATCCGAACCGTTAGATGTGTTCTCCATATTGAAATGTGCTTGGAGACCAAATTTTACAATTTTTGGAATTTTTTTACTATTTATTAAGCCACTTTGAAAATTGCTGATCCAACGGTGGCTCATAATGAACAGTGAAACCGTTGGATCAACGATTTTCAAAGCGACTTAATAAGTAGTAAAAAAATTCCAAAAAATGTAAAATTTGGTCTCCAAGCACATTTCAATATGGAGAACACATCTAACGGTTCGGATCGGCTATTTGAACTTTGAAGGACGTGGCTACGGTGCTACGCGTAGCATAGAGGACCTTCGTGCAACGGCTCAAAATTTGTGTTTTTAAAATTCTAATGGTCGATCCGAACCGTTAGATGTGCTGTACATATTGAAATGTGCTTAGAGACCAAATTTTATATTTTTTGGAATTTTTTTACTATTTATTAAGCCACTTTGAAAATCGCTGATCCAACGGTGACTTAACCAAACAGTGAAACCGTTGGATCAGCGATTTTCAAAGTGGCTTAATAAATATTAAACAAAATCCAAAAAATATAAAATTTGGTCTCCAAGCACATTTCAATATGTAGAACACATCTAACGGTTTGGATCGACCGTTAGGATTTTGAAAATTCAAATTTTAAGCCGTTGCACGGAGGTCTTTATGCTACGCGTAGCATATTAGCCAAAACCTATATATATATATATATATATATATATATATATATATATAATTTCGTGGAGAGCTACTGTCTACTGATCGTCGCTCGTTCATTTCATCCAAATTAAGTTTCTAAAATTTGTTTGTTTTGATGTGTTAGTATATATTTCATTCCAAGTGGCAACCACTCAGCCAGTATGGCCCATTCTGTTTTATTATCTGAGCATACATCTCTTCCATTTTTTCGATGCTAGATGAAAGCACTAATTATGCACAACCCAAGTATCAAGGAAAAATGAATTAAGATTGACCGTTACAGCACGGAGAAAAGGAGTATTACAGATGGGTACTGAGTACTGACAACAAAAATAAGATAAATATTGTGAAGATTGTTGAAATTATTATTGTGTGCCAAACCAACTTCTGACTTTGCAAATCCCACGACGGCCTTCGCCAAAAGAAGCACGGATGGATTTCACCATAGAGTTGACAAACTCCGATTCAGCCAATTCTCCCATATTTTCCTGTTAAGATTATTAACTATAAATACATAGCTTAAGCCTTAAGGTTAAGGGACTTGTACTGCTGTGCAAATGCTTAGGATGCGTGCATGCTTACCACTTGACAAAGCCGATCATCAAAGCTTCCATTGATTGCATCAGATGCCATGAATATCTTCTGGTAAGCTTTTCTCATTTTCTTAACCTTCAACAGTATATTAAAAGAGAGTATATGTCAGAAACTAAATTCTCACAACTTAATCACATTAGAGATTAAATACAAATAGAAAAAAAAGTACTCGTGGAAGAATCACCAAGAATAAATGAAAAACCTTACAAAATATATACCAGGAGCTAGCTTAAAGTCCACTGTAAAATAATATGATGCAACAGTATACTTATAGGATAATGTTAAGTAGATATTACATACAGTACCTCTGTAGTAGAAAAATTGTTACGCCATAGTCCCTCGAGATTAAGCTAAAATGTTGTAGCCTAAAATGTTGCTAAATTTGAATTGGCAATATTTTAATATCTGGAAAATGTCAAGATGCATAGAAATTCTCTAAAATGGATTGAGAATGCTGTTTTAAAATTCATGATATGATTCCCTATGCAAAATCATGAATTTTGATATCTCATGTGTTTTATAACTCCAAATTATACAAGAGTTATGAAATTCTTATAAAAAAATGCTGATGTGGCACTCTCTGATTGGTGCCACGCAAGCAACAGGGGCTGACAAGTCACCTAAGACCCCTCTGGGTGCAAATTTGGGTATACAAGTCAAACCTGACAACCCGGACCCACCTGTCATAGACCCAAGGTTATTTTCGCTGGGTTTTGGATATGGATGGACATGTTTTATCCATTCTACGTTTCATAGACCGTTTGCTCAGCATCTCGGCCCATATGAACCGAGTTCACGCAAGAATGAGCTAAAGTCGCTGAGTTTTAAAACTCAGCGCTCCGACCCCTTCGTGATGCATGCGCCCGGTTTTGGTGCACCGTGCTTTACCTGTTGAATGGTTCACGAAGCGCCGTGTCTTGGCAAAAGAAATAACAGGAGAAATGGTGCGATTGGCTCGTGTTTGAGAGGCCGACAATGGGGCCCTCTATGTCAGTCTTCTTCTCCTCTCTTCTCTCTTCTCCGAGCTTCAATGCTGGGTAAAAATGGAGACCCCGAATTCAGGTTAAAAAGAAGAGTTCAATGCAAGCCTTTACATCAGTTTAATAGATGAAACTCACCTCTTTGAGCTCTCTGCAAGCTCCATATGCCATGGCTTCTCTGTGACCTTGAAACCCGATTGAAAAGGAGGAGAAGTAGAGGTTCAAACTCAAGCTTATGATGAAATTAGATGCTGGGACTCAACCAGAACAACAATGGAGATAAGGCGATGCTAATTGACCTGTCAATTTAATGAGAAAAGTGGCAATTAAGCCGGTTCATGAAACAAGCACCTACCCGGGTTCGGACCTGCCTGAAATGGATGCATACGTCATCAAAGTGATAAATTGCACTCAGGCACATGATTAATAGGTGTATATGATACTCCCTGTCAAGCTCTCATGCTCTGAGGCGCAGCAGTTAAAGCCGGCACACGTTAAGTCACTGCCAGGCTCGAGCACAACATACCAAGCCGTTCTGGCCGTTGCTGGCGCCAGTGGTCCCAAGGACACGTGTTCTATGATCCTTATATGATGCCAAATGAGGGAATGTTCTCCCCAGAGGCGCATGCTCACGCATATTGAGCTGGTGCCCAAGTCAGCCGGCTATCAAGGGCTGAGATGGAACCCAATGCATTGGAAACCAATTGAAGGGCTGAGATGCATTCCAATGATTAAATATCTGATATTCAACCTTAAAAGCATGATCTTCTCTAATGAATGCGGATGGATATGGTGCAATGCACCCAAACCCTTTATCAAACACCTTGGCTCACAATGAAACAGGAGCATATGATGAAATCCTGAGCCCCTGACCTCTGCCTATATAAAGGCACCCATATCAGATGAAAACAAGACACAAGATAGCAATAGAATACACAAATACACTGAGATTTTGTAATAGTGCTCTAGTTTAGCCTCCTTTCAAGTTCATAAGTGCAAAGCTTGTTGCTTTCTTTCTCTCTCTGCAATTCAATAGGTATAGTATAGTTTTTGAGGATCTTTTAGATCATTTGATGTAATAATTCCAGAGGTGAATGAAGTTCTTTTGAAAATTTCCATTTTTATTGTTGATTTTTGTTGCATTTCTTGTTGCCTCTTTGATCTCTTCTTTCCATATCTGTTCTCTACTCTAAATAGCTGTTTTGAAGCTCAAAAGGGAGAGCTCTGTGCTCAAGCACAGAGCTTGGTGATCAATTTCTCTCTTTTTCCTCTCTTTCTCTCTTTTTTTCTTCACTGTTTTTCATAAAAATGTAGAAGCTTATACTAAGGCATTGCATAGGATCTGTATTTTACACCTAATAATGATCTCTTTTCTGTTTGATCTTGATTTTATACAAAAATACACAAGTTAATGCATATATGCATGTATTCTGTTCTCTTTCTTCTTCTTTTTCTCCTTTTCTGCCCTTGGATCCTTTAACAAAGTGATAAGTTATGAAGATGTGTAGTCGAGCCTTATGGTATCCTCCCACATCTGATTATCATGTCACTTTGATTAAATGACCTAATATGAGGGTTCAAAGTGAATAAAAATCAAAATATAAACACACCAGGGTTGTAGCAGTTGAGCCTTATGGTATCCTCTACAATTCCTTAACAAACAAGGGCCTAGTTGCAAGTGATACCCTCAGATATGACAGATGCATGCTGTTATGCTGCCAAAATTCTCAAAAATGTCATTTCTGAGGGGCTTAATTGCAAATAGTGAGAAGCTGAGGGTCTGGATGCAAATAGACAATGACTGAGGTCACCCCTTGTCATTTGTATTCCATTCCTAATGAAACTTCAATGATTTGCCCTTTAATCAAGTGAAAAGATCATTAAAACACAATTTTATAACATACCAGGGACTTCCCTGCATAAAACCATGCTTTGACAGCTTTGAAATGTTTTAAATATGTTGAATCTTTGAATTTTGGAGCTTTGATCTTGTTTCTATGTTGTTTCACACCAAAACAGTGGCCATATGCCCTTGAAAACCTATTATGATGCAAACCAAACCTTGGATCATGTCCAAATCATGTTTAACAGGTACTGTACCAAGTCCAAACCCAGCAGCCAAGTCCAGTGCAATACCAACTGGTACAGTGCAATACCTTGAAATGCACTGATTTGACCTCTGCTGACAAATCAGCAATTCTGGACCAAACCAGGGACTAAACTGAAAATATAAAAACACAGTTTGATAGAGGACTAAAAAATAAACACTTTCCTCACAAATTTTCCATTTATTGGATTTTTCTGCTATTTTTAATAATTTCCTAAAGTTCATATTTCTAAAAATAATAAACTGCAATATGCACAGTATACTGGTACATGACCCCAGTTCACTGTTTCATCTTTTTCAAGCATCAAATGATCTGTAAATATTCAATAAAAAATACATTCATAATCTACACTCTCTGTCAATGAATTTAGACTCAAAGTTGGATCAAATCCATGTTGTATATTGCTCAGAATAAAATCATGAATTAAATACAAAACTTTATACACTGCTGGACAATAATGCCCCTGACAATTCTGATAAAGTCTTTAAAAATGTAAATAAATTCTCAAAAATGATAAAAATGCTTCTAAGTACTCCTGATAGATCATATTATATGTCTTTGATCTTAACCAATAGGTTTCTTTATAAAATATGAACTGAAATGATGAAATTTGATATTTCCAAACATTAAATCGTGTGAATCAGGTAGAACTGACCTCCAAACATCAAACTCAATACTTCTAAGCTCCTGATATGTCTTGAAATGGTTCAAAAATCATGACTTTGAGAGTCTATGTTGGTTCAAACTCCTTGTACCGCATATCGGTACCAAATTCATACCAAACCAAAATCTTCAAACTTAAATCATGCTCAATACTCAAATAAACTTCAAATTAATGCTTCTCTGGGTTTCTGTGCTTTAACACAATGATATATGACCAATTGACTAAAGAAAACGCATTGAGATTGTTTAAGAATCAGATTCAAGATCAATTCGGTACCGATAGTATCAATGTCCGACTTATACGGCTGCTCTGATGATCGCCGGCGACCGACAAGATTACCAATGCACTTCCCTTGAAGAGACGATCTAGACTGCACCGGCTCAGGGCCAGCCATGGCCGGAACCATGCCGGAGGAGAAACCCTCTCTCGGGACTGGAGTCGTCCAGTTCTCTCGACTGAGAGGAGGCATTGTGCAGTCCGCACGAATCCTGATGCAATATGATGCATTAGATGAAGGCGCCAAACAAAGTTTAAACCAATATCCTAATCTTGATGCACAGGCCCAGATCCAAAGGCCCATATCTCCCCTCTGTTTAATTAAATAAAAATCTGACAGATGGGGCCCACATGTCATGTTTAATAAGACACAGCAATCTGTACACATCTCAAAGCCCAGATCAAAGGCCCATAAGCCTCTGTGTACATCTTAAAGCCCAAACACACATCTCAAAGGCCCATATTTCAAATCCAAAGGACCAGATTCAATCTCAGATTAAATAAAATTAAAATAAATAAACTCTTTTACAGATAGGTCCTTCTGACAATTTAAATTTACAGCGCAGTCCCTAGAAATTTACAAATAAGTCCCTGACTATATAAAATCTTCTCAAATAGGTCCTTGGAAGCCTAAATTTCACTCCAAACCTCATCAAAAGCCCAAATTACATTCTCAGGTCCTTCCATGTTTACATCTAGGTCCCTGAAATATAAAAAATATTTACAAATTAGTCTTTTTTTATCATAACTTGCTCATTTCAAGTCCAAATTGACTCAAACCAAAGCCAAATGAATCCAAATTCAATTCTCTATCATTCTAAATCAAAATTAAACATGTTTAAGCTTTAGCCATAATCTAAAATGACCAAAATACCCCTCTTTTGAATTAAATGCAATACTTCATAAACAAATCATGAATTTTATAAAAATATGACACATACTCTCTTAAATATAATTAAATTGTAAATACATACATAAGTCTTTCATGACCAAAAGAGTCCTGTCCCATGACCAATGTTTATACAGGCACTCTGATTGAATTAAATGTTTAAAGCAATCGAGAACCCCCACATGTATGTTTAAATAATGAATACATGAGCCCTTTTAGCCCCATTACTCAGTTCAAACCAAATAGACACAAATCCTGGAATGAACGAGGTGTTCAGTTAGACCTGACAAGTCTTTCTGATGTAATTAACGGCGGGGGCTTACGCCCGTCGGAAGTTAAACGTCTCCACAATCAAATAATAAAACCCTGGCTGTCCGATCATGAACGTAGGTCTGGCTAAGGGTGAACTGGAAGGTATGTAGAAAGATGTCTAGCAATGCCCCGAGTTCAGTGCCACTCATGTCTGCCTAAGAGGCTGGAGCACTGAACCCACGCGGGAGCATTCCCCCACAAATATAACAGCATCGTTAGCTAACCTAACCTTGTGACTTTTTGCGCCCTACACCATCATATATTTTGGCACATCTTGTGAAATCTGAACATAATGACAGTAGCAACCACAAGAAAAGTGAAATGTTTACTACCTTGCTACACAATGGATACTTTAATTAACCCCCAATTTAGAATTATATCCATGATTAAGCTTTGAAAGGCAAATATATGTAGCTTGATTTTTTTTTCCACTTTCATAAAAACAGACTTTGCAATTTTCAATCAAGAAATGACAATTGTTTGCAATACTGCTCAAAGGTGCCAGACTAAGGAATTGGCAGCTCATCTCAATTTCATTGTTGAAATTAGAACAACAATAACCTCAAATTGCTTCCCACTTTCAAATACCAAATCTGTCTTGAGTCTTAACTAATATAAAGTGTGCAACAATTCTCACTAATTTCTCACTAATTTCACTGAATCCTCAATTTTGCAGTTGTGGACAACCCAAGTTGATAATGAAAGAAAAGGAAAAAAAAAAAAAAGAGTATACCGTAGAACCTCCACCGATAAAAGAATATGACCCGAGCTGACAAAACTGATGAACAGCTACACTCCCAGCAGTATGCACATAATCCTAATACAACAAATCAAAATACAAGTAATTTAAAACACAAAAAATTAAAACTACAAAGAAACACAAAAAAATTAGCAGTTACAGGCCCATCCATGCCAGGTAATAAGGGACTATATCAGCTGTGCACTAAAGAGAGGAAAGATGCCGGAGATAAAATAAAAGTGAACGAAAGTTCATGTAAAAATGATCTCACCTCAACCACAACATGGCCGGCCAATAAGGTGTCATTTGCAAAGATATTATGACTGCCAATTTGGCAGTCATGAGCCACATGGCACGACCCCATTATAAGATTGTTGTCACCAATAACCTGGCTTTACAATATTAACAGGTGATACAAAGAAAAAACAAGAGGAAAATTTTTTTAGATTTGAGTAATAACATATCGTCATATTGGTTGAATTAGAAGAATGGTGAATGAGAAGAATGGTATATTCTCTGATATCATTGTTATTTCCTAATTGGAGGAAACACTCATCCCCTTCCTAAAAGGCAACCAGAAAAGTCGCATGTTATAGAATGAGAAATTGCAGTAAATGGATATATTATGAAGATAAAAATTAAGGAAGCTAACCTTGTATTTGAGATCTTGGCATTTGACACCAACCACTACATAGTGTCTGATAATATTAGAGTTTCCTATGGTTGTCTGACCAGGTGTATCAGCCCCCACAATTGCACCACTGCCTAGCATTTTTCATTCCAACACCCAAAAGAGTTAAATTTTGACAACACAGGTGCCTTGGCATTTTTCATCAGATTTGTGGCTTACGTGAGAAGAACACAGTTGTGGCCCAATTGGGTGTTGCCCATTATGTGGCTTCCCACATGCAACTGACACTCATTTCCAATCCTGGCAAAACGACTTACTGTGCAAAAAGGTCCTATTGAAACACCCTGCAAGAAATTTGAAATTCACAGTAAACAATTAATTGTTGTCCTAGATTTCCTGATTTAATTGGCGCTTAATTAAAGCTTATTTGTGGTTGCGTGCAAAAGAGAAGATATTTTATTTTACCTGACCAATTACTGCATCGGGATGCACAATAGCCGATGGGTGGACCGTACCTGATAAGGTAAATCGTTGTTCATATTGTTCTTAACCTCTTTTTCCCTTGTTCTTGTGCTTAGCAATATCATTTGCACTTGTTTTTGTGCTTAACAACCTCATTTGTCGTTGTTATTGTGATTTGCAACATGATTTACCCTTGATCTTGTGCTTATGAACCTCATTTGCATTTGTTCTTGTGCTTAGGAACCTCATTTGCCCTTGTTTGTGTGCTTAACAACCTCAATTGGCAGTTTTCGTGTGCTTAACAACCTCTTTTGCCCTTGATATTGTGCTTATGAACCTGATTTGCATTCGTTCTTGTGCTTAGGAAACTCATTTGCCCTTGTTTGTGTGCTTATCGACCTCAATTGTCGTTGTCCATATGGTTCTTAACCTCTTTTACCTTGTTCTTGTGCTTAGCAACAACATTTACACTTGTTCTAGTACTTAACAACCTCATTTGTTCTTGTGCTTATGAACCTCATTTCCATTTGTTCTTGTGCTTAGGAACCTCTTTTCCCCTGTTCTTGTGCTTCGCAACATCATTTACACTTGTTCTTGTGCTTAACAAAATCATTTGTCGTTGTTCTTGCACTTTGCAACGTAATTTGCCCTTGATCTTGTGCTTATGAAACTCATTTGCATTTGTTCTTTTGCTTAGGAACCTCATTTGCCCTTGTTTTTGAGCTTAACAACCTCAATTGGCGTTGTTCGTGTGCTTAACAATCTCTTTTGCCCTTGATATTGTGCTTATGAAGCTCATTTTGCATTTGTTCTTGTGCTTATGAACCTCATTTTGCCTTGTTCGTGTGCTTTACAACCTCAATTGTCGTTGTTCATATCGTTCTTAACCTCTTTTGCCCTTGTTCTTGTGCTTTGCAATATCATTTGCACTTGTTTTTGTGCTTAACAACCTCATTTGTCGTTGTTCTTGCGATTTGCAACATAATTTACCCTTGATCTTGTGCTTATGAATCTCATTTAGATTTGTTCTTGTGCTTAGGAACCTCATTTTCCCAGATTTGTTCTTGTGCTTAGGAACCTCATTTTCCCTTGTTTGTGTGCTTAACAACCTCAATTGGCGTTGTTCGTGTGCTTAACAATCTCTTTTGCCCTTGATATTGTGCTTATGAACCTCATTTGCATTTGTTCTTGTGCTTAGGAATATCATTTGCCCTTGTTTGTGTGCTTAACGATATCAATTGTCGTTGTTCATATGGTTCTTAACCTCTTTTCCCTTGTTTTTGTGCTTAGCAACATCATTTACACATGTTCTAGTACTTAACAACCTTATTTGTTCTTGTCCTGATGAACCTCATTTGCATTTGTTCTTGCTTAGGAACCTCATTTGCCCTTGTTTGTGTGCTTAACGACCTCAATTGTCGTTGTTCATATGGTTCTTAACCTCTTTTGCCCTTGTTCTTGTGCTTAGCAATATCATGTGCACTTGTTTTTGTGCTTCGCAATCTCATTTGTCGTTGTTCTTGCGCTTAGCAACGTAATTTGCCCTTGATTTTGTGCTTATGAACCTCATTTGCATTTGTTCTTGTGCTTAGGAACCTCATTTGCTCTTGTTGGTGTGGTCAACAACCTCAATTGGCGTTGTTCGTGTGCTTAACAACCTCTTTTGCCCTTCATATTGTGCTTATGAACCTCATTTGCATTTATTCTTGTGCTTAGGAACCTCATTTGCCCTTGTTTGTGTGCTTAACGACCTTAATTGTCGTTGTTCATATGGTTCTTAACCTCATTTCCCTTGTTCTTGTGCTTAGCAACATCATTTATACTTGTTCTTGTGCTTAACAACCTCATTTGTCGTTGTTCTTGCGATTCGTAACATAATTTGCCCTTGATCTTGTGCCTATGAACCTCATTTGCAATTGTTCTTGTGCTTAGGAACCTCATTTGACCATGTTTGTGTGCTTAACAATCTCAATCTGCGTTGTTCATGTGGTTACCAACCTCTTTTGCACTTGTTCTAGTGCCTATGAACCTCGTTTGCATTTGTTCTTGTGCTTAGGAACCTCATTTGCCCTTGTTCTAGTGCCTATGAACCTCGTTTGCATTTGTTCTTGTGCTTTGGAACCTCATTTGCCCTTGTTCTTGTGCTTAGCTACATCATTTACACTTGTTCTTATGCTTAACACCCTCTTTTGTCGTTGTTCTTGCTTTTTGCAACATAATTTGCCATTGATCTTGTGCTTATGAACCTCATTTGCATTTGTTCTTGTGCTTAGGAACCTCATTTGCCCTTGTTTGTGTGCTTAACAACCTCAATTGGCTTTGTTCGTATGCTTAACAACCTCTTTTGCCATTGATCTTGTGCTTATGAACCTCATTTGCATTTGTTCTGGTGCATAGGAACCTTATTTGCTTTTGTTCATGTGCTTAAAAACCTCAATTGCCGTTGTTCATATGGGTCTTAAACCTCTTCTTCCCTGGTTCTTATGCTAAGCAACATCATTTAAACTTGTTCTTGTGCTTAACAACCTTCTTTGTCGTTGTTCTTGCGCTTTGCAACATAATTTGCCCTTGATCTTGTACTTATGAACCTCATTTGTATTTGTTCTTGTGCTTAGGAACCTCATTTTCCTTGTTTGTGTGCTTAATAACCTCAATTGGCATTGTTCGTGTGCTTAACAACCTCTTTTGCCCTTGATATTGTGGTTATGAACCTCATTTGCATTTGTTCTTGTGCTTAGGCACCTCGTTTCCCCTTGTTCGTGTGTTTAACAACCTCAATTGTCGTAGTTCATATGGTTCTTAACCTCTTTTGCTCTTTTTCTTGTGCTTAGCAATATCATTCGCACTTGTTTTTGTGTTTAACAACCTCATTTGTCGGTGTTCTTGCGCTTTGCAGCATAATTTGCCCTTGATATTGTGCTTATGAACCTAATTTGCATTTGTTCTTGTGCTTAGGAACCTCATTTGTCCTTGTTTATGTGCTTAAAACAACCACAATTGGCGTTGTTCGTGTTCTTAACAACCTCTTTTGCCATTGATATTGGGATTATGAACCTCATTTGCATTTGTTCTTATGCTTATGAACCTCATTTGCCCTTGTTCGTGTGCTTAATGACCTCAATTATCATTGTTCATATGGTTCTTAAATTTTTTTCCCATGTTCTTGTGCTTAACAACATCATTTACACTTGTTCTTGTACTAAACAACCACATTTGTCGTTGTTCTTGCGATTTGCAACATAATTTGCCTTTGATCTTGTGCTTATGAACCTCATTTGCATTTGTTCTTGTGCTTAGGAACCTCATTTGCCCTTGTTTATGTGCTTAACAACCTCAATTGGCGTTGTTCGTGTGTTAACAACATCTTTTGCCATTCATATTGTGCTTATGAACCTCATTTGCATTTGTTCTTGTGTTAGGAACCTCATTTGCCCTTGTTCGTGTGCTTAACGACCTCAATTTTCTTTGTCCATATGGTTCTTAACCTCTTTTACCTTATTCTTGTGCTTAGCAACATGATTTACACTTGTTTTTGTGCTTAACAACCTCATTTGTCGTTGTTGTTGCGTTTTGCAACATAATTTGCCCGTGATCCTGTGCTTATGAACCTCATTTGCATTTGTTCTTCTGCTTAGGAACCTCATTTGCCCTTGTTTGTGTGCTTAACAGCCTCAATCAGCGTTGTTCATGTGGTTACCAACCTCTTTTGCCCTTGTTCTAGTGCCTATGAACCTCGTTTGCATTTATTCTTGTACTAAAGAACCTCATTTGCCCTTGTTCTAGTGCATATGACACTCGTTTGCATGTGTTCTTATGCTTATGAACCTCATTTTCCCTTGTTCTTATAGTTAGCAACATCATTTACACTTGTTCTTATGCTTAACAACTTCATTTGTCGTTGTTATTGCGTTTTGCAACTTAATTTGCCCTTGATCTTGTGCATATGAACCACATTTGCATTTGTTCTTGTGCTTAGGAACCTCATTTGCCCTTATTTGTGTGCTTAACAACCTCAATTGGCGTTGCTCATGTGCTTAACAACCTCTTTTGCCCTTGATCTTGTGCTTATGAACCTAATTTGCATTTGTTCTGGTGCTTAGGAACCTCATTTACTCTTGTTCGTTTGCTTAACAACTTCAATTGCCGTTCTTCGTATGGTTCTTTACGTCTTCTTCCCTAGTTCTTATAGTTAGCAACATCATTTACCCTTGTTCTTGTGCTTAACAACCTCATTTGTCGTTGTTCTTGCGTTGTGCAACATAATTTGCCCTTGATCTTGTGCTTATGAACCTCATTTGCATTTGTTCTTGTGGTTAGGCACCTCATTTTCCATGTTTGTGTGCTTAACAACTTCAATTGGCATTGTTCGTGTGCTTAACAACCTCTTTTGCCCCTCATACTGTGCTTATGAACCTCATTTGCATTTGCTCTTGTGCTTAGGCACCTCATTTTCCCTTGTTCGTGTGCTTAACAACCTCAATTGTCGTTGTTCATATGGTTCTTAACCTCTTTTGCTCTTGTTCTTGTGCTTTAGCAATATCATTTGCACTTGTTTTTCGGCTTAACAACCTCATTTGTCGTTGTTGTTACGCTATGCAACATAATTTGCCCTTGATCTTGTGCTTATGAACCTCATTTGCATTAGTTCTTGTGCTTAGGAACCTCATTTGCCCTTGTTTGTGTGCTTAACAACCTCAATTGGCGTTGTTCGTATGCTTACCAACCTCTTTTGCCCTTGATCTTGTGCTTATGAACCTCATTTGCATTTGTTCTGGAGCTTAGGAACCTCATTTGCTCTTGTTCGTGTGCTTAACAACCTCAATTGCCGTTGTTCATATGGTTCTTAACCTGTTCTTCCCTGGTTCTTATGCTTAGCAACATCATTTCCACTTTTTCTTGTGCTTAACAACCTTATTTGTCGTTGTTCTTGCGCTTTGCAACATAATTTGCCCTTGATATTGTGCTTATGAACCTCATTTGCATTTGTTCTTGTGCTTAGGAACCTTGTTTTGCTTGTTTGTGTGGTTAACAACCTCAATTGGGATTGTTCATGTGCCTAACAACCTCATTGGCCCTTGATATTGTGCTTATGAACCTCATTTGCATTTGTTCTTGTGCATAGGCACCTCATTTGCCTTTGTTCTTGTGCTTAACAACCTCAATTGTCATTGTTCATATGGTTCTTAACCACTTTTGCCCTAGTTCTTGTGCTTAGCAATATGAACTCATTTGCATTTGTTCTTGTGCGTGGACCTCATTTGCCCTTATTCGTGTGCTTAACAACCTCAATCTGCGTTGTTCATGTGGTTACCAACCTCTTTTGCCCTTCTTCTAGTGCCTATGAACCTCGTTTGCATTTGTTCTTGTGCTTAGGAACAGAATTTGTCCTTGTTCTTATGCTTAGCAACATAATTTACACTTGTTCTTGTGCTTAACAACCTCATTTGTCGTTGTTCTTGCGCTTTGCAAGATAATCTGCCCATGATCTTGTGCTTATGAACCTCATTTGTATTTGTTCTTGTGCTTAGGAACCTCATTTTCCTTGTTTGTGTGCTTAACAAACTCAATTGGCATTGTTCGTGTACTTAACAATCTCTTTTGCCCTAGATATTGTGCTTATGAACCTCACTTGCATTTGTTCTTGTGCTTAGGCACCTAATTTTCCCTTGTTCATGTGCTTGACAACCTCAATTGTCGTTGTTCATATGGTTCTTAACCTCTTTTGCCCGTGTTCTTGTGCTTAGCAATATCATTTGCACTTGTTTTTGTGCTTAACAACCTCATTTGTCATTGTTCTCGCGCTTTGCAACATTATTTGCCCTTGATCTTTTGCTTATGAACCTCATTTGCATTTGTTCTTGTCCTTAGGATCCTCATTTGCCCTTGTTTCAGTGCTTAACAACCTCAATTGGCGTTGTTTGTGTGCTTAACAACCTCTTTTGCCCTTGATATTGTGCTTATGAACCTCATTTGCACTTGTTCTTGTGCTGAACGTCATTTGCCCTTGTTTATGTGCTTAACAACCTCAATTGGCGTTGCTCGTGTGTTAACAACCTCTTTTGCCCTTGATATTGTGCTTATGAACCTCATTTGCATTTGTTCTTGAGCTTAGGAACCTCATTTGCCATTGTTTGTGTGCTTAACAACCTCAATTGGTGTTGTTCGTGTGCTTAACAACCTCTTTTTCCCTTGATATTGTGCTTATGAAACTCATTTGCATTTGTTCTTGCGCTTAACAACCTCATTTTCCCTTGTTTTTGTGCTTAGGAACGTCATTTACCCTTGTTCTAGTGCCTATGAAACTCGTTTGCATTTGTTATTGTGCTTAGCAACATCATTTACACTTGTTCTTGTGCTTAACAACCTCACTTGTCGTTGTTATTACGGTTTGCAGCATAATTTGCCCTTGATCTTGTGCTTATGAACCTCATTTGCATTTGTTCTTGTGCCTAGGAACCTCGTTTGCCCTTGTTTGTGTGCTTAACAACCTCAATTAGCGTGGTTCTTGTGCTTAACAACCTCTTTTGCCCTTGATATTGTGCTTATGAACTTCATTTGGATTTGTTCTGGTGCTTAGGAACCTCATTTACCCTTGTTCGTGTGCTTAACAACATAAATTGTCGTTGTTGATATGGTTTAACCTCTTTTGCCCTTGTTCTTGTGCTTAACAACCTCAATTTACAATTCTTTTTATGCTTAACAACCTCATTTGTCGATGTTCTTGCGCTTTGCAACATAATTTGCCCTTGATCTTGTGCTTATGAACCACATTTGCATTTGTTCTTGTGCTTAGGAACCTCATTTGCCCTTGTCTGTGTGCTTAACAACCTCAATTGGCGTTGTTTGTGTGCTTAACAACCACTTTTGCTCTTGATATTGTGCTTATGAACCTCATTTGCATTTGTTCTTGTGTTAGGAACCTCATTTGCCCTTGTTCGTGGGCTTAACAACCTCAATTGTCGTTGTCCATATGGTTCTTAACCTCTTTTTCCTTATTCTTCTCCTTAGCAACATCATTTACAATTGTTCTTGTGCTTAACAACCTCATTTGTCGTTGTTCTTGCGCTTCGCAACATAATTGGTCCTTGATCTTGTGCTTATGCACCTCATTTGCATTTGTTCTTGTGCTTAGGAACCTCATTTGCACCTGTTTGTGTGCTTAACAACCTCAATCTGCGTTGTTCATGTGCTTACCAATCTTTTTTGCCTTTGTTCTAGTGCCTATGAACCTCGTTTGCATTTGTTCTTGTCCTTAGCAACCTCATTTGCCCTTGTTCTAGTGCCTATGAACCTCATTTGCATTTGTTCTTATGCTTAGGAACCTCATTTGCCCTTCTTCTTGTGCTTAGCAACATCATTTACACTTGTTCTCGTGCTTAACAATCTCATTTGTCGCTGTTATGGCGCTTTGCAACATAATTTGCCCTTGATCTTGTGCTTCTGAACCTCATTTGCTTTTATTCTTGTGCTCAGGAACCTTATTTGCCCCTGTCTGTGTGCTTAACATCCTCAATCTGCGTTGTTCATGTGGTTACCAACCTATTTTGCCCATGTTCTAGTGCCTATGATCCTCGTTTGCATTTGTTCTTGTGCTTAGGAACCTCATTTGCCCTTGTTCTAGTGCCTATGAACCTCGTTTACATTTATTATTGTGCTTAGGAATCTCATTTGCCCTTGTTCTTGTGCTTAGCAACATCATTTACACTTGTTCTTTTCCTTAACAACTTCATTTGTCCTTGTTATTGCGCTTTGCAGCATAATTTGCCCTTGATCTTGTGCTTAGGAACCTCATTTGCATTTGTTCATGTGCTTAGCAACATCATTTACACTTGTTCTTGTGCTTAACAACTTCATTTGTCGTTGTTATTGTGCTTTGCAGCATAATTTGCCCTTGATCTTGTGCTTATGAATCTCATTTGCATTTGTTCTTGTACTTAGGAACCTTATTTGCCCTTGTTTATGTGATTAACAACCTAAATTGGCGTTGTTCGTGTGCTTAACAACCTTTTTTGCCCTTGATCTTGTGCTTATGAACCACATTTGCATTTATTCGGGTGCTTAGGAACCTCATTTGCTCTTGTTCGTGTGCTTATCAACCTCAATTGCTGTTGTTCATATGGTTCTTAACCTCTTCTTCCCAGGTTCTTATGATTAGCAACATCATTTACACTTGTTCTTATGCTTAACAACCTCATTTGTCGTTTTTCTTGCGCTTTGCAACATAATTTGCCCTTGATCTTGAGCTTATGAACCACATTTGCATTTGTTCTTGTGCTTAGGAATCTAATTTTCCTTGTTTGTGTGCTTAGCAACCTCAATTGGCATTGTTCATGTGCTTAACAATGTCTTTTGCCCTTGATATTGTGCTTATGAACCTCATTTGCATTTGTTCTTGTGCTTAGACACCTCATTTGCCTTTGTTCGTGTGCTTGACAACCTCAATTGTCGTTGTTCATACGGTTCTTAACCTCTTTTGCCCTTGTTCTTGTACTTAAAATATCATTTGCACTTGTTTTTGTGCTTAACAACCTCATTTGTCGTTGTTCTCGCGCTTTGCAACATAATTTGTCATTGATCTTGTGTTTATGAACCTCATTTGCATTTTTTTCCTCTTTTGCCCTTGAGATTTTTCTTATGAACCTCATTTGCATTTGTTCTTTTGCTTAGAAATCTCATTTGCCCTTTTTTATGTGCTTAACAACCTCAATTGGCGTGTTTCGTGTGTTAACAACATCTTTTGCACTTGATATTGTGTTTATGAATCTAATTTGCATTTGTTCTTGTGCTTAGGAACCTCAGTTTCCCTTGTTCGTGTGCTTAACAATCTCAATTGTCGTTGTTCATATGGTTCTTCACCTCTTTTGCCCTTGTTCTTGTGCTTAGCAATATCATTTGCACTTGTTTTTGTGCTTAACAACCTCATTTGTCGTTGTTCTTGCGATTTGCAACATAATTTGCCCTTGATCTTGTGCATACGAACCTCATTTGCATTTGTTCTTGTGCGTAACAACCTCAATTGGCGTTGTTCGTGTGCTTAACAACCTTCTTTTCCCTTGATATTGTGCTTATGAAACTCAATTGCATTTGTTCTTGTGCTTAGCAACATCATTTACACTTGTTCTTGTGCTTAGCAACCTCATTTGTCGTTGTTCTTGCGCTTTGTAACATAATTTGCCCTTCATGTTGTGTTTATGGACCTCATTTGCATTTGTTCTTGTACTTAGGAACCTCATTTGCCCCTTGTTTGTGTGCTTAACAACCTCAATCTGCGTTGTTCATGTGCTTACCAACCTTTTTTGCCTTTGTTCTAGTGCCTATGAACCTCATTTGCAGTTGTTCTTGTCCTTAGGAATCTCATTTGCCCTTGTTCTAGTGCCTATGAACCTCATTTGCATTTGTTCCTATGCTTATGAATCTCATTTGTCCTTGTTTTTGTGCTTAGCAACATCATTTACACTTGTTCTCGTACTTAATAGTCTCATTTGTCGTTGTTATGTCGCTTTGCAACATAATTTGCCCTTGATCTTGTGTTTATGAACCTCATTTGCTTTTATTCTTGTGCTCAGGAACCTCATTTGCCCCTGTCTGTGTGCTTAACAACCTCAATCTGCGTTGTTCATGTGGTTACCAACCTCTTTTGCCCTTGTTCTAGTGCCTATGATCCTCGTTTGCATCGGTTCTTGTGCTTAGGAACCTCATTTGCCCTTGTTCTAGTGCCTATGAACCTAGTTTGCATTTGTTATTGTACTTAGGAACCTCATTTGCCCTTGTTCTTGTGCTTAGGAACATCATTTACACTTGTTCTTGTCCTTAAAAACTTCATTTGTCGTTGTTATTTCGCTTTGCAGCATAATTTGCCCCTGATCTTGTGCTTATGAACCTCATTTGCATTTGTTTTTGTACTTAGGAACCTCATTTGCCCTTGTTTGTGTGCTTAACAACCTCAATTTGCGTTGTTCGTGTGCTTAACAACCTCTTTTGCTCTTGATATTGTGCTTATGAACCTCATTTGCATTTGTTCTTGTGTTAGGAACCTCATTTGCCCTTGTTCGTGGGCTTAACAACCTCAATTGTCGTTGTCCATATGGTTCTTAACATTTTTTTCCTTATTCTTCTCCTTAGCAACATCATTTACAATTGTTCTTGTGCTTAACAACCTCATTTGTCGTTGTTCTTGCGCTTTGCAACATAATTGGTCCTTGATCTTGTGCTTATGAACCTCATTTGCATTTGTTCTTGTGCTTAGGAACCTCATTTGCACCTGTTTGTGTGCTTAACAACCTCAATCTGTGTTGTTCATGTGCTTACCAATCTTTTTTGCCTTTGTTCTAGTGCCTATGAACCTCGTTTGCATTTGTTCTTGTCCTTAGGAACCTCACTTGCCCTTGTTCTAGTGCCTATGAACCTCATTTGCATTTGTTCTTATGCTTAGGAACCTCATTTGCCCTTCTTCTTGTGCTTAGCAAGATCATTTACACTTGTTCTTGTACTTAACAACTTCATTTGTCATTGGTATTGCGCTTTGCAGCATAATTTGCCCTTGATCTTATGCTTATGAACCTCATTTGCATTTGTTCTTGTACTTAGGAACCTCATTTGCCCTTGTTTGTGTGCTTAACAACCTCAATTGGCGTTTTCGTGTGCTTAACAACATTTTTTGCCCTTGATCTTGTGCTTATGAACCACATTAGCATTTGTTCGGGTGCTTAGGAACCTCATTTGCTCTTGTTCGTGTGCTTATTAACCTCAATTGCCGTTGTTAATATGGTTCTTAACCTCTTCTTCCCAGGTTCTTTTGCTTAACAACCTCAATTTACACTTCTTTTTATGCTTAACAACCTCATTTGTCGATGTTCTTGCGCTTTGCAACATAATTTGCCCTTGATCTTGAGCTTATGAACCACATTTGCATTTGTTCTTGTGCTTAGGAACCTCATTTGCCCTTGTTTGTGTGCTTAACAACCTCAATTGGCGTTGTTTGTGTGCTTAACAACCACTTTTGCTCTTGATATTGTGCTTATGAACCTCATTTGCATTTGTTCTTGTGTTAGGAACCTCATTTGCCCTTGTTCGTGGGCTTAACAACCTCAATTGTCGTTGTCCATATGGTTCTTAACCTCTTTTTCCTTATTCTTCTCCTTAGCAACATCATTTACAATTGTTCTTGTGCTTAACAACCTCATTTGTCGTTGTTCTTGCGCTTCGCAACATAATTGGTCCTTGATCTTGTGCTTATGCACCTCATTTGCATTTGTTCTTGTGCTTAGGAACCTCATTTGCACATGTTTGTGTGCTTAACAACCTCAATCTGCGTTGTTCATGTGCTTACCAATCTTTTTTGCCTTTGTTCTAGTGCCTATGAACCTCGTTTGCATTTGTTCTTGTCCTTAGCAACCTCATTTGCCCTTGTTCTAGTGCCTAGGAACCTCATTTGCATTTGTTCTTATGCTTAGGAACCTCATTTGCCCTTCTTCTTGTGCTTAGCAACATCATTTACACTTGTTCTCGTGCTTAACAATCTCATTTGTCGCTGTTATGGCGCTTTGCAACATAATTTGCCCTTGATCTTGTGCTTATGAACCTCATTTGCATTTGTTCATGTGCTTAGCAACATCATTTACACTTGTTCTTGTGCTTAACAACTTCATTTGTCGTTGTTATTGCGCTTTACAGCATAATTTGCCCTTGATCTTGTGCTTATAAACCTCATTTGCATTTGTTCTTGCACTTAGGAACCTTATTTGCCCTTGTTTATGTGCTTAACAACTTAAATTAGCATTGTTCGTGTGCTTTACAACCTTTTTTGCCCTTGATCATGTGCTTATGAACCACATTTGCATTTGTTCGGGTTCTTAGGAACCTCATTTGCTCTTGTTCGTGTGCTTATCAACCTCAATTCCCGTTGTTCATATGGTTCTTAACCTCTTCTTCCCAGGTTCTTATGCTTAGCAACATCATTTACACTTGTTCTTATGCTTAACAACCTCATTTGTTGTTTTTCTTGCGCTTTGCAACATAATTTGCCCTTGATCTTGAGCTTATGAACCACATTTGCATTTGTTCTTGTGCTTAGGAACCTAATTTTCCTTGTTTGTGTGCTTAGCAACCTCAATTGGCATTGTTCTGGTGCTTAGGAACCTCATTTGCTCTTGTTCGTGTGCTTAACAACCTCAATTGCCGTTGTTCATATGGTTCTTAACCTGTTCTTCCCTGGTTCTTATGCTTAGCAACATCATTTCCACTTTTTCTTGTGCTTAACAACCTTATTTGTCGTTGTTCTTGCGCTTTGCAACATAATTTGCCCTTGATATTGTGCTTATGAACCTCATTTGCATTTGTTCTTGTGCTTAGGAACCTTGTTTTGCTTGTTTGTGTGGTTAACAACCTCAATTGGGATTGTTCATGTGCCTAACAACCTCATTGGCCCTTGATATTGTGCTTATGAACCTCATTTGCATTTGTTCTTGTGCATAGGCACCTCATTTGCCTTTGTTCTTGTGCTTAACAACCTCAATTGTCATTGTTCATATGGTTCTTAACCACTTTTGCCCTAGTTCTTGTGCTTAGCAATATGAACTCATTTGCATTTGTTCTTGTGCGTGGACCTCATTTGCCCTTATTCGTGTGCTTAACAACCTCAATCTGCGTTGTTCATGTGGTTACCAACCTCTTTTGCCCTTCTTCTAGTGCCTATGAACCTCGTTTGCATTTGTTCTTGTGCTTAGGAACAGAATTTGTCCTTGTTCTTATGCTTAGCAACATAATTTACACTTGTTCTTGTGCTTAACAACCTCATTTGTCGTTGTTCTTGCGCTTTGCAAGATAATCTGCCCATGATCTTGTGCTTATGAACCTCATTTGTATTTGTTCTTGTGCTTAGGAACCTCATTTTCCTTGTTTGTGTGCTTAACAAACTCAATTGGCATTGTTCGTGTACTTAACAATCT
Organism: Carex arenaria; assembly: GCA_964058825.1. NCBI lineage: Eukaryota > Viridiplantae > Streptophyta > Magnoliopsida > Poales > Cyperaceae > Carex > Carex arenaria. Next base: position 296,456 of record CAXKVW010000436.1, on the reverse strand, counting down.
CTTTTGCCCTTGATATTGTGCTTATGAACCTCACTTGCATTTGTTCTTGTGCTTAGGCACCTAATTTTCCCTTGTTCATGTGCTTGACAACCTCAATTGTCGTTGTTCATATGGTTCTTAACCTCTTTTGCCCGTGTTCTTGTGCTTAGCAATATCATTTGCACTTGTTTTTGTGCTTAACAACCTCATTTGTCGTTGTTCTCGCGCTTTGCAACATTATTTGCCCTTGATCTTTTGCTTATGAACCTCATTTGCATTTGTTCTTGTCCTTAGGATCCTCATTTGCCCTTGTTTCAGTGCTTAACAACCTCAATTGGCGTTGTTCGTGTGCTTAACAACCTCTTTTGCCCTTGATATTGTGCTTATGAACCTCATTTGCACTTGTTCTTGTGCTGAACATCATTTGCCCTTGTTTATGTGCTTAACAACCTCAATTGGCGTTGCTCGTGTGTTAACAACCTCTTTTGCCCTTGATATTGTGCTTATGAACCTCATTTGCATTTGTTCTTGAGCTTAGGAACCTCATTTGCCATTGTTTGTGTGCTTAACAACCTCAATTGGTGTTGTTCGTGTGCTTAACAACCTCTTTTTCCCTTGATATTGTGCTTATGAAACTCATTTGCATTTGTTCTTGCGCTTAACAACCTCATTTTCCCTTGTTTTTGTGCTTAGGAACGTCATTTACCCTTGTTCTACCCTATGAAACTCGTTTGCATTTGTTATTGTGCTTAGCAACATCATTTACACTTGTTCTTGTGCTTAACAACCTCACTTGTCGTTGTTATTACGGTTTGCAGCATAATTTGCCCTTGATCTTGTGCTTATGAACCTCATTTGCATATGTTCTTGTGCCTAGGAACCTCGTTTGCCCTTGTTTGTGTGCTTAACAACCTCAATTAGCGTGGTTCTTGTGCTTAACAACCTCTTTTGCCCTTGATATTGTGCTTATGAACTTCATTTGGATTTGTTCTGGTGCTTAGGAACCTCATTTACCCTTGTTCGTGTGCTTAACAACATAAATTGTCGTTGTTGATATGGTTTAACCTCTTTTGCCCTTGTTCTTGTGCTTAACAACCTCAATTTACACTTCTTTTTATGCTTAACAACCTCATTTGTCGATGTTCTTGCGCTTTGCAACATAATTTGCCCTTGATCTTGTGCTTATGAACCACATTTGCATTTGTTCTTGTGCTTAGGAACCTCATTTGCCCTTGTCTGTGTGCTTAACAACCTCAATTGGCGTTGTTTGTGTGCTTAACAACCACTTTTGCTCTTGATATTGTGCTTATGAACCTCATTTGCATTTGTTCTTGTGTTAGGAACCTCATTTGCCCTTGTTCGTGGGCTTAACAACCTCAATTGTCGTTGTCCATATGGTTCTTAACCTCTTTTTCCTTATTCTTCTCCTTAGCAACATCATTTACAATTGTTCTTGTGCTTAACAACCTCATTTGTCGTTGTTCTTGCGCTTCGCAACATAATTGGTCCTTGATCTTGTGCTTATGCACCTCATTTGCATTTGTTCTTGTGCTTAGGAACCTCATTTGCACCTGTTTGTGTGCTTAACAACCTCAATCTGCGTTGTTCATGTGCTTACCAATCTTTTTTGCCTTTGTTCTAGTGCCTATGAACCTCGTTTGCATTTGTTCTTGTCCTTAGCAACCTCATTTGCCCTTGTTCTAGTGCCTATGAACCTCATTTGCATTTGTTCTTATGCTTAGGAACCTCATTTGCCCTTCTTCTTGTGCTTAGCAACATCATTTACACTTGTTCTCGTGCTTAACAATCTCATTTGTCGCTGTTATGGCGCTTTGCAACATAATTTGCCCTTGATCTTGTGCTTCTGAACCTCATTTGCTTTTATTCTTGTGCTCAGGAACCTTATTTGCCCCTGTCTGTGTGCTTAACATCCTCAATCTGCGTTGTTCATGTGGTTACCAACCTATTTTGCCCATGTTCTAGTGCCTATGATCCTCGTTTGCATTTGTTCTTGTGCTTAGGAACCTCATTTGCCCTTGTTCTAGTGCCTATGAACCTCGTTTACATTTATTATTGTGCTTAGGAATCTCATTTGCCCTTGTTCTTGTGCTTAGCAACATCATTTACACTTGTTCTTTTCCTTAACAACTTCATTTGTCCTTGTTATTGCGCTTTGCAGCATAATTTGCCCTTGATCTTGTGCTTAGGAACCTCATTTGCATTTGTTCATGTGCTTAGCAACATCATTTACACTTGTTCTTGTGCTTAACAACTTCATTTGTCGTTGTTATTGTGCTTTGCAGCATAATTTGCCCTTGATCTTGTGCTTATGAATCTCATTTGCATTTGTTCTTGTACTTAGGAACCTTATTTGCCCTTGTTTATGTGATTAACAACCTAAATTGGCGTTGTTCGTGTGCTTAACAACCTTTTTTGCCCTTGATCTTGTGCTTATGAACCACATTTGCATTTATTCGGGTGCTTAGGAACCTCATTTGCTCTTGTTCGTGTGCTTATCAACCTCAATTGCTGTTGTTCATATGGTTCTTAACCTCTTCTTCCCAGGTTCTTATGATTAGCAACATCATTTACACTTGTTCTTATGCTTAACAACCTCATTTGTCGTTTTTCTTGCGCTTTGCAACATAATTTGCCCTTGATCTTGAGCTTATGAACCACATTTGCATTTGTTCTTGTGCTTAGGAATCTAATTTTCCTTGTTTGTGTGCTTAGCAACCTCAATTGGCATTGTTCATGTGCTTAACAATGTCTTTTGCCCTTGATATTGTGCTTATGAACCTCATTTGCATTTGTTCTTGTGCTTAGACACCTCATTTGCCTTTGTTCGTGTGCTTGACAACCTCAATTGTCGTTGTTCATACGGTTCTTAACCTCTTTTGCCCTTGTTCTTGTACTTAAAATATCATTTGCACTTGTTTTTGTGCTTAACAACCTCATTTGTCGTTGTTCTCGCGCTTTGCAACATAATTTGTCATTGATCTTGTGTTTATGAACCTCATTTGCATTTTTTTCCTCTTTTGCCCTTGAGATTTTTCTTATGAACCTCATTTGCATTTGTTCTTTTGCTTAGAAATCTCATTTGCCCTTTTTTATGTGCTTAACAACCTCAATTGGCGTGTTTCGTGTGTTAACAACATCTTTTGCACTTGATATTGTGTTTATGAATCTAATTTGCATTTGTTCTTGTGCTTAGGAACCTCAGTTTCCCTTGTTCGTGTGCTTAACAATCTCAATTGTCGTTGTTCATATGGTTCTTCACCTCTTTTGCCCTTGTTCTTGTGCTTAGCAATATCATTTGCACTTGTTTTTGTGCTTAACAACCTCATTTGTCGTTGTTCTTGCGATTTGCAACATAATTTGCCCTTGATCTTGTGCATACGAACCTCATTTGCATTTGTTCTTGTGCGTAACAACCTCAATTGGCGTTGTTCGTGTGCTTAACAACCTTCTTTTCCCTTGATATTGTGCTTATGAAACTCAATTGCATTTGTTCTTGTGCTTAGCAACATCATTTACACTTGTTCTTGTGCTTAGCAACCTCATTTGTCGTTGTTCTTGCGCTTTGTAACATAATTTGCCCTTCATGTTGTGTTTATGGACCTCATTTGCATTTGTTCTTGTACTTAGGAACCTCATTTGCCCCTTGTTTGTGTGCTTAACAACCTCAATCTGCGTTGTTCATGTGCTTACCAACCTTTTTTGCCTTTGTTCTAGTGCCTATGAACCTCATTTGCAGTTGTTCTTGTCCTTAGGAATCTCATTTGCCCTTGTTCTAGTGCCTATGAACCTCATTTGCATTTGTTCCTATGCTTATGAATCTCATTTGTCCTTGTTTTTGTGCTTAGCAACATCATTTACACTTGTTCTCGTACTTAATAGTCTCATTTGTCGTTGTTATGTCGCTTTGCAACATAATTTGCCCTTGATCTTGTGTTTATGAACCTCATTTGCTTTTATTCTTGTGCTCAGGAACCTCATTTGCCCCTGTCTGTGTGCTTAACAACCTCAATCTGCGTTGTTCATGTGGTTACCAACCTCTTTTGCCCTTGTTCTAGTGCCTATGATCCTCGTTTGCATCGGTTCTTGTGCTTAGGAACCTCATTTGCCCTTGTTCTAGTGCCTATGAACCTAGTTTGCATTTGTTATTGTACTTAGGAACCTCATTTGCCCTTGTTCTTGTGCTTAGGAACATCATTTACACTTGTTCTTGTCCTTAAAAACTTCATTTGTCGTTGTTATTTCGCTTTGCAGCATAATTTGCCCCTGATCTTGTGCTTATGAACCTCATTTGCATTTGTTTTTGTACTTAGGAACCTCATTTGCCCTTGTTTGTGTGCTTAACAACCTCAATTTGCGTTGTTCGTGTGCTTAACAACCTCTTTTGCTCTTGATATTGTGCTTATGAACCTCATTTGCATTTGTTCTTGTGTTAGGAACCTCATTTGCCCTTGTTCGTGGGCTTAACAACCTCAATTGTCGTTGTCCATATGGTTCTTAACATTTTTTTCCTTATTCTTCTCCTTAGCAACATCATTTACAATTGTTCTTGTGCTTAACAACCTCATTTGTCGTTGTTCTTGCGCTTTGCAACATAATTGGTCCTTGATCTTGTGCTTATGAACCTCATTTGCATTTGTTCTTGTGCTTAGGAACCTCATTTGCACCTGTTTGTGTGCTTAACAACCTCAATCTGTGTTGTTCATGTGCTTACCAATCTTTTTTGCCTTTGTTCTAGTGCCTATGAACCTCGTTTGCATTTGTTCTTGTCCTTAGGAACCTCACTTGCCCTTGTTCTAGTGCCTATGAACCTCATTTGCATTTGTTCTTATGCTTAGGAACCTCATTTGCCCTTCTTCTTGTGCTTAGCAAGATCATTTACACTTGTTCTTGTACTTAACAACTTCATTTGTCATTGGTATTGCGCTTTGCAGCATAATTTGCCCTTGATCTTATGCTTATGAACCTCATTTGCATTTGTTCTTGTACTTAGGAACCTCATTTGCCCTTGTTTGTGTGCTTAACAACCTCAATTGGCGTTTTCGTGTGCTTAACAACATTTTTTGCCCTTGATCTTGTGCTTATGAACCACATTAGCATTTGTTCGGGTGCTTAGGAACCTCATTTGCTCTTGTTCGTGTGCTTATTAACCTCAATTGCCGTTGTTAATATGGTTCTTAACCTCTTCTTCCCAGGTTCTTTTGCTTAACAACCTCAATTTACACTTCTTTTTATGCTTAACAACCTCATTTGTCGATGTTCTTGCGCTTTGCAACATAATTTGCCCTTGATCTTGAGCTTATGAACCACATTTGCATTTGTTCTTGTGCTTAGGAACCTCATTTGCCCTTGTTTGTGTGCTTAACAACCTCAATTGGCGTTGTTTGTGTGCTTAACAACCACTTTTGCTCTTGATATTGTGCTTATGAACCTCATTTGCATTTGTTCTTGTGTTAGGAACCTCATTTGCCCTTGTTCGTGGGCTTAACAACCTCAATTGTCGTTGTCCATATGGTTCTTAACCTCTTTTTCCTTATTCTTCTCCTTAGCAACATCATTTACAATTGTTCTTGTGCTTAACAACCTCATTTGTCGTTGTTCTTGCGCTTCGCAACATAATTGGTCCTTGATCTTGTGCTTATGCACCTCATTTGCATTTGTTCTTGTGCTTAGGAACCTCATTTGCACATGTTTGTGTGCTTAACAACCTCAATCTGCGTTGTTCATGTGCTTACCAATCTTTTTTGCCTTTGTTCTAGTGCCTATGAACCTCGTTTGCATTTGTTCTTGTCCTTAGCAACCTCATTTGCCCTTGTTCTAGTGCCTAGGAACCTCATTTGCATTTGTTCTTATGCTTAGGAACCTCATTTGCCCTTCTTCTTGTGCTTAGCAACATCATTTACACTTGTTCTCGTGCTTAACAATCTCATTTGTCGCTGTTATGGCGCTTTGCAACATAATTTGCCCTTGATCTTGTGCTTATGAACCTCATTTGCATTTGTTCATGTGCTTAGCAACATCATTTACACTTGTTCTTGTGCTTAACAACTTCATTTGTCGTTGTTATTGCGCTTTACAGCATAATTTGCCCTTGATCTTGTGCTTATAAACCTCATTTGCATTTGTTCTTGCACTTAGGAACCTTATTTGCCCTTGTTTATGTGCTTAACAACTTAAATTAGCATTGTTCGTGTGCTTTACAACCTTTTTTGCCCTTGATCATGTGCTTATGAACCACATTTGCATTTGTTCGGGTTCTTAGGAACCTCATTTGCTCTTGTTCGTGTGCTTATCAACCTCAATTCCCGTTGTTCATATGGTTCTTAACCTCTTCTTCCCAGGTTCTTATGCTTAGCAACATCATTTACACTTGTTCTTATGCTTAACAACCTCATTTGTTGTTTTTCTTGCGCTTTGCAACATAATTTGCCCTTGATCTTGAGCTTATGAACCACATTTGCATTTGTTCTTGTGCTTAGGAACCTAATTTTCCTTGTTTGTGTGCTTAGCAACCTCAATTGGCATTGTTCTGGTGCTTAGGAACCTCATTTGCTCTTGTTCGTGTGCTTAACAACCTCAATTGCCGTTGTTCATATGGTTCTTAACCTGTTCTTCCCTGGTTCTTATGCTTAGCAACATCATTTCCACTTTTTCTTGTGCTTAACAACCTTATTTGTCGTTGTTCTTGCGCTTTGCAACATAATTTGCCCTTGATATTGTGCTTATGAACCTCATTTGCATTTGTTCTTGTGCTTAGGAACCTTGTTTTGCTTGTTTGTGTGGTTAACAACCTCAATTGGGATTGTTCATGTGCCTAACAACCTCATTGGCCCTTGATATTGTGCTTATGAACCTCATTTGCATTTGTTCTTGTGCATAGGCACCTCATTTGCCTTTGTTCTTGTGCTTAACAACCTCAATTGTCATTGTTCATATGGTTCTTAACCACTTTTGCCCTAGTTCTTGTGCTTAGCAATATGAACTCATTTGCATTTGTTCTTGTGCGTGGACCTCATTTGCCCTTATTCGTGTGCTTAACAACCTCAATCTGCGTTGTTCATGTGGTTACCAACCTCTTTTGCCCTTCTTCTAGTGCCTATGAACCTCGTTTGCATTTGTTCTTGTGCTTAGGAACAGAATTTGTCCTTGTTCTTATGCTTAGCAACATAATTTACACTTGTTCTTGTGCTTAACAACCTCATTTGTCGTTGTTCTTGCGCTTTGCAAGATAATCTGCCCATGATCTTGTGCTTATGAACCTCATTTGTATTTGTTCTTGTGCTTAGGAACCTCATTTTCCTTGTTTGTGTGCTTAACAAACTCAATTGGCATTGTTCGTGTACTTAACAATCTCTTTTGCCCTTGATATTGTGCTTATGAACCTCACTTGCATTTGTTCTTGTGCTTAGGCACCTAATTTTCCCTTGTTCATGTGCTTGACAACCTCAATTGTCGTTGTTCATATGGTTCTTAACCTCTTTTGCCCGTGTTCTTGTGCTTAGCAATATCATTTGCACTTGTTTTTGTGCTTAACAACCTCATTTGTCGTTGTTCTCGCGCTTTGCAACATTATTTGCCCTTGATCTTTTGCTTATGAACCTCATTTGCATTTGTTCTTGTCCTTAGGATCCTCATTTGCCCTTGTTTCAGTGCTTAACAACCTCAATTGGCGTTGTTCGTGTGCTTAACAACCTCTTTTGCCCTTGATATTGTGCTTATGAACCTCATTTGCACTTGTTCTTGTGCTGAACATCATTTGCCCTTGTTTATGTGCTTAACAACCTCAATTGGCGTTGCTCGTGTGTTAACAACCTCTTTTGCCCTTGATATTGTGCTTATGAACCTCATTTGCATTTGTTCTTGAGCTTAGGAACCTCATTTGCCATTGTTTGTGTGCTTAACAACCTCAATTGGTGTTGTTCGTGTGCTTAACAACCTCTTTTTCCCTTGATATTGTGCTTATGAAACTCATTTGCATTTGTTCTTGCGCTTAACAACCTCATTTTCCCTTGTTTTTGTGCTTAGGAACGTCATTTACCCTTGTTCTAGTGCCTATGAAACTCGTTTGCATTTGTTATTGTGCTTAGCAACATCATTTACACTTGTTCTTGTGCTTAACAACCTCACTTGTCGTTGTTATTACGGTTTGCAGCATAATTTGCCCTTGATCTTGTGCTTATGAACCTCATTTGCATTTGTTCTTGTGCCTAGGAACCTCGTTTGCCCTTGTTTGTGTGCTTAACAACCTCAATTAGCGTGGTTCTTGTGCTTAACAACCTCTTTTGCCCTTGATATTGTGCTTATGAACTTCATTTGGATTTGTTCTGGTGCTTAGGAACCTCATTTACCCTTGTTCGTGTGCTTACAACATAAATTGTCGTTGTTGATATGGTTTAACCTCTTTTGCCCTTGTTCTTGTGCTTAACAACCTCAATTTACACTTCTTTTTATGCTTAACAACCTCATTTGTCGATGTTCTTGCGCTTTGCAACATAATTTGCCCTTGATCTTGTGCTTATGAACCACATTTGCATTTGTTCTTGTGCTTAGGAACCTCATTTGCCCTTGTCTGTGTGCTTAACAACCTCAATTGGCGTTGTTTGTGTGCTTAACAACCACTTTTGCTCTTGATATTGTGCTTATGAACCTCATTTGCATTTGTTCTTGTGTTAGGAACCTCATTTGCCCTTGTTCGTGGGCTTAACAACCTCAATTGTCGTTGTCCATATGGTTCTTAACCTCTTTTTCCTTATTCTTCTCCTTAGCAACATCATTTACAATTGTTCTTGTGCTTAACAACCTCATTTGTCGTTGTTCTTGCGCTTCGCAACATAATTGGTCCTTGATCTTGTGCTTATGCACCTCATTTGCATTTGTTCTTGTGCTTAGGAACCTCATTTGCACCTGTTTGTGTGCTTAACAACCTCAATCTGCGTTGTTCATGTGCTTACCAATCTTTTTTGCCTTTGTTCTAGTGCCTATGAACCTCGTTTGCATTTGTTCTTGTCCTTAGCAACCTCATTTGCCCTTGTTCTAGTGCCTATGAACCTCATTTGCATTTGTTCTTATGCTTAGGAACCTCATTTGCCCTTCTTCTTGTGCTTAGCAACATCATTTACACTTGTTCTCGTGCTTAACAATCTCATTTGTCGCTGTTATGGCGCTTTGCAACATAATTTGCCCTTGATCTTGTGCTTCTGAACCTCATTTGCTTTTATTCTTGTGCTCAGGAACCTTATTTGCCCCTGTCTGTGTGCTTAACATCCTCAATCTGCGTTGTTCATGTGGTTACCAACCTATTTTGCCCATGTTCTAGTGCCTATGATCCTCGTTTGCATTTGTTCTTGTGCTTAGGAACCTCATTTGCCCTTGTTCTAGTGCCTATGAACCTCGTTTACATTTATTATTGTGCTTAGGAATCTCATTTGCCCTTGTTCTTGTGCTTAGCAACATCATTTACACTTGTTCTTTTCCTTAACAACTTCATTTGTCCTTGTTATTGCGCTTTGCAGCATAATTTGCCCTTGATCTTGTGCTTAGGAACCTCATTTGCATTTGTTCATGTGCTTAGCAACATCATTTACACTTGTTCTTGTGCTTAACAACTTCATTTGTCGTTGTTATTGTGCTTTGCAGCATAATTTGCCCTTGATCTTGTGCTTATGAATCTCATTTGCATTTGTTCTTGTACTTAGGAACCTTATTTGCCCTTGTTTATGTGATTAACAACCTAAATTGGCGTTGTTCGTGTGCTTAACAACCTTTTTTGCCCTTGATCTTGTGCTTATGAACCACATTTGCATTTATTCGGGTGCTTAGGAACCTCATTTGCTCTTGTTCGTGTGCTTATCAACCTCAATTGCTGTTGTTCATATGGTTCTTAACCTCTTCTTCCCAGGTTCTTATGATTAGCAACATCATTTACACTTGTTCTTATGCTTAACAACCTCATTTGTCGTTTTTCTTGCGCTTTGCAACATAATTTGCCCTTGATCTTGAGCTTATGAACCACATTTGCATTTGTTCTTGTGCTTAGGAATCTAATTTTCCTTGTTTGTGTGCTTAGCAACCTCAATTGGCATTGTTCATGTGCTTAACAATGTCTTTTGCCCTTGATATTGTGCTTATGAACCTCATTTGCATTTGTTCTTGTGCTTAGACACCTCATTTGCCTTTGTTCGTGTGCTTGACAACCTCAATTGTCGTTGTTCATACGGTTCTTAACCTCTTTTGCCCTTGTTCTTGTACTTAAAATATCATTTGCACTTGTTTTTGTGCTTAACAACCTCATTTGTCGTTGTTCTCGCGCTTTGCAACATAATTTGTCATTGATCTTGTGTTTATGAACCTCATTTGCATTTTTTTCCTCTTTTGCCCTTGAGATTTTTCTTATGAACCTCATTTGCATTTGTTCTTTTGCTTAGAAATCTCATTTGCCCTTTTTTATGTGCTTAACAACCTCAATTGGCGTGTTTCGTGTGTTAACAACATCTTTTGCACTTGATATTGTGTTTATGAATCTAATTTGCATTTGTTCTTGTGCTTAGGAACCTCAGTTTCCCTTGTTCGTGTGCTTAACAATCTCAATTGTCGTTGTTCATATGGTTCTTCACCTCTTTTGCCCTTGTTCTTGTGCTTAGCAATATCATTTGCACTTGTTTTTGTGCTTAACAACCTCATTTGTCGTTGTTCTTGCGATTTGCAACATAATTTGCCCTTGATCTTGTGCATACGAACCTCATTTGCATTTGTTCTTGTGCGTAACAACCTCAATTGGCGTTGTTCGTGTGCTTAACAACCTTCTTTTCCCTTGATATTGTGCTTATGAAACTCAATTGCATTTGTTCTTGTGCTTAGCAACATCATTTACACTTGTTCTTGTGCTTAGCAACCTCATTTGTCGTTGTTCTTGCGCTTTGTAACATAATTTGCCCTTCATGTTGTGTTTATGGACCTCATTTGCATTTGTTCTTGTACTTAGGAACCTCATTTGCCCCTTGTTTGTGTGCTTAACAACCTCAATCTGCGTTGTTCATGTGCTTACCAACCTTTTTTGCCTTTGTTCTAGTGCCTATGAACCTCATTTGCAGTTGTTCTTGTCCTTAGGAATCTCATTTGCCCTTGTTCTAGTGCCTATGAACCTCATTTGCATTTGTTCCTATGCTTATGAATCTCATTTGTCCTTGTTTTTGTGCTTAGCAACATCATTTACACTTGTTCTCGTACTTAATAGTCTCATTTGTCGTTGTTATGTCGCTTTGCAACATAATTTGCCCTTGATCTTGTGTTTATGAACCTCATTTGCTTTTATTCTTGTGCTCAGGAACCTCATTTGCCCCTGTCTGTGTGCTTAACAACCTCAATCTGCGTTGTTCATGTGGTTACCAACCTCTTTTGCCCTTGTTCTAGTGCCTATGATCCTCGTTTGCATCGGTTCTTGTGCTTAGGAACCTCATTTGCCCTTGTTCTAGTGCCTATGAACCTAGTTTGCATTTGTTATTGTACTTAGGAACCTCATTTGCCCTTGTTCTTGTGCTTAGGAACATCATTTACACTTGTTCTTGTCCTTAAAAACTTCATTTGTCGTTGTTATTTCGCTTTGCAGCATAATTTGCCCCTGATCTTGTGCTTATGAACCTCATTTGCATTTGTTTTTGTACTTAGGAACCTCATTTGCCCTTGTTTGTGTGCTTAACAACCTCAATTTGCGTTGTTCGTGTGCTTAACAACCTCTTTTGCTCTTGATATTGTGCTTATGAACCTCATTTGCATTTGTTCTTGTGTTAGGAACCTCATTTGCCCTTGTTCGTGGGCTTAACAACCTCAATTGTCGTTGTCCATATGGTTCTTAACATTTTTTTCCTTATTCTTCTCCTTAGCAACATCATTTACAATTGTTCTTGTGCTTAACAACCTCATTTGTCGTTGTTCTTGCGCTTTGCAACATAATTGGTCCTTGATCTTGTGCTTATGAACCTCATTTGCATTTGTTCTTGTGCTTAGGAACCTCATTTGCACCTGTTTGTGTGCTTAACAACCTCAATCTGTGTTGTTCATGTGCTTACCAATCTTTTTTGCCTTTGTTCTAGTGCCTATGAACCTCGTTTGCATTTGTTCTTGTCCTTAGGAACCTCACTTGCCCTTGTTCTAGTGCCTATGAACCTCATTTGCATTTGTTCTTATGCTTAGGAACCTCATTTGCCCTTCTTCTTGTGCTTAGCAAGATCATTTACACTTGTTCTTGTACTTAACAACTTCATTTGTCATTGGTATTGCGCTTTGCAGCATAATTTGCCCTTGATCTTATGCTTATGAACCTCATTTGCATTTGTTCTTGTACTTAGGAACCTCATTTGCCCTTGTTTGTGTGCTTAACAACCTCAATTGGCGTTTTCGTGTGCTTAACAACATTTTTTGCCCTTGATCTTGTGCTTATGAACCACATTAGCATTTGTTCGGGTGCTTAGGAACCTCATTTGCTCTTGTTCGTGTGCTTATTAACCTCAATTGCCGTTGTTAATATGGTTCTTAACCTCTTCTTCCCAGGTTCTTTTGCTTAACAACCTCAATTTACACTTCTTTTTATGCTTAACAACCTCATTTGTCGATGTTCTTGCGCTTTGCAACATAATTTGCCCTTGATCTTGAGCTTATGAACCACATTTGCATTTGTTCTTGTGCTTAGGAACCTCATTTGCCCTTGTTTGTGTGCTTAACAACCTCAATTGGCGTTGTTTGTGTGCTTAACAACCACTTTTGCTCTTGATATTGTGCTTATGAACCTCATTTGCATTTGTTCTTGTGTTAGGAACCTCATTTGCCCTTGTTCGTGGGCTTAACAACCTCAATTGTCGTTGTCCATATGGTTCTTAACCTCTTTTTCCTTATTCTTCTCCTTAGCAACATCATTTACAATTGTTCTTGTGCTTAACAACCTCATTTGTCGTTGTTCTTGCGCTTCGCAACATAATTGGTCCTTTATCTTGTGATTATGAACCTCATTTGCATTTGTTCTTGTGCTTAGGAACCTCATTTGCACATGTTTGTGTGCTTAACAACCTCAATCTGCGTTGTTCATGTGCTTACCAATCTTTTTTGCCTTTGTTCTAGTGCCTATGAACCTCGTTTGCATTTGTTCTTGTCCTTAGCAACCTTATTTGCCCTTGTTCTAGTGCCTAGGAACCTCATTTGCATTTGTTCTTATGCTTAGGAACCTCATTTGCCCTTCTTCTTGTGCTTAGCAACATCATTTACACTTGTTCTCGTGCTTAACAATCTCATTTGTCGCTGTTATGGCGCTTTGCAACATAATTTGCCCTTGATCTTGTGCTTATGAACCTCATTTGCATTTGTTCATGTGCTTAGCAACATCATTTACACTTGTTCTTGTGCTTAACAACTTCATTTGTCGTTGTTATTGCGCTTTACAGCATAATTTGCCCTTGATCTTGTGCTTATAAACCTCATTTGCATTTGTTCTTGCACTTAGGAACCTTATTTGCCCTTGTTTATGTGCTTAACAACTTAAATTAGCATTGTTCGTGTGCTTTACAACCTTTTTTGCCCTTGATCATGTGCTTATGAACCACATTTGCATTTGTTCGGGTTCTTAGGAACCTCATTTGCTCTTGTTCGTGTGCTTATCAACCTCAATTCCCGTTGTTCATATGGTTCTTAACCTCTTCTTCCCAGGTTCTTATGCTTAGCAACATCATTTACACTTGTTCTTATGCTTAACAACCTCATTTGTTGTTTTTCTTGCGCTTTGCAACATAATTTGCCCTTGATCTTGAGCTTATGAACCACATTTGCATTTGTTCTTGTGCTTAGGAACCTAATTTTCCTTGTTTGTGTGCTTAGCAACCTCAATTGGCATTGTTCTGGTGCTTAGGAACCTCATTTGCTCTTGTTCGTGTGCTTAACAACCTCAATTGCCGTTGTTCATATGGTTCTTAACCTGTTCTTCCCTGGTTCTTATGCTTAGCAACATCATTTCCACTTTTTCTTGTGCTTAACAACCTTATTTGTCGTTGTTCTTGCGCTTTGCAACATAATTTGCCCTTGATATTGTGCTTATGAACCTCATTTGCATTTGTTCTTGTGCTTAGGAACCTTGTTTTGCTTGTTTGTGTGGTTAACAACCTCAATTGGGATTGTTCATGTGCCTAACAACCTCATTGGCCCTTGATATTGTGCTTATGAACCTCATTTGCATTTGTTCTTGTGCATAGGCACCTCATTTGCCTTTGTTCTTGTGCTTAACAACCTCAATTGTCATTGTTCATATGGTTCTTAACCACTTTTGCCCTAGTTCTTGTGCTTAGCAATATGAACTCATTTGCATTTGTTCTTGTGCGTGGACCTCATTTGCCCTTATTCGTGTGCTTAACAACCTCAATCTGCGTTGTTCATGTGGTTACCAACCTCTTTTGCCCTTCTTCTAGTGCCTATGAACCTCGTTTGCATTTGTTCTTGTGCTTAGGAACAGAATTTGTCCTTGTTCTTATGCTTAGCAACATAATTTACACTTGTTCTTGTGCTTAACAACCTCATTTGTCGTTGTTCTTGCGCTTTGCAAGATAATCTGCCCATGATCTTGTGCTTATGAACCTCATTTGTATTTGTTCTTGTGCTTAGGAACCTCATTTTCCTTGTTTGTGTGCTTAACAAACTCAATTGGCATTGTTCGTGTACTTAACAATCTCTTTTGCCCTTGATATTGTGCTTATGAACCTCACTTGCATTTGTTCTTGTGCTTAGGCACCTAATTTTCCCTTGTTCATGTGCTTGACAACCTCAATTGTCGTTGTTCATATGGTTCTTAACCTCTTTTGCCCGTGTTCTTGTGCTTAGCAATATCATTTGCACTTGTTTTTGTGCTTAACAACCTCATTTGTCGTTGTTCTCGCGCTTTGCAACATTATTTGCCCTTGATCTTTTGCTTATGAACCTCATTTGCATTTGTTCTTGTCCTTAGGATCCTCATTTGCCCTTGTTTCAGTGCTTAACAACCTCAATTGGCGTTGTTCGTGTGCTTAACAACCTCTTTTGCCCTTGATATTGTGCTTATGAACCTCATTTGCACTTGTTCTTGTGCTGAACATCATTTGCCCTTGTTTATGTGCTTAACAACCTCAATTGGCGTTGCTCGTGTGTTAACAACCTCTTTTGCCCTTGATATTGTGCTTATGAACCTCATTTGCATTTGTTCTTGAGCTTAGGAACCTCATTTGCCATTGTTTGTGTGCTTAACAACCTCAATTGGTGTTGTTCGTGTGCTTAACAACCTCTTTTTCCCTTGATATTGTGCTTATGAAACTCATTTGCATTTGTTCTTGCGCTTAACAACCTCATTTTCCCTTGTTTTTGTGCTTAGGAACGTCATTTACCCTTGTTCTAGTGCCTATGAAACTCGTTTGCATTTGTTATTGTGCTTAGCAACATCATTTACACTTGTTCTTGTGCTTAACAACCTCACTTGTCGTTGTTATTACGGTTTGCAGCATAATTTGCCCTTGATCTTGTGCTTATGAACCTCATTTGCATTTGTTCTTGTGCCTAGGAACCTCGTTTGCCCTTGTTTGTGTGCTTAACAACCTCAATTAGCGTGGTTCTTGTGCTTAACAACCTCTTTTGCCCTTGATATTGTGCTTATGAACTTCATTTGGATTTGTTCTGGTGCTTAGGAACCTCATTTACCCTTGTTCGTGTGCTTAACAACATAAATTGTCGTTGTTGATATGGTTTAACCTCTTTTGCCCTTGTTCTTGTGCTTAACAACCTCAATTTACACTTTTTTTTATGCTTAACAACCTCATTTGTCGATGTTCTTGCGCTTTGCAACATAATTTGCCCTTGATCTTGTGCTTATGAACCACATTTGCATTTGTTCTTGTGCTTAGGAACCTCATTTGCCCTTGTTTGTGTGCTTAACAACCTCAATTGGCGTTGTTTGCGTGCTTAACAACCACTTTTGCTCTTGATATTGTGCTTATGAACCTCATTTGCATTTGTTCTTGTGTTAGGAACCTCATTTGCCCTTGTTCGTGGGCTTAACAACCTCAATTGTCGTTGTTCTTGCGCTTCGCAACATAATTGGTCCTTGATCTTGTGCTTATATGCACCTCATTTGCATTTGTTCTTGTGCTTAGGAACCTCATTTGCACCTGTTTGTGTGCTTAACAACCTCAATCTGCGTTGTTCATGTGCTTACCAATCTTTTTTGCCTTTGTTCTAGTGCCTATGAACCTCGTTTGCATTTGTTCTTGTCCTTAGCAACCTCATTTGCCCTTGTTCTAGTGCCTAGGAACCTCATTTGCATTTGTTCTTATGCTTAGGAACCTCATTTGCCCTTCTTCTTGTGCTTAGCAACATCATTTACACTTGTTCTCGTACTTAACAATCTCATTTGTCGCTGTTATGGCGCTTTGCAACATAATTTGCCCTTGATCTTGTGCTTATGAACCTCATTTGCATTTGTTCATGTGCTTAGCAACATCATTTACACTTGTTCTTGTGCTTAACAACTTCATTTGTCGTTGTTATTGCGCTTTACAGCATAATTTGCCCTTGATCTTGTGCTTATAAACCTCATTTGCATTTGTTCTTGCACTTAGGAACCTTATTTGCCCTTGTTTATGTGCTTAACAAATTAAATTAGCATTGTTCGTGTGCTTTACAACCTTTTTTGCCCTTGATCATGTGCTTATGAACCACATTTGCATTTGTTCGGGTTCTTAGGAACCTCATTTGCTCTTGTTCGTGTGCTTATCAACCTCAATTCCCGTTGTTCATATGGTTCTTAACCTCTTCTTCCCAGGTTCTTATGCTTAGCAACATCATTTACACTTGTTCTTATGCTTAACAACCTCATTTGTTGTTTTTCTTGCGCTTTGCAACATAATTTGCCCTTGATCTTGAGCTTATGAACCACATTTGCATTTGTTCTTGTGCTTAGGAACCTAATTTTCATTATTTGTGTGCTTAGCAACCTCAATTGGCATTGTTCGTGTGCTTAACAATGTCTTTTGCCCTTGATCTTATGCTTATGAACCTCATTTGCATTTGTTCTTGTACTTAGGAACCTCATTTGCCCTTGTTTGTGTGCTCCTCAATTTGTGTTGTTCGTGTGCTTAACAACCTTTTTTGCCCTTGGTCTTGTGCTTATGAACCATATTTGCATTTGTTCGGGTGCTTAGGAAGCTCATTTGATCTTGTTCGTTTGCTTATTAACCTCAATTGCCGTTGTTCATATGGTTCTTAACCTCTTCTTCCCAGGTTCTTATGCTTAGCAACATCATTTACACTTGTTCTTATGCTTAACAACCTCATTTGCCCTTGATCTTGAGCTTATGAACCACATTTGCATTTGTTCTTGTGCTTAGGAACCTCATTTGCTCTTGTTTGTGTGCTTAACAACCTTAATTGGCGTTGTTCGTGTGCTTAACAACCTCTTTTGCTCTTGATATTGTGCTTATGAACCTCATTTGCATTTGTTCTTGTGTTAGGAACCTCATTTACCCTTGTTCGTGTGCTTAACAACCTCAATTGTCGTTGTCCATGTGGTTCTTAACCTCTTTTCCCTTATTCTTGTCCTTAGCAACATCATTTACACTTGTTCTTGTGCTTAACAACCTCATTTGTCGTTGTTCTTGTGCTTTGCAACATAATTAGTCCTTGATCTTGTGCTTATGATCTTCATTTGTATTTGTTGTTGTGCTTAAGAACCTCATTTGCCCCTGTTTGTGTGCTTAACAACCTCAATCTGCGTTGTTCATGTGCTTACCAATCTTTTTTGCCTTTGTTCTAGTGCCTATGAACCTCGTTTGCATTTGTTCTTGTCCTTAGGAGCCTCATTTGCCCTTGTTCTAGTGCCTATGAACCTCATTTGCATTTGTTCTTATGCTTAGGAACCTCATTTGCCCTTCTTCTTGTGCTTAGCAACATCATTTACACTTGTTCTCGTGCTTAACAATCTCATTTGTCGTTCATAAGAATCATTTTCCCTTGTTTGTGTGCTTAACAACCTCAATTGGCATTGTTCGTGTGCTTAACAATGTCTTTTGCCCTTGAGATTGTGCTTATGAACCTCATTTGTATTTGTTATTGTGTTTAGGAACCTCATTTTCCCTTGTTTGTGTGCTTAACAACCTCAATTGGCGTGTTCGTGTGCTTAACAACCTTTTTTGTCTTTGATCTTGTGCTTATGAACCTCATTTGCATTTGTTCTTGTGTTTAGGAACCTAATTTTCTCTTGTTCGTGTGCTTAACAACTTCAATTGTCGTTGTTCATATGCTTCTTAACCTCTTTTTCCCTTGTTGTTGTGTGTAGACACCCAAAAGTTGTGTAATATTGAAAGAAAATAATATATTTGCTCCAAACACGAGCTCTAAAATTAAGGGTGAATCAAGCACGTTATATTTATGCTTCTACAAAAAGGTATGTTTTACAACTCAATTTTTCAGTTATTGTATCAATCACATCGCTCGTTTTCTTTTTCATTTATTTATTTATTTATTTTTATCTGCGGTTTTATAATAAATTCTACTTGTTTAATCTCGTAGAATTAAGATAAAACCCAAGAATATAATGAAGAAAATATATTTCTCATATATATCTTTAAGATAAAATCTAATGGGAAGAAATTTTTTTTGTCAAAATGTATCATCTTATAAAATTAAGATAAAATCTAATGGTAAAAAATATTTAGTTTTGCAACAACTTTCTGGTGATAAGAGCCTATATTAAGAACATATTTGTATTACAACTCAATTGCATTGGAAAGCATGTAAGACTTTATGCTGCACTTGCATCTTATAATATTTTTATGCATCATACAATTAATATTATTTTAAATCAATAGTACGTGGGGATTCACCACAAGTACATTTTAGGCTATTGTTTTCACATGTCATGCTACTGTTTCAACTACATTTATATCAAGCTATTGAAATACCACTATTTTATTGTGTGTCAGACACTATTTTCAAGGTCATTTCTATCATAGAGAAACAAGACTTAACAGTAGTGTGTAGAAAAAGAGAAAGTGAATTGTTCTCCAATGGCTTCTCTTGAACCTGCATAATTTAAAAATCCTCTTTGCACATAATGAATACTATTCATCGATATTTTTGAGACACTACAGTGGTTTAGACAAAATTCAACGTTACTTATTATCTCCACCTTGGCACTTGTATAATGTATCAATATAGTAAAAGTGTGTGAAACTATAAACCTATTAATTTATAATATCTATTTTTCACACGTCCGATCAGCCAATTGAGTCACATCCTAACATGCCAGGTGTAAATTTGACATTTTCTATAGCAAATATATCAAGTTAATTTGAACTAATTAGAAAAATGATTTATCATCACGTCTTATTAGTTCATATTAGATGAATTTCTAATTATTGATCAATCTAATTTCGTACCTATGATTTTAAATATTGATCAGTTTGAGAAATTAATTATTACGTCACATAAATATCACCATAAGCTGGAATTATCATAAATATTTATAGTTAGCTTATTTATAGCCTTCTATTGCATATAATAGCTTATTTATGGCATTTTGCTTATGCTTCCATGAATAGAGGAGGGTTCCAATGCCTCATCTTTTCATACCTCATCCATATCTCATGTTATATATCTCTATTTTCAAAGTCCAAACTATCAATCCGAACCGTTCAACATGATATTCCTACTAAAATATGCTTGGAGATAAAATTTTATAATTTTTGCAATTTTTTTACTATTTTTTAAGATAGGTACAAAATCATTGTATCTGGACCGTTCAAAAAACAGTAATTTTGTACCTATCTTAAAAAATAGTAAAAAAATTGCAAAAATTATAAAATTTCATCCCTAAGCATATTTTAGCACGAATATCATGTTGAACGGTTCGGATCGATAGTTTGGACTTTGAAAATAAAGATATATAACATGAGGTATGAATGAGGTATGAGAAGATGAGGCATTGGAACCCTCCTCCCCATGAATAATAGGATCATAGATATATTGTTAACCATTATTTCCACATGTTATGCTATTTTCAACTATGTTAGTTTTTGTCATGATATTGGCAACTTGGTATGACTATATTTCAACTATTTTACACATGTAGCATGTAGCAAAAATATTGCAATACGTTTTCTTGAATGAAGCATGTAGCATGTAGCAAAAAAAGATTACAATATATTCTCTTGAAGGTACAATTTGGTTATTACTATTCACACTATTCAACTATTTTACGCATGTAGCATGTAGTAAAAATATTGCAATACGTTCTCTTGAATGAAGCATGTAGCATGTAGCAAAAAAAAATTACAATATATTCTCTTGAAGGTAGCACTATTTGGTTATTACTATTCACACTATTCAACTATTTTACACATGTAGCATGTAGCAAAACATATTGCAATACGTTTCCCTTGAATGTAGCATTTAGCATGTAGCAAAAAAAGATTACAATATATTCTCTTAAATGTAGCACTATTTGGTTATTACTATTCAGACTATTCAACTATTTTACACATGTAGCATGTAGCAAAAATATTGCAATACGTTTTCCTTGAATGTAGCATGTAGCATGTAGCAAAAAAAGATTACAATATATTCTCTTGAATGTAGTACTATTTGGTTATTACTATTTACACTATTCAACTATTTTACACATGTAGCATGTAGCAAAAATATTGCAATACGTTTTCCTTGAATGTAGCATGTAGCATGTAGAAAAAAAAATTACAATATATTCTCTTGAATGTAGCACTATTTAGTTATTACTATTCACACTATTCACCACTATTTCAAGGCACTATTTACACATGTAACGTGTAACAAAAATATGTTCTCTTGAACTTGTATTAGTTGATTATTGTTATTCACACTATTTTAAGGCAAACATACCAGGTCCCTAGTAGAATTACCATTCAATCAATTTTAGTTGAAATATAATGAGAGTTTGTGAGATAATTAAGATTGTTGTAGAGATGGTTAGAATAATAATTGAACTAAAATCACTTGTGCATTTCTCCATCATTATATATTACGAATTCTAAATATTCAACTAAAATAATAATAATAATAATAATAATAATAATAAAATCCTAAATAATAAAAAAAAGAAGCTACATAGTTTTTTTTTATATTCGTTGATTGTCAAAATGTGAAATTAGAAGACTATATTAAAACCCACATATAATTTGATTATGATGTAGCAACATTAAAATTTCAGACATAGCAACTTCGTCTATGATCATTTGTGTACACAACTAAAAATAGAGTATGAGATCCATCAAAATAAATGAATAATAATATTATAGCACCATTGCATGGTAGAAATAAAATATAAGATCAATCCCATCATGGTAAGAATCTAGCTACCATTTGTACTTTGAGAGCAAAAGTCCAAAGTTGAAAGCATAATATATATTAGAGTAACATGTCAATTCCTTACTACAAAAGCTCAATTATGTGTACACGGCTAAAAATAGAGCATGAGATCCATCAAAATGAATTAATAGTAATATTATAGCACCATTGCATGATAGAAGTAAAATATGATATCAATCTCATCATGGCAAGAATCTAGCTACCATTTGTACTTTGAGAGCAAGAGTCCAAAATTGACAATATAATATATATTATAGCAACATGAATATATATATATATATATATATATATAGAAAAACTAGGGTGTTCGCAGGTTCACCGAACCCTTTGGTGAACATGAATTTGATACCGTCAGATATCTTTAAAATTTGTGCTATGGATCGCTCATAAATCAATCTGATTAGATGAAAAGAAAATAAACTTTTGCTCTGTTATCTTATTTTCTAGGCGATTATATACCTTCGTCTCCCTCTTTCTCTCCCTCTTCGCCTCATAAACCCTAAACCTCTCCCTCTTAACTCACCTCTCCCATCTTGTGAAGGAAAATGAGGCTAGAGAGAACTTCTCTCTTCTCCAAGGACAGAGGGAAAAGGACGCTGGAGAGAACTTCTCTCTTCTCTAAGGACTAGGATATGCTTCTCTCTTCTCCATGGGCCTGAGAGAACTCGAACTCCCTTTCTGAGTCGTAAATCCTCTCTTTCTTGGACAACACAAGCTTAAGGTAAGATTCGTGCTTCACCTCCAAATCAATTTCAAAGTTTTTAATAGTCAATTTATGAATTTCATTTTCATGGCAGCCTAGGCAACTCTTTTCTCTTATTACAGAAGGTTGCAATCTTCAATTCTGATTCCAGATAATTCTGACCTTATTCGGCAGTCTATGTATTCCCTCATCTTCACTCTATAGAATATTGAGGTATTTTTTTCTATTTTGGGGATTTTTTGGAAACATCCCAAATTCAAGTTTCACATTTTTTGGCTGCAATTACTCAAGAGCAATTTGGGAGAGAATGGAGGTTTACATGGGTACCAACTTGCTGGTAAGAGCTCAATCTATTCTTGAGATTTGGATTGGTTCGGCTGCACATTTCGGAGGCAATGCAACAGCTACGAAGCGATGGAAATTGTATTTCTCGGCAGTGTGCTGGTTCATTTGGAGGCAGCAACTCCATCATTTTTGAAGGAAAACTACTACCAATTAACATTGTCACAGGGTGGATTATTCATGAGGCTACGTTGTGGAAAAACACTGTAACAGAAGGACACAAATGGAGCTACTCCCATAACTTTATTTTTCCTTTTTGTTTTTTCGTTTAGCTTTTCATTTGCATTTTAGGGAGTGTTCTTGATATGGGTACCGGGTTCATCATGCTGTTGATAGGTCCATTTTAGCAATAGGACAGAACACCGGGATGAAGTCCGGTATTGCTGGTACTGATGTACTAAGTTGTTGTTTTTAATTATTTTGGCAAAATTTCATGTATATTCTTGCAAAAATATCAAAATTGAATTTCACAGTGGCCTTTTTTTACTGCTCCAAAGAGTGAGGACTGGAATGGATATGAAACTTGTTATCTCAGCATGGATGCAGATTTAGTGCTATTTGAATTTGTGCTGCCGGAGATGTGGATGCAAAAAGTAGATCGCGGTGTCAATTTTATGAAGATGTAGGATTTGTTTGTAATTAGTATTCTAAATGGGTTTGGGTCTTTTTAGTAATTTGTTGGTTGTAATTAGTATTTCTGTGCACTGATGACGATGATGTTTGATTTGCAAATTTTGTGTTGTAGGAATATAGTAGAAATATATAGGGACTATAGAGTTGTAATTTCAACTTTTATCTTTAATGGTAAATAGTGGAGTTGTAAACACTTTTTTCCTTTATTAATAAAAATTGTTGGTGAGCTAAGCTCTCTGGTCTTCATCCAAAACTTGTCAGAAATTGCTATTTAATTTACATTGGGTCTGTACGTTATTACCTTTTTTTGTTTGAAGTAGGCTTTCAATGCCATTGTACTATTTCAATGCCATTGTACTATTTCAATGCCCTTGTTTTTTTATACGTATCTTAGATAATTATGGGCATTATTGCTATGGTTAGAACACAATATATATGCCTAATTAAGGCATGCATATTAGAAAACACATGAAGTTGCAGTGCATATTAGATAATTATGGGCATTATGTACATATTAGTTAGCAGTGCATATTAGAAAACACATGAAGTTCTAATTCAAGAAATTGCAGTAAGATGAAAGGCAAGAAATTGCATTTAGCTATAACAATCATATTGCATTTAAATATTACTTGAAGACTTCACAAAATATGAACCCACATTTAAGCTGTTTCAAAATATACCCCTATATCTTACCTATACCAAAATATACTCATGTATCTTACCTATACCAAAATATACCCCTGTATCTACCTATACCAAAATATAACCATCTTACATATACCAAAATATAACTCACAGTTAGCTTTACAAAATGAACTAAACTATGACCTAATCAATTGTGCGTCTCAACTGAAAGTTGATTCCAACCCCACTTTTAGTTCTTCCTTGGAGAAACGCTATAAAAAAATTAAGATGTGTTAGTATGCCTGAAGAGTAATTGTACATATCAGCCGCATGTATGTCAAAACAAATTAAATGCAAATAATGAACCTGAGGACAACTCCGAGCATTATGCCCTACTTTCGAGTGACAAATGCTACAAGTCCTTAACTTTTTCTCGATTAGATGTTTAAATCTTTCAGGTTTTCTCTTCCCCTTGCACTGTGATTGAGGGGGGTCTTGATAGTTAATCTCCTCAACAACTTCATCACTAATTAGCAAGGGTTGCTTGACAATAGAGGCACCAGCATGCTCGACTGGTGTATCAAACTACATACTCTTTGCAATTTCATCTAGTTCATTGTGCCATTTTTCAAGTTTAGTGCTAACAATGGTGTACATTTCAAAAGGCTTCCAGAAATCATCAACAATCTTCATAGCCTTCATGCGAAGATGTGCATACCTATAAAAATGAAACCAAAATTAATTTATGTCAAATTTGAACATAAAATGAAACCACACATCTTACCTATCAGCATCAGATTGTAGGGCTTCGACAGATCCCATATCACTTTGATGAGGTTTTTTTAATCCTTCATTCGCCTCTTTGCAGTACCTCGACAACACATAACGAGGATGCATGTGCATCCTAAGGTTCATCATGACCATTAGAGAATGTGAACATAGAAGGTTCATCAATCTCATCATGGCAAGAATCTAGCTACCATTTGTACTTTGAGAGCAAGAGTCCAAAATTGACAATATAATATATATTATAGCAACATGAATATATATATATATATATATATATATAGAAAAACTAGGGTGTTCGCAGGTTCACCGAACCCTTTGGTGAACATGAATTTGATACCGTCAGATATCTTTAAAATTTGTGCTATGGATCGCTCATAAATCAATCTGATTAGATGAAAAGAAAATAAACTTTTGCTCTGTTATCTTATTTTCTAGGCGATTATATACCTTCGTCTCCCTCTTTCTCTCCCTCTTCGCCTCATAAACCCTAAACCTCTCCCTCTTAACTCACCTCTCCCATCTTGTGAAGGAAAATGAGGCTAGAGAGAACTTCTCTCTTCTCCAAGGACAGAGGGAAAAGGACGCTGGAGAGAACTTCTCTCTTCTCTAAGGACTAGGATATGCTTCTCTCTTCTCCATGGGCCTGAGAGAACTCGAACTCCCTTTCTGAGTCGTAAATCCTCTCTTTCTTGGACAACACAAGCTTAAGGTAAGATTCGTGCTTCACCTCCAAATCAATTTCAAAGTTTTTAATAGTCAATTTATGAATTTCATTTTCATGGCAGCCTAGGCAACTCTTTTCTCTTATTACAGAAGGTTGCAATCTTCAATTCTGATTCCAGATAATTCTGACCTTATTCGGCAGTCTATGTATTCCCTCATCTTCACTCTATAGAATATTGAGGTATTTTTTTCTATTTTGGGGATTTTTTGGAAACATCCCAAATTCAAGTTTCACATTTTTTGGCTGCAATTACTCAAGAGCAATTTGGGAGAGAATGGAGGTTTACATGGGTACCAACTTGCTGGTAAGAGCTCAATCTATTCTTGAGATTTGGATTGGTTCGGCTGCACATTTCGGAGGCAATGCAACAGCTACGAAGCGATGGAAATTGTATTTCTCGGCAGTGTGCTGGTTCATTTGGAGGCAGCAACTCCATCATTTTTGAAGGAAAACTACTACCAATTAACATTGTCACAGGGTGGATTATTCATGAGGCTACGTTGTGGAAAAACACTGTAACAGAAGGACACAAATGGAGCTACTCCCATAACTTTATTTTTCCTTTTTGTTTTTTCGTTTAGCTT
The DNA here is from genome assembly GCA_964058825.1 of Carex arenaria. NCBI lineage: Eukaryota > Viridiplantae > Streptophyta > Magnoliopsida > Poales > Cyperaceae > Carex > Carex arenaria. The sequence goes on along the minus strand of CAXKVW010000436.1, from coordinate 270,664 downwards.
TTCATTTGCATTTTAGGGAGTGTTCTTGATATGGGTACCGGGTTCATCATGCTGTTGATAGGTCCATTTTAGCAATAGGACAGAACACCGGGATGAAGTCCGGTATTGCTGGTACTGATGTACTAAGTTGTTGTTTTTAATTATTTTGGCAAAATTTCATGTATATTCTTGCAAAAATATCAAAATTGAATTTCACAGTGGCCTTTTTTTACTGCTCCAAAGAGTGAGGACTGGAATGGATATGAAACTTGTTATCTCAGCATGGATGCAGATTTAGTGCTATTTGAATTTGTGCTGCCGGAGATGTGGATGCAAAAAGTAGATCGCGGTGTCAATTTTATGAAGATGTAGGATTTGTTTGTAATTAGTATTCTAAATGGGTTTGGGTCTTTTTAGTAATTTGTTGGTTGTAATTAGTATTTCTGTGCACTGATGACGATGATGTTTGATTTGCAAATTTTGTGTTGTAGGAATATAGTAGAAATATATAGGGACTATAGAGTTGTAATTTCAACTTTTATCTTTAATGGTAAATAGTGGAGTTGTAAACACTTTTTTCCTTTATTAATAAAAATTGTTGGTGAGCTAAGCTCTCTGGTCTTCATCCAAAACTTGTCAGAAATTGCTATTTAATTTACATTGGGTCTGTACGTTATTACCTTTTTTTGTTTGAAGTAGGCTTTCAATGCCATTGTACTATTTCAATGCCATTGTACTATTTCAATGCCCTTGTTTTTTTATACGTATCTTAGATAATTATGGGCATTATTGCTATGGTTAGAACACAATATATATGCCTAATTAAGGCATGCATATTAGAAAACACATGAAGTTGCAGTGCATATTAGATAATTATGGGCATTATGTACATATTAGTTAGCAGTGCATATTAGAAAACACATGAAGTTCTAATTCAAGAAATTGCAGTAAGATGAAAGGCAAGAAATTGCATTTAGCTATAACAATCATATTGCATTTAAATATTACTTGAAGACTTCACAAAATATGAACCCACATTTAAGCTGTTTCAAAATATACCCCTATATCTTACCTATACCAAAATATACTCATGTATCTTACCTATACCAAAATATACCCCTGTATCTACCTATACCAAAATATAACCATCTTACATATACCAAAATATAACTCACAGTTAGCTTTACAAAATGAACTAAACTATGACCTAATCAATTGTGCGTCTCAACTGAAAGTTGATTCCAACCCCACTTTTAGTTCTTCCTTGGAGAAACGCTATAAAAAAATTAAGATGTGTTAGTATGCCTGAAGAGTAATTGTACATATCAGCCGCATGTATGTCAAAACAAATTAAATGCAAATAATGAACCTGAGGACAACTCCGAGCATTATGCCCTACTTTCGAGTGACAAATGCTACAAGTCCTTAACTTTTTCTCGATTAGATGTTTAAATCTTTCAGGTTTTCTCTTCCCCTTGCACTGTGATTGAGGGGGGTCTTGATAGTTAATCTCCTCAACAACTTCATCACTAATTAGCAAGGGTTGCTTGACAATAGAGGCACCAGCATGCTCGACTGGTGTATCAAACTACATACTCTTTGCAATTTCATCTAGTTCATTGTGCCATTTTTCAAGTTTAGTGCTAACAATGGTGTACATTTCAAAAGGCTTCCAGAAATCATCAACAATCTTCATAGCCTTCATGCGAAGATGTGCATACCTATAAAAATGAAACCAAAATTAATTTATGTCAAATTTGAACATAAAATGAAACCACACATCTTACCTATCAGCATCAGATTGTAGGGCTTCGACAGATCCCATATCACTTTGATGAGGTTTTTTTAATCCTTCATTCGCCTCTTTGCAGTACCTCGACAACACATAACGAGGATGCATGTGCATCCTAAGGTTCATCATGACCATTAGAGAATGTGAACATAGAAGGTCTTGAAATTCAAAACCGCGGCAATTGCAACTTACCTCAGCATTGGCTTTGTTCACTGGAACCTGGTATGACAAAATCTTCCAATTAGGAGTTGTCGGATCATATATCCTCTCGGCCTCATATAATGTATCATTCTCTATCTCACGTATGTCATACCTTGTACTTTGCCTAAAGAGATCCTTAAACAGGGAATAAATTTTTCTGGTATACACCCAACGAGCTTCGACCTCTATTGGAGAAAATGACCATAGTTGCGGCTGTGCTGTGCAAGATCTGAAGTCCTCTTCATCTTCTTTAGCAAAGACCCCCTCAAGCATCTTGTTAAATTGCATGACAAACTTGTAGATTGGTATGTGTGAGTCGGTCCATATCTTCAAAACTGCATTAGCACTCTCAGTTCGCTGTGAAGTTGACATATCAGCAAAGAAAGTGTCCCGAAAATAAACTGGAACCCACATGTGGCGAGTTCTAAACATTAGGTTCAAATGATTGTTATCTTGTAAATTATACTTCTCAAGTATATCTTCCCACCCCTTTTCAAACTCTTCGATCGTCAAGCTCAATTTTATGCAAGTCTGTAAATCAACTTCTAATCCTTTATTCCTACTATACAATACTCCCAACTTGTCCCTTGCTTTTCTCATAACATGCCACTGACAACATCGGTGTTTTGTATTTGGAAAAACATCTGCTATTGCAACTCTCATTGCCGGGTCTTGATCAGTGATGATAGCTTTCGGATGCTTCCCATTCATTGCCTTCAAAAATGTTTGAAACAACCACTTAAAAGTGTCCACCCCCTCAGACCTAATAAGCGCACAACCGAAAAAGATAGATATCCAATGGTGGTTCAACCCAATAAAGGAGCTGCATGGCATATAATAACGGTTGGTATTGTAAGTTGTATCGAATACTAAAACATCACAAAAAACCTGATATGATCTCCTTGACCTCCCGTCGATTCAAAATATGTTTTTTACCGTTTGGTTGTCATCGGGCTCTACTTCAAAGAAAAAATCTGGATCTTTTGCTTGCAACGTTTTGAAGTACTCGAGCGCTTTCTTAACATCCACCCCAACAAGCTTTTTATTTTCTTTAGAAATCTCATTACTCAAAAACTTCTTCGAAAAAAGTACATTCTGTCGACCACCATCCTTCTCTACAATTGCTTCAAAAATCTTTGCAGGAGCCACATTTTGATTGCTCAAAATACTAATGCATTCCTTTTGATCATCTCTAATATGCATGTGGGACTTAAAATACCTCTTTTTCGAAGGACTTTGGACCAACTCATGATTATGTTCTTTATTGAAAGTGGTTACCGACTATTTTCCATTCAATTGCAAACTTATGCTTATAGATGCCTTACAATCCGTCCTTGTAAATGAGATCACTTTCTGTGGTGTCTTCTTGTTTGGTGAATTACCAACCACACCATTCTCTTGTTTCTGACGCTTTGATAGTCTGGCTTTAGAACAAACAAATCTTTGGCTCGTCACTTTCTTATCCCCTTTCTGAGAATGATATTGTTGTGCTCTTCGAATACTAAATCCAGTTTTGAACCCGTATGAGTTGTAGAATTGATAAGCAGCATCGATACTATCGAGCTCCATGCCAACATAGGGCTCAAAATATTTCTCTAAGGGTTCCTTTTCTTGTTCAGGATAAGGATTAGCAATCAGCTCCTACTCGAATCATACAAAAAGGTAGAATCAAATCAGAAAATTGTAACAATTTAAAACCAAACAATATTTATAACATCAGATTAAGTTGTTCATTACCCTGATCTCTATCTCTTCGTCTACATCTCTAGCAGGGATCAAGGACATTTCTTGAGGGATCGTGCTACTTGATGGAACATCAAAAGACAATACTCGTGCAACGTCCATCCTTTCTATATAGGTTCAGCAACATGCATCTATAAATATATATATGTGTGTAGGGTAAATCTAGGGTGTAAATAAGAGCTTCTAGCAGCTTATGGACTGTTTCCGTTACCAGAACTGACAGTTCGAATTTCAGAAAAAAATAATAAAAACCACCTCTAAAAAAAGTAAATTATAAGAGACCCCAAAATAGAAGCATTATGCAACATAAAATTGATTTATCAGGAAGGAGTTCAGTTTATAAAAAAAATGAACCTAATGCAAGGAATAAAAGCAATACAGAAATATATTAAAAAAACAATATGGAAATACTTTTGAAACATTTGGCTAACTAATCAAAAATCACTATTTGAATTCATTGTTTTAGTTTTTTGATTCATTGATTTTGACAGGACATTGCAGCCAAAAAATGTGAAACTTGAATTTGGGATGTTTCCAAAAAATCTCCACAATAGAAAAAATACCTCAATGTTCTTTAGAGTGAAGATGAGAGAATATATAGACTGCCGAATAAAGTCTGAATTAGCTCGAATCAGAACTGAAGATTGCAATCTTCTGTAATAAGAGAAAAGAGTTGGATTGCAAAGATCATTGAGGTGGACTCAGCAGGTTAAGATATATTATGCATGAACCTTATTTAAAGATGCATCAGAAAAAAAGATAAAAATGTTATTTTGTATATCTGATCACAATCAAGTAAAATTATTGGATTGCAAAGAACTTCAAAAGCAATAGAACAAACTTTTCAAACAGAGCTTGGGTCCTTCCCTTTACCATTGCACAGATGCAAAAAGTTATCAATTTTCACTACTGTATTGTAAACCACTAAAAGCAAACCTTACTCAAAATCTACGCATATTGGTACAGTGGTACAACCTATCAAACTTCATATAACACCATATCATACTGGTACAATGTACCATTTAGCACACCATACAGCTTAAGAGTTGTGAGATGTAAGATTGAAGCTTAGAAAATGCAAGCTTATCCTAATTTACAGATTATTTTGGCAAATTGCACAGAGTTTAACCAAAAAATTGTCTTAATAAAAAGTATAGAAAAGTTACATGCCAGTCCCTAATTTTTTTGTTATTTTAATATTCAAAATATATACTCAAACATTATGTACTAGTATAATCGGTACAGACCACAAAGTATCAATACAATTTGGTATTAGACCTATTAACATGTTGTAATTAAAAATGAAATTTGACCAGCAGAGAAAAGAAGAAATGTGTAAAAAATAACAAGACTCTTATAAGCATTCATTCTAAAATTGTCTTCTAACCAGCAGTGAATATAACTAGGAGAAGAAATTATTAAACACACTACCATACAAAAAAGTTCAGTCGTGAGAATTTATAAAAAAAGAAAAGCTTTCAATTGGTGGGTCGTGAGAATTATTAAAAGTTCAAGCTGAGAGAGTGAGAATAGGTTACCTGACCACACTACCATACACTTAGACGCTATCGATGAAGATTACCAAAAAAAAGGCAGAGATCGCTGAGAGAAAAAGCGGAGATTTGCCAAGAGGGAAACGAAGCTTCGAAGGAGATCGCCAAGAGAGAAGTATAAGGAGGCGGGAAGAGGGCAAAGCTGGTCAATTTCGCTGGTGGGACCGCTTTTTCTTCGGCTACACCCAAAATCGGGAGTGATAGATTTCGGTCCTGTAGGGGGAACCATCCACCTGGCGTGTCTTTCCTTCCTTTCGAAATTTGTTTGTGGAGTAGGTGAATTTTAAAAATTCTCTTACCCTACCCTTCCCCTCCACTCCATTCCCCACAATTGGAGCATAGCCTTAGGGTTTATGAGGCGAAGAGGGAGAGAAAGAGGGAGACAAAGGTAGTGTTTGGTAAACGGTCCGGGCCGGGCGGTCCGGCCCTTGCCCGTGCACGGGCACGGTCCGCTACGGTCACGGGTGTCACGGGCATTTTTTTCAAAAATCCTGACCTGCCCGTTTAATGCCCGTGCCCGTCACGGGCTCGAGGGCAGGACGGTCCGGGCACCGGGGGCAGGACGGGCCGGGCCGGGTTTTTTTTTTCTGTTTTTTTTTTTTCTGTTTTTTGTTTTTGTATTTTTTTTTCTTTAAAAACCAATAAATTATAAATCCAAATTCATACCAATTTAAATTCATTTGACATGGTTGTAACTCAATAATTTTTGTTATAATAAAATATAAATTAAAAATTTCTTAAATCAATTACTTTAAAAATAATTAAGCTCTTATTTTAAAACAATAGATTAAAAAATAAAAATTACCCTCCTCTTTTATTCCGGGCTTGGGACCGGCTATGTAAAATAACATAGGCAGAGTTCTAACTTTTTTTTTGTTAGTAATTTTTCGTTAAAATGAATAATTTAAAAACTAATTGAAATGTTTAGAAACTCATAATTTAAAAAATAACCATAAAGATTAAAGATGTTAGAAATATATACCGACACTATCTATCTAGAAGTTCGCATTCCTATACCATTGTTCGCTCTCTTCCGCACCATCTGAATTCGAATTAGCCTCGCCCTCGTGCCGCACCTCGGTACCGCTCTCTTCAGTGTTGGCTTCGGGTGATGACTGTTGTTGAGGCAGATGTTGCGTGCGCTCTTCAGCATCAATCCAGTCTTTTAAGCACACAAGTCTCTCAAAGACATGTGCACCCAACTTACTGCGTTTATCGGAGAGGATCCTGTTCACCGAACTAAAACAACTTTCGGAAGGGACGATTGACACCGGCACGGCAAATACATCACGGGCCATCATCGCCAGGATTGGATAGATCCTTGCATGCCTCCTCCACCACCCAACGACGTCAACATCTTCAGGTTCATTGAGCATCGCCATATAGCTCAATATCTCGTTTGTGGATGTGTGCGGTTGGCTCTCCGACTGGAAATCTGCTAACAATCCACCACTGCTAGTGCTCCTAGAAGTGGAACTATTAAAAAATAAAAATAAAAATTAGCGGACAAATAATGTAGATATTATAAATAATAAATATTAAAAATACATGTATACTTATATTTATACCTAGGGCCAGCACGGGACGAAGACGGGTTCTGAATACCACTCATTCTTGAGCTGTATGTGTTAAACATCTCATCGAACTTCGAATCCACGTATGTCTCCACCCCGGTGTTGTCTAAATGTAGATAATCTTTGTACCTTTCAATAAATTTGATTGTGTAATACTTCTTGTATGCCGGGTTGAGGCAGTTTGCGATAACGGCCAGGAGGGGTACATCTTCCCAATATTTTAGGAATTTTTGTTTCATGGCATCTACGATCAGTGTGAGAGATTTATCATTGATTTCAGCTTGTTCCAATTCATTATATACCTTGGAGATGTAATAGAGATGTTTGAGCAACTCAAACGACGTTGGTGAGTACGAGCATGATAGTTGAACAGTTGTTGTAAAAAAGGTTTTTAGGAACTCTTTAACCCTTTCTAGTTGCTCCTATTCTCCGTTGGTGAGTTCCAATGCCAATCCCTCGGGGATGGAGCCTCTCAAAGCCTCCCCTATGACAGCTTTGTAAGGAAGACATCGGTTTAACATCCTATAGGTAGAGTTCCAACGGGTATCTATATCCCAAGGTACTTTCAACTTGCTCATATTATAGTGGACACATAATTTCGCAAACCGTTGTTTTCTTTCTTGGTTCGAAACAATGTGGTTGACAGCATCTTTAAATTTAATTATCAATAGCTTTACGGCTTCTGTTTTAAGACCCGCCTTCACGACGAGGTTAAGTATGTGGCAAGCACACTTTTGGTGAAACATTTCACCGTTCATAATCGGGTTTAGTGACCGTTTAAAAATCTCAATGGAAGCTATGTTGTTGCTAGCATTATCGAATGAGATAGAAAAAATCTTATTATCCATATTCCTCTTAAGGTAAATAATTGATTTAAAAATTACATTTGCAGTGTGCGGGGATTCCAACACTCGAAAACTTAATACCCTCTTTTGTAATACCCAATTATCATCCATCCAATGCCCAGTAATACAAGAGTACCCGAGTCCATGTTTACCAGCAGTCCATATATCGGAGGTAATTGAGACCTTATTGTTTTGGTATACAAATGTAGCTTTCAGATCATCTTTTATGTTGGTAAACTGGTTTTTTATTTCGCTAACCATTTTTTTATGATGAATCATCTTGTACATTGGTTGAGCACACCCCCGAATGACCAACCGGGCAAAACTCAGGTAACCACCCATACTTATTGGTTGTTCTTTATGGGTAATGTACCGAGCCAATTCACTAAGAACTTTTGATTCATCGAATTTTGGGTTGGTTCTGGTACCATCCGCGTTCAATAGGGTTTGAATTTGTCTCGATCCAACATTTTCACTTGGTTGTTCACCCTTTTTTTGTGCATTTCGGCATGTCTCTTAAAGCTATTCATACTATTTTTTTTATACACAGTGCTCATCTTACATTTGTTTACCTTACATTGTAGATATTGCATAGTGCCCTCCTCATCTCTTGTCCAATCAAAGTATCTCAACCACGGTTGATTGTATTTGGGCCATTTTTTAGCCTTCTTTCCTGCTGGTTGTTGCGGGGGCACTTCTTCTGTCGAAGGAGGGACATCTTCTTCTTGAATTTCAAGGACACTTGTCGAAGGAGTACCTCCTATAGGGGCAATGTCCGTGAATTGACTCGATGCTACAGAAGAAGTGCCTCCTATCGGGACACTTGTCCAAGGAGTACCTCCTATCGGTTGATGTGCTGCTTGTGGAATAAACATGTTTGGATCATTTGAAGTATAATACGGTGCGGTCATTTGAGGGGGTTGTTGATAATTTAAATCTAGCATTTTGTCCCTTCTTTGATAATTTTGTGGATAATTAGGTGGATAATTAGATGGTGGCATTTGGGAGGAACTGGGTTGATAATTGGGTTGATAATTTTGTGGATAATTATGTGGCATATCGTGGCGGACAGGGCCAAAAAGATCGGTCGACAATCTTTGGATGGTTTCTTCCACCGATTCGCGATGAGGAGTTGTCATTTTTTAAACCTATTCAAAAAAATAAATGTAAATTACTTAACACAAAAAATAAATCTAACATCTTTTATTAACCTATTAAAAATAAATCCAAATTTCAAAAATAAAATCTAACCTATTCAAAACAAATCTAATTACTTCACATATTCAAAAAAATAAATCTAACATCTTTTATTAACCTATTAAAAATAAATCCAAATTTCAAAAATAAATCTAACATATTCAAAACAAATCTAATTACTTCACATATTCAAAAAAATAAATCTAACATCTTTTATTAACCTTTTAAAAATAAATCAGAAATTTCAAAAATAAAATCTAACCTATTCAAAACAAATCTAATTACTTCACATATTCAAAAAAATAAATCTAACATCTTTTATTAACCTATTAAAAATAAATCCGAATTTCAAAAATAAAATCTAACCTATTCAAAACAAATCTAATTACTTCACATATTCAAAAAAATAAATCTAACATCTTTTATTAACCTATTAAAAATAAATCCGAATTTCAAAAATAAAATCTAACATATTCAAAACAAATCTAATTACTTCACATATTCAAAAAAATAAATCTAACATCTTTTATTAACCTATTAAAAATAAATCCAAATTTCAAAAATAAAATCTAACCTATTCGAAACAATTCTAATTACTTCACATATTCAAAAAAATAAATCTAACATCTTTTATTAACCTATTAAAAATAAATCCGAATTTCAAAAATAAAATCTAACCTATTCGAAACAAATCTAATTACTTCACATATTCAAGAAAATAAATCTAACATCTTTTATTAACCTATTAAAAATAAATCCGAATTTCAAAAATAAAATCTAACATATTCAAAACAAATCTAATTACTTCACATATTCAAAAAAATAAATCTAACATCTTTTATTAACCTATTAAAAATAAATCCGAATTTCAAAAATAAAATCTGACCTATTCAAAACAAATCTAATTACTTCACATATTCAAAAAAATAAATCTAACATCTTTTATTAACCTATTAAAAATAAATCCGAATTTCAAAAATAAAATCTAACATATTCAAAACAAATCTAATTACTTCACATATTCAAAAAAATAAATCTAACATCTTTTATTAACCTATTAAAAATAAATCCGAAATTTCAAAAATAAAATCTAACATATTCAAAACAAATATAATTACTTCACATATTCAAAAAAATAAATCTAACATCTTTTATTAACCTATTAAAAATAAATCCGAATTTCAAAAATAAAATCTAACATATTCAAAACAAATCTAATTATTTCACATATTGAAAAAAATAAATCTAACATCTTTTATTCACCTATTAAAAATAAATCCAAAATTTCAAAAATAAAATCTAACATATTCAAAACAAATCTAATTATTTCACATATTCAAAAAAATAAATCTAACATCTTTTATTAACCTATTAAAAATAGAGGAGGGATCCAATTACACCCTTTTTTTTGACACATCATGACACCGTTTTTTTTATAAGTTAATTTTGCGATTTCAAAATCCAAATAGTCGATCCAAACCGTTCAACATGATTGATATACTAAAATGTGCTTGGAGATCAAATTTTACATTTTTTTGAATTTTTTTACTATTTATTAAGATGGTTACAAAATCGCTGTTTTTCAATGGTCCGAAAACAACGATTTTGTAACCATCTTAATAAATAGTAAAAAAATTCAAAAAAATGTAAAATTTGATCTCCAAACACATTTTAGTATATCAATCATGTTGAACGGTTTGGATCGACTATTTGAACTTTGAAAATGGTAGGTGTCAAAATGTGTCAAAAAAAAAGGTGTAACTTGATCCCTCTTAAAAATAAATCCGAATTTCAAAAATAAAATCTAACATATTCAAAACAAATCTAATTACTACACATCTAACAAATCTAACATAAATTAAATAAATCTAACAAATCTAACATAAAATAAATCTTACAAATCTAATTACTTAACAAATATAACAAATCTAACATTCAATAAATCTAACATAAACTAAATCTAACATTCAATTTAAATTCTAAATTTCTCTACAAAAATAAATCTAACATCAAATTTAATTTTTAAATTACTCTACAAAAATAAATCTAACATTCAATATTTCAATCTAACAAAATTTAATCTAGCAAAATTTAATCTAACAAAATGTAATCTAACAAAAATTAATGTTACCTTTTTAATTTCGCCGGAAAATCTTCGAGAATACCTTTGTAATTCCGTTTGCGTGTTTGCGTTTACGTATTTGTTAAATTAACAACTATATTTTTTAAACAATAAAATTAAAATTGGAGAATAATAAAAATATTGAGATTGAGAGAATGAGAGATGAAAATATTGAGAGAGATGTGAAAATTTGTAAGGAATAGGTGTATATTTATAGAATTTTGTTTGGAGGGATTAAAATTTGAATTTAAAAAAAAAACTGAAAAAAAATGGGTAGGGGTCCGGTTGTGTGGGGTATAGGGGGAATGGGGGAGAATTTGAGTTTAAAATTTGAATTTTAGTAAAAAAAAAAATTCTGCCACAGGCACGGGCACGGGCGACGGGTACGGGGGTCCGGGTTCACACGAGCATTTTTCCAAAAAATCAGATCCGGCCCGTTTAATGCCCGTGCCCGTGTGCCCGTGCATGCCTGTGGCACGGGCACGGGCACGGACGGTCCGGTCCGGGTTGGGTCCGGGCGGGCATTTACCAAACACTAGACGAAGGTATAGAATCGCCTAGAAAATAAGATAACGAGCAAAAGTTTATTCTCTTTTTATCTCATCAGATTGATTTATGAGCGATTCATGATAGCACAAATTTTAAAGAGATCCAACGGTATCAAATTCATGTTCACCAAAGGGTTCGGTGAACCTGCGAACACCCTAGTTTTACTCTCTCTCTCTCTCTCTGTATATATATATATATATATATACACACACACACACACATCTTCATTCTATTATTAAGCACCTTGGAGTTCTTATCCTGCAACGGCTGTGATTGATTGATCTAAATTCGGACTAAATCTGAACCATTCAATTAAATAATTTGTCTTCTTTTGATTAAATACATCTTTCTAACATGTAAAAGTCTAAATTTAGTTAGAAATATACCCACTACACGTTTTGACACACGAAATCTCATCAACTCCTCCTTTTTCATGACCTTCCAATACCTCCCGCCTTTGTCTCCCGACCCAAACCCTCTTCAACCCTGCGCCTCTAGGCCTCCCCGCCTCTCCTCCTCTCTGCTCACCTCAATCATCTCTACTCCGTCGGTTGACTCTTCTCTCTCCTTAAGAACTCTCTCTCATTTGTCGATGAAAAAGGAAGCAGCACCTGACGCTCCTTTTCTCTTCTCCTTCCTGCTACATCAAAACCCTAAACTCGCTCATTTTTTACCTGATCGAAAGCAAATCAAGTGAGAGACGATCTCAGTCGGTGTAACGGAGTAATACGAAAGACGTTTTTGTCTCCGCCTCCTAATCGTCTAGGGTTAGGGTTTTGGCTGTCTGCGCCTCTCAGGTCTCTCTCTCTCTCTCAAAAACCTTAGTTGTGAGATCTTGCAATTTTCTTTTGCTTTTGATCTTTCTTTTTTTTTGTCTGTGTGGTAAATCGTGTGTAGAAATGGCACCGAAGCAATCAAAGACGGTAATAAACCATTTTTCAATTTTATCTACATATATGATGCAACAAAGGTAAAAAAAATTCAAACAATGAAATTAACGAGTTTGTGGCTCTCGAATATTCAACTGATCAATTAATTTATTATAACGTACTCGATTTTTCTTTGACAAATAAGCCAGCAACCTTTGACGTTTTCCCAGAATTTTTCGTAGACCCCTTTCCGATAAAAAATTAGAGTAATTGGGAGTTATCGAATAGTGTTGTTTTTCGACCATTGGTCTATCGTTGGCTCACCACGCCCGACCCTCCTCCTTTATCCTGGCTTGGGACAGGCTGTGCAGAAACTACACAGGCGGAGTTATAAGTTAAGCAAGAAGCAGCGTATTAAATAAGGCTTGGGAGTACTTAACTTAACACTAGGTATGTATGTGTTTTCTGTTTTCATGTCAACGAGTTACATAATGAATGGTTAAAAACAGAACCACTTAACTTTAGTGGTAAGGGCCATACTAATTAACTAATTACATGACCTGATCAGTAATACCTTGGCACATTTGCTCTTGTAGAAGCCCAAAGAGTGGATGGAAGCAAGGATAAGTGAGCTCAAAGAGGATGTTAGAGGGATACTTGGATCGACCACTGATACTGTGGATATGGTGCACTTGATTGATACAATCGAACACCTCCTGTGACTGAGGGTTAGTGTTTCGATTCCGATATTCTTGCAACTTTTGATGCAGCTATCGTCGACAGTGTTCATGTCCTATTTCAACTTGGTACATTTGAATTGTATTAGGTGTAATGTTAACACATATATTTGGAGTATTATCAGGATTTTGGATTTCATTTGGTACATTTGAGATTGACCAATACAAGAACTGGATGGCAATGAGTGGTAGTTAGGCTGGCACTGTAATCCTTGCCACATTTAGTATAAGTAGCAGTTCTTGTGTTATTTCATATTTTTTCTTTTCTGTTTTTTAATGCATATTGTGTTATTGAGTATGAGTAGCATTTTTAAATGCATTTATGTTCTTTCAAGGAGATTGAAAAGGCATGTGTTTCTACCACTGATACCACCGTTGCAGAAAGCAAGGTTGAAGATCCACATACGGTTGCGCTTATGCTTCATATATATACCAGTATCTACAATTAATGGAGGTTAATGCTTAATTTTAATGTTTAATTCATTAATTGTTAGCTAAGGGAACTATAAAATATTGAGTACAGGTTTTGGTTCCTGATTTAGCTTATTTTTCCAATTAGAATTCATTTATTTTTAGTTATCTCTTGTAGGTGCTTCCTGGCACTTTTCTGTAGTGGCGGTCTATTTTAGTAGTTTTCAACCAAATACTGAACCCTGAATTTTAATTAAATTTCTTATTTGTTTTTCATGCAAGTGGAGCCAAAGAGGAGCCAAATTGGGTGCTTCATATTTGTTCTTTTAACTTGTGATGTTACTACTGGCTCTGCAGCAGCATATGTGGTCGCACACAGGTGTACTCCTAAGTTTCAGTACAGTAAGCTGTACCTTTTAAAACTCGAGTCTACCTCTGGTTAAGACCGCAAATGCACAGTCCTACCGTTGGTATAGTCGGGTATCGTATCCACAGGGACGGAATAAAACGACCGGACTCTACTTAAATTGACTTAATTTCTAGAAGTGAGAAAAGTTGGATTGGGGTTTGTTTTAAATTCCTACTTGATTGAAACAATGATTAAAACAGTAAAAAGAAGATTAAAAGTTGTTTTTCAAATTATAAAAAGGGTTTCATATTTCGTATCTGTCTGGCCCCAGGGTATACGGCCCGTATAGAACCCTATACGGTCCGTATGGGCCCCTGAGTGAATACTGCAGCTACTGTTTCTGTGTTGGTACTTTTGTCTAGGGTTTCCATCGACCAGATCTAAGTTCCTTACCTCAGCTTTCGCAATTTTGGCTTAGAACCCGATTTACCAGACTCAACTACTCCCCTCTTAGATGCGTTAACCCTCAACTTTCGTAATTTTGGACTAAGTTATCTAAGTCACTTGTTGGTTTACTAAAGGCATCCAAGAACTTTCACCTCGAGGAAAGTTTCCCTTTCAGTACTCCTTGATCCTAAGACCTACCTCATATACTTGGTTCAGTTGGATTGAATATCATAGACTTGGCTCCTAACAATTAGATGTGCGCATTCATCTAACGGGATGACTAATCAAACTCAAGCAAGCAAAAATCAAGCAATTAAAATACTACACAACAAGATGAAAACTAAACATTCAACACAAATTCAAGTAGCATACAAGTAAAACCAAACGTCAATTACATCTTAATCCTAGAAACTAAAAGTTTAGTTACTCATGCTCATACAATCACAGAAAACAAAAGAGATAAATGAGTTCATGACAAAACAGTGAAAAATCTGAAGAATCGGCGTCGAAATCGAGTTTCTCCTCCTCCTCTTCTTCTCCAAAGTGTGCCTTTCTCTCCAAGTTACTCTATGTCCAAAGGATTTCCAGAATGTTCTTTTCTGTCTCAGGATACCCCTTTTAATGCCCGAAATCCCGAAATAAAGAGGTGCCTTTTCGGGCTCCCAGCTGTCTCTGTTTCCAAATCCAGTCTGGTTGCCATAACTGCCTGTACGGTCCGTATGGAGACCTATACGGACCGTATGCTGTGCCTTGTCTTGGATAATCACTGCCTCTGATATGGAACCTTCTGTGTGGTTGGACTGATCATGTACGGACCGTATGGAGAGGAATTTCGCCCATTTCCTGCAAAATAGTAAACAAAACATAGCAGTACCACATTCTAGCAATAATTAAGTAAAAAGGTTCATATTTGTAGGCTTTAAAGCACAGGTTTTGGTATAAATCGGGGTCATAATCTAGACAAAATAAGGAGGTATCAATATGCAAATCCCACTTGGCAACAAAATCCTGGTAATCACTCTGCTCTTCTAACTTCTGAAAAATACTGATAATACGAGGGAATATCACTTGTTAAATTGATCTTGCTGGTACTCTGTATAGAAGCAGGTCAAGCAAAGTTAAGCATGCCTATTGTGGATAATAATCGCACTGGTGTTGATAGGGACGCACATGTTGCCATAGCACCAGAACCTTAGGATGCGGTGGCTGCTAATAGAAAGGTATGTTTTCTTTCACTGGCTATGTGATGACTATGATCCAAGAGTGCTACAGTACGTATGCTATATGACAGAGGAACACTTATTACCTAATACATGTAATTACTTGTTGGTTGGAACATGTATAAGGACATTAAGCCTTGCTAAAGCAATTTAACAATAATTTTAGTATTTGGACTAAAATATTAAACTACCGTTCTGAAAGCTTTGGACCTGTCCTGTAAGAATTGGCATGGACATGATATTGGAAATTAACTCATAGGCCATCATACCAACATATCGGCATACCTATACCAATGTTCCACACAAACAAAACCAAAAAAAAAAACCTATACTGGTAACAACCATGAGCATCGCAGAACAAAAATTTCCATTTTGGAATTTTCTATGATTTATAGTGAATTTTTGGAATTTCTATTACCCAGGATTTTTGTCAGCGCTTAAACGCCACTAAAAAGACTTGTAAACGCTGGGAAAGGCATTTGTCAACAAATATGTTAAATGCTTATTTATGTGCAAACGCTGGGACAATTACTCATAATGAGTTGTCGTAAAAGTTTCCTACATACATATATCTTTTCATTTTTTGAATCGAACTGTATGAGCAATTGCTCTTCATTTAATGGGAAGACCCAAAATCTTTATATCAATAATTTGACAATCTCATATTTTTCTATCCACTTGTGTTTATTAGGAACGTTCTTCCTTTGAAATGTTTAGAACTCTGAACCTGGTTATATTGGTTCACAAAAATATGTTACTAAGATGTGTGTTTTATTCATCATGATAAATATTGCTTGATAGAGCCAATGACATATATATGCCAAACAGGGGCGGAATTAGAAAATTTAGTTAGGGAAGGCTAAAATTTAAAATACATGATAACTACTTTGTAGCTAGTAGGATTTGAACCCATTACCTTCTATAAATAAAATAGAGTCTTAACCACTAGACTACAAGTACACATTTAACATTTTATGAGGGGGGCTAAACTATATAGAAACTTCAAAAAAATAAAAAATTAATTAAATTTCAACGTACGTGATTAAAAATTTCAAAATCATGAGGTGGCTTAGCACCCCCTGGACAAAGTGTAGATCCGCCCCTGATGCCAAACTATATCTCACGCAAGCTTACCTTGGAAACGTGTTGTTTACAATATTATTTGTCATTTTTCCTCCACAGGTAATTAACCATGATCATAACGTTTAGGAGTATGAACTTCTTTGCAAACATTCATGCTTTAAAAAAAATTACTTTTAGATATATGACACACAAGAGAAAAAGAAGAAGATTTCCATTACATGATCCACTCTAAGGCACAAGGCACCTTTTTCTTCTCTCTGATTTTGGGACCCACACGGGAACTTCATGCGACCACTTTGTCGAGCCATAGTACCATTGCATTTCAGTTCGATTCATCTCTATATGCGTAGCTAAGCTGGATCATTCATTCTATATTGTATTTAGATCCAACTTTTTTTTTAATATCCATGAGTATTGTTAAATAAAAAAAATTCATTGATTTATCTTGTTAACGAAAATTTGTCATTATGTATGAGAAATTATTTTTGTTATCTTATAATATATCCCGTTGCAACGC
The DNA here is from genome assembly GCA_964058825.1 of Carex arenaria. NCBI lineage: Eukaryota > Viridiplantae > Streptophyta > Magnoliopsida > Poales > Cyperaceae > Carex > Carex arenaria. Next base: position 253,476 of record CAXKVW010000436.1, on the reverse strand, counting down.
ACGTGCACGATACTAGTGTGTGTGTGTATATATATATATAGAGGAGGGATCAAGTTACACCTTTTTTTGACACATTTTGACACCTACCATTTTCAAAGTCCAAATAGTCGATCCAAACCGTTCAACATGATTGATATACTAAAATGTGCTTGGAGATCAAATTTTACATTTTTTTGAATTTTTTTACTATTTATTAAGATGGTTACAAAATCGTTGTTTTCGGACCATTGAAAAACAGCGATTTTGTAACCATATTAATAAATAGTAAAAAAATTCAAAAAAATATAAAATTTGATCTCCAAGCACATTAAAGGGTGTAATTGGATCCCTCCTCATATATATATATATATATATATATATATATATATATATATATGAGGAGGGATCCAATTACACCCTTTTTTTTGACACATCATGACACCGTTTTTTTTATGGGTTAATTTTGCGATTTCAAAATCCAAATAGTCGATCCAAACCGTTCAACATGATTGATATACTAAAATGTACTTGGAGATCAAATTTTACATTTTTTTGAATTTTTTTACTATTTATTAATATGGTTACAAAATCGCTGTTTTTCAATGGTCCGAAAACAACGATTTTGTAACCATCTTAATAAATAGTAAAAAAATTCAAAAAAATGTAAAATTTGATCTCCAAGCACATTTTAGTATATCAATCATGTTGAACGGTTTGGATCGACTATTTGGACTTTGAAAATGGTAGGTGTCAAAATGTGTCAAAAAAAAGGTGTAACTTGATCCCTCCTCTCTCTCTCTCTCTCTCTCTCTATATATATATAGCTACTATGAGTTGATTGCATAAATTTGTAGTAAAGAAAAATTTAAGTATTTTAATCAAAATTTTGACAACGTTGATAGTCAAAATAAGAAATTAAATTTTCTAATATTGTGCTTAGATGGATCATAATAATAATAATAAAATAAAATAAAAAAATATAATGATAAAAAATAAAGAAAGCAAGACACGTTGGGGCTTATTAGTGTGACATGTTCCAATACTATTTGCTATAGGAAATACTATTTGCTACATGAGATACTATTTGCTACATGAAATACTATTTACAATAGGAGAGCCTATCAATCAAATCATATTAATACAATGCAAAAATATGAGGCAAGAATCTCGTTGCCATATTCTTAGTTTTATCAAAGATTTCAAGAATGTTTAAAGTACCTAAGACAAATTCATCTATTTCTTATGCATTATTTTATAAGATAAGTAACACCCAAATTACATTTAATGCAGGTTTAGGGATGCAAATACTAAAGCAAATGTTGAGACATTGAGAGCTCCATGACAACATCCAGCTCCATTATAAATACCCTCCAATGCTTGCATTCTAAGTCCACAGCTGATAAGAACAATAAAAGCATAGCAAAGAAATTAAAATCAGCCCAAAAATAGAGCAAAAATCAGCTTTCAAAGAAGCATTTTAACAGAGAGCCTAGGAAAATAGAGAGACATACTAAATATGTTTTCTCAGTAGCCAAGCCTTCAACTTTCAAAAGCCAGTCATTCCCACAATGAAGATCGCGATATTGCAGCTTAAATTTTTTACTGTTATTTATTTTTAGTCATTTTATTTTCTTCTGGTTTTTTTAGTATTATGTTTTGTTTGTTCACTTTGTAATTTGCACTATTATTGAAATATATTTTGAAAGCTAGAAATCAGTAAAGACCGGTTTTCTTACGGGTGAATGTGGTGTCTAACACCTTCCACATTCATAACCAGTACACAAACCCATTACCAATAAACTAAAATGAATTGTATTTCTCGTATTCTGACTGGTGGCGACTCAAAATAAAATTTATATCACTCTTAAAAGTTTAAGTCGAGTGTCATTTTCGTAGCACGGTAGCTAGATTGTGCTTAGCAACATCATTTACACATGTTCTTGTGCTTATAAACCTCATTTGTATTTGTTCTTGTGCTTAGGAACCTCATTTTCTCTTATTTGTGTGCTTAACAATCTCAATTGGCGTTATTCGTGTACTTAACAACCACTTTTGCCCTTGATATTGTGCTTATGAACGTCATTTGCATTATTTATTGTGCTTAGGAACCTCATTTGCCCTTGTTTGTGTGCTTAACAACCTCAATTGTCGTTGTTCATATGCTTCTTAACCTATTTTGCCCTTGTTCTTGTGCTTAGCAACATCATTTATACTTATTCTTGTGCTTAACAACCTCATTTGTCATTGTTCTTGCGCTTTGTAACATAATTTGCCCTTGATCTTATACTTATGAACATCATTTACATTTGTTCTTATGCTTAGGAACCTCATTTGCCCTTGGTTGTATGCTTAACAACCTCAATTGGCGTTGTTTGTGTGCTTAACAACCTCTTTGGCTCTTGATCTTGTGCTTATGAACTTTATTTTCATTTGTTCTTATGCTTAAAAACCTCATTTGCCCTTGTTCGTGTGCTTAACAACCTCAATTGTCGTTGTTTATAGGGTTCTTAACCTCTTTTGCCCTTGTTCTTGTGCTTAGCAACATCATTTACACTTGTTCTTGTGCTTAACAACCTCATTTGTCGTTGTTCTTGCGCTTTGCAACATAATTTAACCTTGATCTTTTGCTTATGAACCTCATTTGCATTTGTTCTTCTGTTTTGGAAACTAATTTGCCCTTGGTTGTGTGCTGAACAACCTCAATTGGCGTTGTTTGTGTACTTAACAACCTCTTTTGTTCTTGATCTTGTGCTTATGAACCTTATTTGCATTTGTTCTTGTGCTCAGGAGCCTCATTTGCCCTTGTTCGTGTGCTTAACAACCTCAATTATCGTTGTTCATATGCTTCTTAACCTCTTTTCCCTTGTTCTTGTGCTTAGCAACATCATTTACACTTGTTCTTGTGCTTAACAACCTCATTTGTCGTTGTATTTGCGCTTTGTAACATAATTTGCCCATGATCTTGTGCTTATGAACCTCATTTGAATTTGTTCTTGTACTTAGGAACCTCATTTGCCCTTGTTTGTGTGCTTAAGAACCTTAATTTGCGATGTTTGTGTGCTTAACCTCTTTTGCCCTTGATCTTGTGCTGATGAACCTGATTTTGCCTTTGTTCTTATGCATTTGTTATTGTGCTTATGAACCACATTTGCCCTTGTTCCTGTGTTTAACAACGTCAATTGGCATTGTTCGTTTGCTTAACATCCTCTTTTGCCCTTGATATTGTGCTGATGAACCTCATTTGCATTTATTCTTGTACTTAGGATCCTCATTTGCCCTTGTTCGTGTGCTTAACAACCTCAATTGTCGTTGTTCATATGCTTCTTAACCTCTTTTGCCCTTGTTCTTGTGCTTAGCAACATCATTTACACTTGTTCTTGTGCTTAACAACCTCATTTGTCGTTGTTCTTGTGTTTTGCAACATAATTTGTCCTTGATGTTATGCTTATGAACATCATTTGCATTTGTTTTTTGTGCTTAGGAACCTCATTTTCCATTGTTTGTGTACTTAACAACTTCAATTGGCGTTGTTCGTGTGCTTAACAACCTCTTTTACCATTGATCTTGTGCTTATGAACCTCATTTGCATTTGTTCTTGTGCTTAGGAACTTCATTTACCCTTGTTTGTTTGCTTTACAACCTCAATTGTCATTGTTCATATGCTTTTTAACCTCTTTTGCCCTTGTTCTTGTGCTTAGCAACATCATTTACACTTATTCTTGTGCTTAACAACCTCATTTGTCATTGTTGTTGCGCTTTGCAACATAATTTGCCTTTGATATTGTGTTTATGAATCTCATTTACATTTGTTCTTGTGCTTAGTAACCTCATTTGCCCTTGTTTGTGTGCTTAACAACCTCAATTGGCGTTGTTTGTGTGCTTAACAACTTTTTTCGCCATTGATCTTTTGCTTATGAACCTCATTTGCATTTGTTCTGGTGCTTAGGAACCTCATTTGCTTCTGTTTGTGTGCTTAACAATCTCAATTGGCGTTGTTTGTGTGCTTAACAACATCTTTTGCCCTTGATCTTGTGCTTATGAATCTCATTTGCATTTGTTATTGTGCTTAGTGATATCACGTTATTTTAGCTACATTTCCGACCAAATTCTGTAGCAAAACCTGTGTCCAAAACGGTAAAATCATGTTTATTACATTGATTCTCTATAGAATGTGGTACTGCTGCGCTTTTGTTCATTCATTGTAGGAAACGGGCGAAGAAAGTGTGAAACCAGGCAATTTGAACATGTCAGACGGGCCGTGCAACATCTCACACGGACCGTGCAAGACCCTACTCGACCCCTCACGCGAAAGCTACACGACCCGGACATGAGACACAGGCACACGGTCCGTACAACTTCTCACACGGACCATGTCAGACAAATCCGGCAGTTAATCTAAGTTTTCAGATTAATGCCTAATTAAAGGAGGACGGTTAGGGAGGAATAAAAGGGACGACCCCTTGGACCAGAGAGGGATCCAATCTGACAGAGATGAATTCAAGAAGAGTTTTACAACAACTAACTTGAAGACGAAGTAGAGAGGAGGAAATCGAGATAATTCTGATGAATCTTCTTCGTATTTTCGGTTCTTGTCATGAATTGTTTATCTTACTGTTGTCATTCTGTTTTGAGAACTATGTTTGAGTAATTTTTCTTAGTTTCTTGGGATATGATGTAGTCGAATACTTTGTTTACTTGCTAATTGTTTTATCATGTGTGATGTTTTGTGTTTGCTTGTTTGCGTATGATTTTTATTGCTTATCTGCGTTGTTCGATTGTTATTTGGTTCTTACCATTAGGCTTGGCCGCGTCTAACAAGGTACAGCGTCCAATTTGATCTTGCAACCAGACCAAGTATTTGAGGTAAGTCGATGAACTGAGAGGGAAGACTAATTAGTAACCGAGAGGTGAACTTTTCAGAAATTGAGAGATTCTGATTGCCTTTAGTAAACCAAACAAGTAACTTAGGTAATTCAAACCAATGAACGAGAGTTTAGGTTAGAACTCTAAGAGGATAGAATTGTATTCCCATTATCGAGTTTATTAAGCCAACAAACGAGAGTTTAGGTTTGGAAACATTAGGTATGGTCAATTCATCCTATACAAAACCAATCAACACAGAAATCAAACAACTACAGTTTCACTCGAGTCTGACACAGACCGTGTATGAGAGTACACGGGCCGTGTGACACGGGTCGTGTGCTTTCCACATGGGCCGTGTTAGGTGAGAGTCAGAGTTGCAGACAAAATCAGAAACCCAGAAAACACTTGTTTTAATCAATTTTAAAATCTAATTTAGTTTACTTTCAATCTTATTCATTGTTAATTAAATTTCAACAATCAACTCAACACTTTTCAACACTTCTAGTCTGACGATAAATTAAGTAAAAATCTAGTTAAGTTATTGAACCGTCCCGTGGATCGATACTCGATAATACCAACGATAGGATTGTGCACTTGCAGTCTCATTCAAAAGTAGAACCGAAGTCAAAAAGTATAGCTTGCTGTACTGAAACTTAGTAGTACACTTTTGTGCGAACACTTAGGAACCTCATTTGCCCTTGTTCATGTGCTTAACAACCTCAATTGTCGTTGTTCATATGTTTCTTAACCTCTTTTGCCCTTGTTCTTGTGTTTAGCAACATAATTTACACTTGTTCTTGTGCTTAAGAACCTCATTTGTCGTTGTTCTTGCAATTTGCAACATATTTGCAATTGATCTTGTGCTTTTGAACCGCATTTGCATTTGTTCTTGTGCTTAGGAACCTCATTTGCCCTTGTTTGTGTGCTTAATAACCTCAATTGGCGTTGTTCGTGTGCTTAACAACCTCTTTTGCCCTTGATCTTGTGCTTATGAACCTCATTTGCATTTGTTCTTGTGCTTAAGAACCTCATTTGTCCTTGTTCGTGTGCTTAACAACCTCAATTGTCGTTGTTCATATGCTTCTTAAATAAAATCGATAAATTTGACTATGTAGGTAACAACGCATTTTTAGTGTAAAATCATACGATCTCAGATAATCTGCTCAGGCATTATCGAGTATCAATTCTACATTACGAAATTGAACCCTAAAACTAAGATAGAATCGAAGGGAGAAAGAGATGCTATCTCACCGCTTAAACTCGAGATTTTCGAACTTCGATTCTTCTCACTTTTCTCTCTGTATCTCTTTTTGAAAACCTGGCAGAGGCTGCCTAGGGTTTTTCTCTGTATCTCGCTTTGTCGCTCGCTCTCACTTTCTTTCTCTCGCTTTCGTTCGCGCTTGGTCGTTTTCCAGGAGACCTACTTATATAGATAATCATAAAGTTTATTTCCTTTCAAGAAAGCCAACCAACTAAGAGACAGGAGTAGGTCTGATTTTAATGTAGTTTCAATTAGCTCTATCACCGTACGATTAGTAATAAGATTTGTGCGTACGGAAATTGGAACAGATCGGTACGGATTTTAATGTAGTTCACACGGATCTTGATGCAATTGAATGGTCATTAGAACCAAAGTCATCGGACCTACTCTGAATTCAACCGACTAAAGCCATTTCCATTCAACAGCGACAGGCCTTTGCGCGTAGAGCAAGCCACGTACTTCAGCTCACTTTTGCTACACTAACCCTATAACTTCTGTTAATTTTGTTGGGATTTTTTTCATCTTTTTTAATTTCAGTTAGAATTTTCAGAAATAATGTATGAAACCGTATAAAATTTCACTATTAATGAAGCCACTGACAGCGCTTATAGATCGAATGGATCTAATAAATGAATAATTTTACGTCAATTTAATGAAAATTTGCAAATAATGTAACGAATTTGAATACATTTTTATTATTGAGGACTATTACCAAATATATACCTGTAAATATATTCTAATAAATGTTGGGTTCGTAAATTTTTGTCCTCAATATGATGTCCCTCTCCTCCACTTTTGTGTTCAATTTCATTTTTTACATCTTATTTGACTGAATTTTTTTCATTAATCAAATAAATTAACAAGTAGCGAAACTAAAGCATCATATATAATATATAATTATGTAAGTTTTAAATTTCATGTCTTTCATGTTTTATTCATGTCTTACAGTCTTGTTTTCATTTTTAAAGTTCAAACAATCAATTCGAACCGCTCAACACGATATCCGTAACTAACGTGCTTGGAGACCAAAATTTATATATTTTAAAAAAAATTTACTATTTTTTAGATAAATCAAAATCATTGTTTTTCAGAAGATTCTAGATCATAAAAAAACTATTTTTTACCTATTAAAAAAACAGTAAAAAAAATTTTCAGAAAATGTCATATTTTGGTCTCCAAGCACATTTTGATATGGAGATCGTATTTAACGATTCGGATTAACCATTTGAATTTTGAAAATGAATATAATAATGTGAGGTGCAAACAAGATGAAAAGGACACTAAACATTTAAATCCTACTTTTTGTAATTTTATATCGCACCTAAAAAAATTGTGTGGTGCACCACTTTCTTTGTTGTAATCATAAATGCAAATCAAAACAAACATTAATGTTACATAAAGATCGGTAATTTATGACTTCAAGAGTCACGAACATGTTTATATTGTCGCTATATTTTATAAACGTATAAGAAAATAAAATGCATTGTATCAGACTTTCTTTTCTCATTATGCGGAGGATCTGATTTTTTTTAAAGAACGTGGGATTAAATCTCACTGATTTGTATTAAAAATCATATAGAGACATAGAGTGATTTTTTATTAAATAAATATAAAGTTTATAATTAAATCTCTGTAAATATATTAAATAGAAAATATTTGGAAATGACTAATAAGAACTTCGAACCAGCGATCAATTGATGTTGGGAAAAAAAAAATACCATAGAAGGAATTTGAAAATCTGGACCTTTGAGGATGGAAATTTTACAAGTAGACCCTTCGAGAATATATATTTGATAATTATTTTGGGGACGGGAATTTAAAAGTTTTACCCTTGAAAAATAACAACTCAAATTCCCTGCTTTCCTTCTCTGTTTTAAAAGAAACTGGGCTTCCAGCGTAATATAAAATACATATGGCCGTACAATCAACCAACAATCTTAGTTAAAAAATAATTTAGTCTATGATGGAGAGAAAAATGATAATTTCAACTGTCATTTCTAAAAACATTTAATTAGTGGACGTGGTATTTTTCTAATTTTTCAAAAATAATAATTATTTGTTTTTTTTTTTTAATATGTGTATGATTAAAAATTTCGGGGTATCATTTTGGGAACTTACAATCTATCTTTCTAATCTTAGTCTGTCTCCTCAAGGGATGACATGCCCCAACACTCAGATATTCTCACATATGACTCACTCTCTTTGAGATAGAATGTATCAAATATTGATCTCAGACTCTTGGCGTATAATTCTAAATTGAATGATAACTCATTTGTATTTTTTTTTTCCATATCAACTATAGTTTTGACAACTTCTTTCTCTTACCATGTAATATGTTAAAATAATTTTTAATTGTAGTTACATAATTTTGCCGTGCATAAATGTGTGCAGTTAATTATCACCTAATCTTAAGAAAAATAATTATTTCATTAATTTGATTTTTCTTTACTTAATTAACATTAAAATAGCACGATTAAATGTAATAATTATATTTAGACTGAGATCGAACTATTATTTTACTCGATAAAGCATGTCAAGTCACTGCATATATTTTATTCAAGCTAAATCTTCATTTTAAATCTACCATCTTAATTCTGATTTAATGCCGAAAGGAGCACTTCATCCTTAATTACATTCAAAATCGAAATAATTAATTAATGGTATAAAAAAACCAGTACAGCAGTAAAAGATGATGAGAAAGAGCACATAATTTCATGTGGGAAATCAGCATATATATAATATCACATGATACATATGTTTTTTATTGCAGATTTTGTAGTAGCTTTTATCTAACAAATATCCCAACATTCATAGAAAGCTAGGTTGTATGTGCAATCAATTATGTATTTATATGTTTGTTCGCATCGCATGCTTCGCATTATTATATATATTATTATTATTTAAATTGGTGACCACGTTGGTTAAGATGACATCAATGTGCTTTTCGTTAATGCATGCATTTAGCAGCTAAAAATAAATAAGTACAGCGAATTTTCTTTTCTCTATTTTTTTTTGGGTAATGGAGAACGATAAAAAATGAATAAATTTTGTTGTACAGAGAGAACTTGGTATATTATAATTTACAAGTAACTTTGATTTATATATTCCATCAAAATTCTAGTTTGCACTTCTTACAAGAAAAATGACTTGGAAGTTGGAACAAGATAGAATCATCTCGTAGTACAAAAAAATTAAATGTATATTAATTATGCATTAAACAAAGAGGGTACGTTTGGATGCACTCTAGAATAGTTAGAATAGCTACTGTTTAGAATAGTAAATAAGAATAGCTACTATTTAAGAACAGTGAAATGTTTGTTTGGATTGCATATTTGGAATAGAGTTTGGAGGGAATAGCTACTGTTTAATAATTTATGTGTAAGATTAAATATAATACAATATAATATTAATTCAAATATTAAATGTAATATAATATTATTTTAAATATTATATTAGTATTAAATAAAATATTATATTAAATATAATATAATATTAGTTTAAATATTAAATATAATATAATATTATTTTAAATATTAAATGTAATATAATATTATTTTAAAAATTAGATTAGTATTAAATAAAATATTAGATTAAATGTAATATAATATTATTTTAAATATTAGATTAGTATTAAATAAAATATTAGATTAAATATAATATTATATTATTTTAAATATTAGATTAGTATTAAATAAAATATTAGATTAATGTAATATAATATTAGTTTAAATATTGAATGTAATATAATATTATTTTAAATATTAGATTAGTATTAATAAAATATTAAATTAAATATAATATAATATTAGTTTAAATATTAAATATAATATAATATTATTTTAAATATTAAATATAATATAATATTATTTTAAATATTAAATATAATATAATATTAGTTTAAATATTAATATAATATAATATTAATTTAAAAATTAGATTAGTATTAAATAAAATATAATATTAGATTAAATATAATATAATATTAGATTAAATATAATATAATATTAGTTTAAATATTAAATGTAATATAATATTAGTTTAAATATTAATGTAATATAATATTAATTTAAAAGTTAGATCAATATTAAATAAAATATTAGATTAAATGTAATATAATATTATTTTAAATATTAGATTAGTATTGAATAAAATATTAGTTTAAATATAATACAATGTAATATTAATTTAATTATTAAATGTAATATAATATTATTTTAAATATTAGATTAGTATTAAATAAAATATTAGATTAAATATAATATAATATAATATTAATTTAAATATTAAAATATAATATAATATTATTTTAAATATTATAATAGTATTAAATAAAATATTAGATTAAATATAATACAATATAATATTAACTTAAATATTAAATGTAATATAATATTAGTTTGGATTAGTATTAATATTGAAATCAACAAATGCTATTCCATGTTTTTGTAAGAATAGCGAATAGCAATGCTATTCTAAGAACAGTAGCTATTCCGAATAGCTCTGAAAGTCGTTTGGATGCACCTTGTTCCGAATAGCAATGCTATTCTAGAAACAGTAGCTATTCTTGTGCATCCAAACATACCCAGAATCTTTTACGTGTCTATTCCGCATTATTGTAAAATTATAATATTTAGATTTCATAAATATTTGATAACAATATACACATCTAAAACTCAACACAGGTGCGTTCAACATTCCAAGAAATTTCTCAAGTACCTAACGAATTCAAGATAAATTGTAAAAGCACGATATATATTATGAGTTCAAAAAGTCACACTGAATTCATCCATTTCGAAAAAATTATGCATAAATGTGTTTTACCCCATGTTGGTTCAAAATCAGAGATATTTTTTTTTATGAATATTAAATAGTTCAGTAACCTGATCTCCAACCTTTACTTACAAAAAATAAATACTATCCCATGTCATACTTAATTTTTTTATTTTGAGAAATTTTGAATGACCAATGTGTTTGACCAGCACTGTAAAATGCATGTGCTCAATCTTGAGCCGTTTGATATTTTTTGAGAGACTGAAACTTTTTTTATAAAGGAGGTATTTTTTTTTTTTTTTATCACTTAGATCACGAAGGAAACTTTTGTTTAAAGTTTAAACAATAGGAGAACTAGATTTGTCCCTGATAATTTGCTAAAATACTGAGCCGTCTGATTTTATGAATGCTCCTGATTTCTTCATTCTTAATAACGGAAGCCATATATGTTTTCCATGCCTTGTGGGTTGTGATATTACTACTCGTCAGAAATTGTCTCCCTCAACAGTCAACACTGATAATCTGCTGGTGTGGTATTATATATTACTCGTCACTCGTCGTGTTCTATTTTATAAATTTAAAACTTTGAACGAAAATAAACATATGAAGCCCAGGTTTTTGGCGTCGGCCATTTACACCTCAATAGTTATATCATCTATAACTATTGAAATTAAATTTATTTATATTACATTAATTGATTTAACAAAAATTATATCCATGTAAATTTAATTTTGTTCATGTGCGTGATTTATTTTAATAAATAATTTTGTAATTACTAACATTACGTCTCTAAATTAATATTTGCAAAATTATAATCATTGCATCGGTATCTAAAATTGGGAAATTTTAGTTGCATTTCAGGTTCCAATTTCATCCGTTGGTTTCTTAGACAAGGAATAATAATGTAACTTTTTTTTTTTCATCAGAATAATTAATAACTACCATGAGCGAATTAACATAACATTAAGTGATCAAGATAACAGAATAGTTGGCACACACATAATAGATACTTATGTTAAAATCTAAGTTAATTTGACTCTCTAATAACTAGCACCATTAAAACAGGAATCACTTAAGATGATCTAGTATCTGCATTGGAATGGCTCCAAGATCATCGATGGATCAGGAAACAAAGCTTAATTAATTTAATTAGCAGCTTCTTAATCTTCTCCGGGACATAATGCTCTGACCAGTAAAGTAAATTACGATGAAATAATTAGTCAAATCATGTTTCTATTTCTACTGATATTTAATTAATTTGTGTTTTCCTGACTAGTGTACGTGGTACCTTAGCCACATTTTGCTGTATTATTTTTATTAAATCTTATTATTGTTAGCTAGCTAGTTTAAAATTTTGGCAATTGAAGATACTATTGTAATAATAAACAAAACTTTGATTTTTAATCATCGGTCAGGATTTTATTTATTTTTATGATGCGGTCAGGATATATATATCTCAAAACTGTTTGACCCATGAGGACGTTATTATTTTCTTAGAACAATTTATGACTTCGATCGCACAACACAAACAAGATATTATCAATCTCTGCCTCACATATTATTAATTTATTTATTTTATAATTAAATTTATTTGATTTTTTTTTTCACAATTTTAATTTATTAAAATGTTGTTAGTTCGTAGAACCCTCATAAAAGAAACTAAGAAAAAAAATCTCCAGTACCTTATATTAATTAAAATAATGCCATGCTTACATGATTATGGCAAAAGTACCTTAATTGTATCTAGAAAAGAATAAATGTATCATAAGGTACAAGTCAGAGCAAAAGTTGAGAAAACTTTAAATAATACGTACATAGTCGGATATATATATATATATATATATTGTTTAATTTGAGTAATAATAAATATGTTTGCTTGAATTGATCAAGGTATTAACATCCATAGGAGAAGGCCTTAGAAGCTAAGCTGGGCCATAATTAATCCTTCCCCAAATGAAACAAGTAAGCGCACACAAACAATTGGAGCCATACAAGTATACAACATATATATGCTTGACAGTATGTATGCGATAGGTCTGAAATCAGATGTACGTACTTGAAGAAATGAGCCTCAAAGAAAGTTTACAAAAGCATGCCAGTATATATATATGCCAGACTCACAAGTCACAACACTTTGAATGATACTCGATCTCAAGTTCTCAACTTGATCCACATGTGCACGCTAAGTAAATAATCTGGTGATCATGTTCAAATTTGTAGTTCGGAAATGAAAAGTGAAAACAATATATTCATTGTTGAAAATGCAAATTTTGATATTTTTAAATAACGCATATTTGACTGATTCTTTATGTTTGGAATTTTAGTTTTTAGGCATATTTATTAAAACTTTTGTGCACCGAGCCACCGAAGCATAACTGAAATACATTAATTAATTATATTCGAACATATTTAATTTATATATGGAAATACAATGTTACACGTGCCACTTCGACTTGATCTTAAGCCCGCACTAACTAAAAAAAAAACATTTTCTCAATTAGTACATCTTTTATTTGCATTCAGATCAATCTTCATTATTGAAAGTTCCTTGACAAATAATAATTAATTTTATCAAAAGCTTATCAAAAACTGGAATCGAACTAACGAACTATGAATATTTGGTACAGTCCTATTATTAAAATGGGGTGAGCGATAGATTAGATACACATACACCTACACCTGTCAATTTTCCTCTGGAAACGCCAGAAAGTCTGAAATTTGATATTGCTGTGCAGATAAGAACGGGGAGGGGGAGTAGTACATTATTAAAAACACTTTGGACTTGTTTGTCTTTTATAAAGACCGAAAGGTCACTTTGCTTTTTATTCCCATTATTATTCCAAGAATAAGTTATTAAGCGCCACCCACGAATTCGCATCCTCTGCGATATCTCAAACTTTGAGTGACCTTTTGGAATTTTTCAATCGTTCAAATACGTTCTGAACGAATCTCGAAGCAAAAATAATACTGCCCCCTATTAGGCACCGGACACGTCGGTCACGCAAAAATTGAGATATCTCAGAGGAAACGCACACGCCAGTACGCCACCCACCAGAAGAGAAGAGAAGAGAATATTGTTTTTAGTTGGGTGGTTCGGGGGACTTTTTGTCAAAAAATAAAAATAAAAATAAAAATAAAAAATGGAATAAGCCGAGCGCCAGCAGTCGAGAGTCAAAAGGGGGATCGCCTTCGCCTTCGCCTTCGCCTTGGCCGCCTGTGAGCTTGTGCCCAGCAAGGGGATCGCCTTCTGCTGCTACTACCTACTAGACCTACTAGACCTACTAGACCTGGTACTGGCCGCGCGTCTGGCCCTTTGAACGGGCGGGCTAGGGCTAGGCCTAGGGCTAGGCCTATAGCCTATGGGGGATGTGATGGACTCTGTAGGTGTGCCCCATTTCAGCGGGCTCCGACTGGACTCGCTTCGTCTCTCCTCTCCTACTCCTACCCCTTCTTCTCCTTCCTCTCCCTACAACCTCTCCTCTCCGCTTCCCCCTGCTAACCAGCCCTTTGTCATCGGTACGCACCTACTTTTACACTTTACTATCCATTTGTCGCTGCTCAACACATTCATCAAATCTGTTTCATTGCAATGAGACAATTTATGTGGAGATAAAAAAAAAAAAAAGGAATTCAGAAGAGGACACCTTTTTTTCTTTTACAAGTCTAGAAGATTATTACAATTATTATTCGTGTTCTTACCGCTCAAGATACTATGTTTCCTGAAAGCTTAATTACACTTATAGAGGAAATTTGTTAACCAAATCTTACAATTTGTAGTATTAAGTTATCATTTATTTCCGGTTGAGTAAGGAAGTTACAACTTTATTAAAATAACTCTTCATGTCGATAACGGACTGCTTTTTCTTTCGGTTTCTCTTTAAATTTATTTCCGGTTAAGTTATCATTTCTTTCGGTTTCTCTTAATGTGATATTACTGAGGCCACCTTGAAATTTTACAATATAAAAAATATTTCAACTTCTCAAGTGAGGCTGATTGCCCCCAATTGTTCGCCCTGCTACTCAACATTTCCTCTTCCTTTTACCATGTCTTCTCTTGCAAGGGAGGTCTTTATGATAGGTAAGAGAATTCTCGATTAAGCGAGAGTGAGAGGGGGGGGGGGGGGGGGGGTGCTAATTGAATCTGTGTTTTGAGAGAAGACTTCCTCCTACCATCTAGCACATGGGAAGAAAATAATCATAATTGTAGGTTTTCTTTGGTTATAGGAGTATCAGGAGGTACAGCTTCTGGTAAGACAACAGTTTGTGATATGATCATTCAACAGTTGCACGATCATCGAGTTGTTCTTGTCAATCAGGTAAAATATCATTTTTTTTTTTTTTTGCTTTCTTTCGGCTTTTACTTATATTTACTTTCTATGCACAAGGGTTTTTGGATCCAGGCAATTTGTGTGATACTGGACAATCGTAACGATAATGAATTTAGTTTGTGCTATATGATCATCTGGAATTGGAAATAATTTCAGCATTTAAATTCTTTGAAATCTCTTTGTTGGATTAAGGTGTAACCACTTCTTTACTATTTAGCGCTGCAATAAACGCAATGAATGTTAGATGTAAATGGAACAAGTTCATGTGATGACCCAAATGTCAGCTTACAAGGGGGCAATATTTATAGCAATTGAAGTTCAATTATTAGGATAAAAGAATTGAAGCAATTTATATTTACTTTTTTGTAATCGTTTTCTTTGGTATAGTTATTTTATTTATTTTCGTTAATTGTAGGATTCTTTCTATCGTGGGCTGACAGCTGAGGAGTCAGAGCATGTGCAAGATTACAATTTTGACCATCCTGGTACTTCATTTCTTATTTTAATTAAGTACACTCTTACTAGAGGTATAACCTTCAGTGCATTGGACTGCGATACCAGTACTAACTAGGAGAAAGGATTGGTTCGGCAAATGCTATAAAAGAATATTATCAATTCCTGCCTTACCAGAGTCAGAAGCTGGTCTTGAAAACATTGCCAACATTAGGTAAATGATCAAGCAGTTCAAAATCATCAATTAGGTTTGATCTGAATATTCCATGCTCCTGTCTAACCAGAAGATCAGCAGCTCTTTATAAGCTTCTTATAGAAAGATATTCAGCTCATAGAAAGCTTGCCTTATATTTGAAAATCACTATTGATTGGAGTCGAACTTGCTTGTTCAGTGTGTCAAGAAGCCTTGATCCAAACTTGGTATGTTAAGCTAACATGTGGGCCTTTACTGTACTATATCTGTTTGGGTTGGATACCATTTATCTTATGTTAAGAACTGCCAGTCCAATGCGGCATGGATTCTGGACCGTTCATTACTGATCCTAACTGTACTAGCAGACAATAAATACCTTGTTTCTACTCTCTCTTCTTTATCTGTCCAAATCTGAGATAGAGCATCTGGACCGATCTTATCAGTATCAAATCTTGTTGGAGAATGCCTTTCAATAACTGATGTCTTATTGTTTTAATAAAAGCTGCTAATGTTTCATGTTTGTACCTTAGATGCATTTGATACTGAACAACTTCTGGAGTGTATGAACCAGCTGAAGTGTTGCCAGTCTGTCAATGTACCAATATATGATTTCAAAAATCACCGTAGATGCTCTGAAAGCTTCCGGAAGGTAATTGTAAATGTCAAATTTGATTTTTCTTCCCAAAATACTTGCAAAATATTTTGGATGCTAACAATCTGTCACAAACTGGTGCAAGTCTAATGTCTGAAAAATAAAAAATAAAGGAAACAGTGTCGGTGTGTTGATGTTACTGGAAATGAAGTCATGTATAATCCCATTGAAATCTGGGACAAATACAATTTGATAACATCACGGGTTGGAAAGATATTCCTAATGAAAAGATTCCTTGATTCTATTGATCTTTCAAGATTCTAGTGTTAAAGATAATATTATAGTTGAAAGATCCAGGGGAAACTTATGGAATTAAATATTGTCTTTGCTTTGGTAGGTTAATGCATCTGATGTCATCATATTGGAGGGTATATTGGCCTTTCATGATCAAAGGGTCCGTGATTTAATGGACATGAAGATTTTTGTAGATACTGGTATGTCTTCTGTTCTTAGAAAAATTTATGGTTACACCCTCCAAATTGAGAAATATTCTACAAACCTCCCGCCTCAGAAAACATGTCATGTATTAAAGAAAAGACACTATAATGCACAAAGTGTCTTTCAAAAATTGCCATAGGATGCTTCTTTATGCTTTTGTTTTTGCCACTGAGAAAGTAAGACCATTAAGGATATTTCGTGCAATTTTTTTCATTTTTTTTCTAAATAATGTGATGGAGGGCACTAGAAGCTGTATGAGTTTTCTCAAGGATACACAAGGGAACTTTACAACTTTTTATTCTGTTCTAGTTCAATTTTTTATCTACAAAGCTTGATTTGTTTACTTTTTTCTGACAATTCTTTATTTTCTTTCTTCTTAATTAGATGCTGATATTAGGCTAGCAAGGAGAATTCGACGAGATACAGTGGAAAGAGGCAGAGATGTCAACTCAGTTCTTGAACAGGTACTTAAAATCAAGTATGATAATGATATCCTGTTGAAACATTACCTGAAAATCTCCAATAATGCAACCATTATTTATAGAAGGGCGATTGCTTGACAATTTTTTATTTTGACTCTTTTGGAAGTAAAGTTTAAATTTAAAATCCAACATTATAACATGATGTATATTTATCCAGATATCATTTCAATAAAATATAATGAGATTTGGTGTGTTCACTGTACATCAAGTGAATTGAAATTTCATCTGTATGGACCTTCATGCATCATCCAACAATGCTTAGATTACATGAAATTTGATTGTTAGGCTATCTATACATCCAATAATATACCTATGAAGTTACATTTCAATTTCTAATTTTCTTTGAATCTTTTTTTAAAATCTATTGTCAAGATTGTCAAAATAACCATTGCGAAGTAATCCCTCTTATTTATATGCTATTTGTGATTGTATGAATATACCCTTTGTTTATTATGTTTCTTTATACTAAACGGCATATTAGATATATATAATTTTGTATATAGTACAAGCAGGTGATGGTTTGGAATTATTGGCCCTAAATTACTTATTCCATTTTTGAGGTTTTAAGCTTAGTAACTATAAAAGATTGGAGGTCACAGTGCTGCTCGGGTACTGTACTCAACTGCCCATTTTTATTATCATATGTTCCGAAAGCAATTATATAATTTTGAAATAAATACGGAAACAAAAGAAGAGCAAGAATACAAAATTAAAGTTGTCATTACATGGTAAAATCCAGCAAGAAGGGATAGAGTACCATCTATATCTTTGTTTCCTAATGGGATTATTCTTACTGTCAAACTTTATAGTATGGGAGGTTTGTGAAGCCGGCATTTGATGATTTTGTACTTCCCACAAAGAAGTATGCTGATGTTATCATCCCACGTGGCGGTGACAACCATGTGGCTATTGACCTAATTGTGCAGCACATACGTACAAAGCTAGGTCAACATGACCTATGTAAGATCTACCCCAACGTTTTTGTCATACATTCTACTTTTCAGGTAAAAGATGTTTCGTAATGTTCAATTTCATAGTGGCACCTTAATGTTAGTTCTATTGCAGTGTTTGACAGTTGAAACTTGCATATATGGGTATTTTAACGTTTTAAACTTTTTCATTTCCTTGAAGAAGAGGAAAAGAAGGAAGTTATGGCTTCTATTTCTTTTGGCAAATTTGTAATAAGTGAAAGTTTAAATGCATGAGCATATCATATTTGCATGTCCTATATTGTTTTATATTGGTGTTTTGATTTAGTAGTGAAACTGAGTGTAAATGTATATTATTGTCTAATTTATCTATTTTAGTATTAGTTAAAACTTTTGTTCTTGTTTTAAAAAAGAGAAACATAAGTTAGTAAGATTTTCTTGTGATTATTTAATGGGTTAGAACTAGAACCATTGACAACGAATTTAGTTCTTGATAAAATTTATGAATAAATTCTAAATAAGATCTAAAACTGTACATTATAATCTGCATGATATGTTATATCATCCAGGTGAAACATGATGAGATTTTATGCATGTTTTACAATTCATGGGACAATTCGAGATTTACAATGTCTGCATTTGACCTTTGAGGAATATTAAACGATACTGATTGCATATAAATTCATAGATAAGCCTAAGCTATGTAAAAATCTAACATTGCAGCTTTAAATTTTTGTTTTTGTGAACTTTTGACTTGATTTGAAAATATCGTCAAGATTGTCATAGTTGATTGTCTAGTAATCCTGATCTATATATATATATATATATATATATTTCTTCTTTATTTGCATATTTATAGATTTTATGTTATAGAGCACTACCAATTATTAAACATGCAGATAAGAGGGATGCATACGCTAATCCGAGACAAGGACATTACTACCCCCGATTTCGTATTCTACTCTGATCGCCTTATTCGCCTGGTTTGTACCTTTCTTTTGGGAAGAATTCTTAGTTGCTAAGTTTTGTGCATCATTTTTAATTACCCACAATAACATACTACGAATTGTAGGTTGTGGAGCATGGTCTTGGTCATTTGCCTTTCACTGAGAAGCAGGTTGTTACACCAACAGGTACTTAGCAAACATTTCCTATTTTTGTGTATAGTCTGAGAAGGTTGGATACATTGAACATCCACAATTGATGTTATTCTGATCACTCTTCAAAAACTTTGTTGTTATATATTCTCAGGGTCTGTGTACACAGGGGTTGACTTTTGTAAGAAGCTTTGTGGCGTGTCCATAATACGAAGGTGAGATCATCATTCTTTCTGTTTACCTTTCACTTATTTGAATTTGCACTTTGGTCCATGTGTACATTCTGATAATATCTCTCTATTAATAGGATTTTTATTTTTTTGTTATTTATTGATGTAGAATTGCTGTTTCTATTTAATCTGCAGTGGTGAAAGTATGGAGAATGCTCTTCGTGCATGTTGCAAAGGGATAAAAATCGGTAAAATTCTCATTCACCGCGAGGGTGACAATGGTCAACAGGTAGTAAAATAGTCTTATCATTATTATTACTTTTTGGTTATTTTTAGTTTTTTAGCCTAATGTGGTTTTTCTGAAGTAATACATCACTGTGTCATATCTGATATACTTATTTTGTTTCATAACTCAGCTAATATATGAAAAACTTCCAAAGGACATTGCTGAGAGGCGTGTTCTGCTTCTCGACCCTGTTCTTGGGACAGGTTAGTCCTTTACTCTTTGATTTCGAGATTTGCAATTTCGTCCTTGCACCTTTCTGCTTATTTCAATCTGGTAGGCTCTGTCATCCTGTGTATAATGAAATTTGTGAATAATAATAGTAGAAAGAACCAACCAAAGATTAAAAGAAATCAATGCAAGACAGACAGCAAGTACTGTTGTTACAAAACATGAAAATGTGAAGGTTCAGAATGAACAATGAAAATAAAGGAAGGTCAACCTCTTTAGAGCTACAAAGTTGGCTATGAAAGAGCCAGCATGAAATCCTTAGGTTGACTAGCCTGCACTGTGTCTCTACCTAAACTCGTGTTGGTTAGTGTCATAAATTGTCCCTGGAGTTTCTGGTAATTCTATCAGTTGGTTCCTCATTTTTTCTGGGAAGTTTGATGGCATTAGGAACATGGTCTCTTTTAATATAGAATTTTGGTCCTGTCACTATGGGCGCTCAGCCTAAATTTTGGTCCATACTAGTTGTATACAAATTGAGCAGTATTAGTTCGTTGGTTTGATTCTTAAATTGAGACCTCGACAAATTTAAATCTCTCTCTCTTCTTAGGGAACAGCGCAAATCAGGCTATAGATCTGCTTATTCGCAAAGGAGTACCTGAGAATCACATTATTTTCCTCAATCTCATTTCTGTATGGTTTCTCTTTACTTTACCATAAGTTTTTTTTATATTAGAATAGGACAAGTTAACAAGATAATTATTGACCTTCTGGTCAACACTGCCATTCAAGAAAATACATAGTTCAACACTTGGCACATTTAAATTGTTTTCAAGCTACCTAACACTGGTATTAGCCATGACTGACCAGTACACCTAGAGTTGGGGTAAAGTACAAGAATTGGCAAAATGAAAAGCATTTGTTACATGTCAATAAGTAGATAGTTCAAGGAATCTTACAAAACAACCCCCCACCCCTCCTCTCTTTTCTCTCTAGGCACCAGAAGGGATACACACAGTGTGCAAGCGTTTCCCTGCTGTAAAGATTGTCACATCAGAGATTGATGTTGGTTTGAATGAGGAATACCGGGTCATACCAGGCCTTGGTGAATTCGGGGACCGCTATTTTGGTACTGACAACTAATACTTATTTTGTAAGAAAATGCTTAATTTAGTCAAAAATTTGAGCCTAGAATTGAGGTGAAAATTTGTGGCATATTTCTGGGTAGATGAGCTTGAGATGTGTACTTGAACAAGCCTTTGTGATATTGGGAAAATTGTGTGTATTTGGCTCATCTCTGAAAATAAATCTGCTGTAATTCTCGGGGAATTATAGGACCTGTAATCCCGATCCCAACCGTTGGTTTTTCTCGAGATGCGTGCATAAAAACTTACTTTTTCCAAGAATGTTTTCGATATCCGTGCACGACAAAGTTTGATGGTTGATCTCGGAATTTCAGGATCCTGTAATGTAATTCCTCTTGGAATTACATCAGATTCGGACTCCTCGTTTCTTTGTTCTTTATGGTAAATTTTATTTTACTAACGGTTTGTTTGCACATTTTCACCATATCTAGATAGTTTGTGTTTCTCAGTGATTCTGCATCTTGAACATTTTTGTGATGCTGTTGTATTGTCGCTGGGTACCTTTCTGATTTTTATTGGACGACCAAACCAACTATTAGTAATATTTATCCCGTATTTTCAAATTTTTGATAAATTGCATGATCAACACGGTATTTATCTCTCAAATGAATATTTCTGAATTACATTTAATTCTGAAGAACTTGTCAAATTATTATTTTTTATTTATTTAAATAAAAAGGCATAATTTAGTAAAAAAATATATATAGTCATTTTTTATCTATACATGAAACCAAATAGCAATATGAAATAAGCAATTACTATCCATTGAAATTGATTAATAACTGAAAATATTATAGTTCATAAAAGTAATTATAAATAAAAAATTTATGGTAGAATGGTAATTTTAAGTAAGAAAATTAATCAGGTGAGGTTATATTAGTAGTTGAGTGCGGTTAGATTAGTAGTTGGATGTAAAGGATTGATTTTTTTTTTTTTATCAAAATTAACAATTACTGGAATCATCTGTTGGATTTTTTTTTAGGATCCAGATAATTGTCCTCGCACTATCATCCCCCAATATCCCTCACTAAAAGACAAAAAAAATAGTTATCAATAATTTGATAGTTTAAATTTTCTGCAGTATTTAACTTCAATCTGTAGTGTATTTACCGTATATCGATCTACTATTTAACTTTGTTCATTGTAGTATTAATCATCGGCGTCCAACAGTGAAAAATGTTGTCTCCGCACCACCACTCCCCACATCCCCCCCCCCCCCCCCCACTAAAAGAAAAAAAAAATAGGTTCTGACCTTTTTGAGTATTTAAATTTTTTGCAGTATTTAACATCTATCTACAGTGTATTTATAGTGCATTGAACAGGTATTTGACTCTATTAATTGAAATATTAATTGTCTGTCCAACAGCGACACACATCCCGCACTAAAAGACAAAAAATTAGGTTCCGACATTTGATTGTTTAAATTTAATGTAGTATTTAACTTCAATCTTTAGTGTATTAAGTGCATCGATTAAGTGTTTAACTTCATTCATTGGAGTATTAACCGTCCGCGTCCAACAACGACACAATCTTTGTCCCCGCAAAAAATGACAAAATAATTTGGTATCATCCCTGCGTCTCTGCACATCAGTATTTAACTTTAGGAATGTTAGTATTTAACAATATGAACGTTATTATTTATCTTTAAAGTTAAAAGTATTAATCTCTAAAATTATAAATAAGTTGCATGGATTCTATTTAGCATCATATATCTTAGCATTTAACTTTATACACATCAATATTTAACTTGAGGAATGTTAGTATTTAACTTTAGAAACGTTAGTATTTATCATTATGAAAGTTAGTATATATATGATGAAATGATAAAAGAAAAAAATGTAATGTTTATTCAGATTAAGAAAAGCGATCAAATTTAATTAAGGTAGATAATTAATGTGGAAAATAATGTTAATTATGGTAGTTAATTAATATGGAGAAAGTACGGGATGGAAATAGAATGTGGGGAGGATGTTAATTAAGGTAGTTAATTAATGTGGGAAGGGTGTGGGGATAGTGGGGGATGGAAGTGTGGGGATGGAAATAATTATTCTTTTTTTTAATAATTTGAGGCAATGCATCATTTAAATTTTAATTTAAACTATTTAATTAGAATTCATATCAATTCGGTACAAATCTATATTGTGGGGATTCAAACACAAAAAATGAGTTACCTTATATGATTTAAATTTAACACAAAAAAATGAGTTACCTTAGCGTTACCATAACACCTTGTTTGGATGGAGAGTAGACAAAGGAAAGGGATGGGAAGAATAAAAAAGAATGGAATGGAATAGTAAGGAAGATTAACATATTTAACTTTTTTATGTTTGGATAATTAATGAGAAAAAATAAATTTAACTTTTCTTTCTGTCTTATTTCTTGTTTGGTTAATTAAAATTTAGAATGTTAATGAGAAATTCAGTAGCTGTTGTAGGTTTGTGACAAAAAAACTTGTATAAGAATTATATAGGTAAGATATAGAGATGTGCATTTGTGTTATTTTTTTTAACAATATTTACAACAAAATTTATTTCCATCCGTTACACTCCAAATCGGGAAGAAAACCAATTCTATTAATTTTAATGATACAAGGTTAAACCTTTCACCTCCTGTACCCTTCACCTCTGACATAATTTTGTCAACCAAACACGATTCGAATGAAAATTTTATTTTCTTTCCATTCTCTTTCTTCCTCTACTCTCCATCCAAACAAGGTGTAAAAGAATTAAATTCTGGTATTACATTGCTCTTCGGTGAAAGGCGGAGCATTATTTTATGGACCTTGATAATTATTCCCGCAGCACTATCCCTCCAATATTCTCCACTAAAATTCAAAAATTATGAAGTTCCGACTATTTGAATATTTAAATGTAGAATAGTATTTAACATGACTTGTTACTATATTTACCATGCTTCGAATAAGTATTAATATCTGTGAACAAAAATATTAATCTCTGCCTCCAACAGCGACAAAAAGCTGTGTCTCCGCACAAATTGACACATTATATCTGTATCATCTCCGCACTAGGTCCAAAACTTCTATGAGCGACCACTAAAACATTAAAGAACAAATAGTATTTAACATGTAGATTGTGAAGTATCTTAATTTCATATTATATCACTTAATTGTGACAATCATATATGACAGTATATAATTCATAATTATATTACATATATGCTTAATGTCGGATTAATATCCAACAACACTCTCGCTAAAAAGGAAGCATAATTAAATAAAACTTATATAAAGTGTTAATCATGCATGTATGACAGTTATCAACTAAACTAAGGTGTCAACTATGCTAAGAACGATCTTGACGAAATTTTGCTAAATTGAGTACGAGCAAAAAGTATTAGGTTTTTTTTTATCAGTGAGGCAATGGTAATATGCAGAGCACGGATTGATCCGTACTATGGATTAATTTTTTCGAGTTAAAAATTTAAATAGTTGATATGAACATATGAACATAATTATTATAAGAAAATATACTCGCATACTAAATTTTAATTCTTTTTTAATTCTTTTTTTACTAATTTTAGATAGATATAAAATCATTACTTTTGAATGATCAAGAATTTTCAAATGATTTTATCTATCTAAAAACATAGTAAAAATATTCTAAAAAATTTGAGTTTGATCTACAAGTGTATTTTTATATGGAAATCGTGTTAGATGATTCAAATTGTTAGTTTGAACCTTGAAGAGATATTGATCAATTCGTACTATGCACAATATCATAGTCTCACTCTTTTTTTTAATCTCCGAAATAATACTTTGTCCACTGATTACATTAAATAAAATAAAATAAATGTGCGAGTTGATAAAAATAAAATAAAAATAAAAACAAAGAAAGAGAAGAAATGCATACAAGCACAAACGACACCTCTTCATAATCAAACAAACAGCAACCGGCCATAGCATATTTAGATACGTTTTCTAAGATTATAATCTAATTATCACAAATTTGACGCCTCATCATAACCTCAACTCTTTTCTTTGCTAATAGTTCAATAATCTAAGTTCAATAATCTAAATTCTAAACAAGAGTTACAAATTGTTGATTTTGTTTTGAGAGAAATTATTCAATTTTTTTTTAGAGAAATGTTTTATTTTGTAAAATAATGTATTTGTATAAAAAAAAAAAAATTTGGAGTTTGCTGGATATAAAAACGATAAAGTAAAAAAAAATAACTGTTTATTATCATAGGTCTTTTTTGGTTTTGTATTTGGTTTCAAGGTATAATAAGTTGCTTTATTCAAGTTAAGATAGATGAGATTGAGTTGAGTTATTTTTGTTTGATAGTGACTTATAATTAAGTCATGAGTAGGGCTAAAATATATTGATTTTGTGTTGAAACCATATCTACATCTTTATTTCTCCTTATACATACAAATATAATCTTTAAAGTTCAAACAGTTGATCCAAATTGTTCAATATAATCTTCATATTCAAATGTGCTTAGAGACCAAATTTTATACTTTTTGGAACTTTTTTTACTATTTTTTAGATAGTCACAAAATCAGTGCTTCTGGACCATCCAAAAACAATGATTTTTATACCTATATGCCCCAAATAGTAAAAGATTCCAAAAAAATAAATATAAAATTTGGTTTCTAAGCACATTTTAATATGAATATTATATTGAGCGGTTTAGATCGACTGATTGAACTTTGAAAATATAGATAGAAATGTAAGGTATAGTTGGAGCACAAACCAATTAATGGTGCATTTTAACTCTACTCATCATGAGTAGCTTAAATTATTCTTGTTTGATTAAAGCTTGTTACTTGAGTCGTGGCTTAAAATAATTGTTGAAGTGAATATTGTTGTATTTTATGTGTCGGTTGTTTATAAAATATATTGTTGTATTCAGCATAACAATTCGATTACGATGCATTGTTATCTTGTGCATTTGATTACAATTAGCATGTTTTTTAATTACAAACTAATCTAGAAAGAAAAATATAGATGTTATTATCGTAATGCTACCGTTAGTGCATTTTTGGGATTGGTTGGATGGACATAAACTAAGTTCATATTTACGGAGCAAAAAGTTAAAAGGTAGATAGAGTATTAATGTGTAGACGAAAAAAAAATACAAGTGAAGGTGTTTATATAATATAATAAAATTAAAAAAAAAATTATATTGCAGGGTTTTTTAGAAATTAAGCGGCACTGTAATACTTGAATTGATTTATCAATAGCATGCACTAGACAAGTCCAAATAATAATATGGAATGAGGGAGTCATACATATAGACTCCATAAATCATTTGTTACTCCAACTGATTGCTCACATTGAAAGGCGATTAAACAAAAACATATAGCATAAGTTGACGATATGAACATAAATAAATGTATGAAAGGGTTTGAGACGTTTGATGCCGATCGACTTTAGTAAGTAAGAGTAAGACTGACTGTTTGGTGAAATGAAATTGACGAATCAAGGGGTAGAAAATGTGGGAGAATGAATTGAATTGAATTGAATTGAATTGATGGAGATCCAATGTGAAGTCCCTCCTCCCTCCTCCCTCCCTTGAGGCTTGAGCAATGAGCAATGACTGGCGGGATCCCCCGAATCCACATCCTCAGTATCTCTTACTTCACAACAGAATCTTTTACAATTATTGAATCAGGACCATTAATTATAACTTTGCACGAATCTCAAAGCCCAATAATACTGCCCCAGTGCCCCCCACCCAATTTCCCTCCGAATCTCAAACCGGCTGAGATTTAATCTCAAACCGCGTAAAGTGATG
The DNA here is from genome assembly GCA_964058825.1 of Carex arenaria. NCBI lineage: Eukaryota > Viridiplantae > Streptophyta > Magnoliopsida > Poales > Cyperaceae > Carex > Carex arenaria. The sequence goes on along the minus strand of CAXKVW010000436.1, from coordinate 226,505 downwards.
CGCTTCCTCCTCCTCCTCTGCAGTAGTAATAATAGATAGAGAGATACGGATCCGGATCCGGATCCCCTCCGCAAATGAATTCGCATCCTCTGAGATATCTCAAACTTTGCGTGACTTTTTGGAATATCTCAATCGTTAAAATACGTTCTGCACGAATCTCAAAGCTCAAAAATACTGGCCCCCTACGTTTCCCCGAATAGGAACCGGACACGTCGGTCACGCAAAAATTGAGATATCTCAGAGGATACGGACCCTCCGCAAATGAGGTCCTTGATCTCATCATGCTGTCAAGTTTAATTAATTAATAGTTGAGTTTAATACTGACACGGCAACACCAAATTAAGCCCCAGTCAAGAGTCAACTTGAACTTGTACAACTTATTAGCTTAAGCATAAGCAAAACTGCAAAAGCAACCCAGTTTTATTTCTAAAGTTTGAACTAATCAATCGATGGATAGGATCGGGTTCAAATCTGCTTTATAATTTCCCTTAATAATTTCTCGTCAACTCTTCTTTAATTTCTCTCTCAATTCGCAATCTAGAAATTCATTCTTGATAACTATCTATTCTAGCTTGCGAAAACTGCACCGCACTCAAAGCACTCAAAGCCCTTACTGGTCGAAGGGGGTTGGGTTGGTGCAAAATTCCGAGGAGATGAGGGTTGAAGATGAAAGAGTCTCCTCCTCGCCCTCGCCCTCGCCCTCGCCCTCGGCCTCGCCAGATCATATGAATATGAATATGAATATGAATATGAATAGGTGAGCTGAGGCTGAGGCTGAGCTGCCTGATATGATAGCTACTTATTTCTCATCTGAATTGCCACGTTACCTTATTTTCTTCTCTAATTAGTAATTAATGCTGTCCAATTTTACTTACTTACATCTCATCACTCGATTCTCTAATCGTGATTCCCGCCGGTTCCTTCTTTTTTTTAACCCGTGAGATTTATCGGGGCGTGTGCTGGCTCTGACTTTCGATCCTTCCTTCGTTGCTTCAATCTCGGCTTGCTTAAACTATTTATTAATTGTTTTAGGCTTCTACTTGGAGCCTCTAGATTTAGGGGTTTGCACTGTTTAGCTTTCAAAAAGGGTGCTATCTATCTCTATCTCTTTTTCTAGTTCAGTTCAGTTCATTTCAGACTCCCTTTTCTTTTCTTTTCTTTTTTTTCCCCAAATGGTAATGGTCCAAATGGAGGCTGAATCACGGTAAATTTAAATTTGATATCTTTTCACTTCCTTATCACTTTTTGATTAGCTAGCTATCCGATTCGGAGAGAAATATAATAGAATGCTTAATTGAATTTAAATTTTGATCAGAGACGCCTACGGCTTTATGGTGCGTCCCCAGCACTTGCAAAGCTATCAACAGTATTCAAAGATATACCAGGTAATTAACATTAACATTAACATTAACATTAATCCTACACTCCTTTCACTATTCTCTTTTACTTTTAGTTCATCAAATCAAATCAAACAAATTTCCATTTTTATTTCTTTCTTTTCTTTAAGGAAGAGGAGGAAGAGAGGTCAGACAGATGGAAAGATTTTTTTGACCGCCTTGCTGATTCTGATGAAACATCACCAGACAAAAATGAAAACAAAGAAGAAAAGACTTCTCAAAATAACCCTGTTCCTGTTTCAGATGAGATTAAATCCCCAAATGAGCTGTCATGGGACAGTGTCAGTGCATCTCTTACTGTCATTGAACGTATGATGAGCCGCAGAATTAAAAGCGATAAAATTAACAATGCTAAAGAAGAGTTTGAAGAGGCAAAAGGGGCTCAGATCGCCTCTACTGAAGATGAGTCAAAGCCAGGAACTGCAAATGGGGCCCATAATGAAGGGACAGACGACAATTTTTATGATGTCCCTCTAGGTGGGACAGGTGATGAAGGTGAAAATGCTGATACCAACAGAAAAGGCAGATCCCACAATGAGGCGGCAAAGGATGCTGATTTCTCTTGGCAAGAAGAACTTGAGAGTTTGGTTAGAGGGGGTGTACCTATGGCTCTCAGAGGAGAGGTGCATCTACTTTTGAATCTTTAATTTGATCTCTTTAGTTAAGCTCAAATGAGTAGCTAAACGCAACAGCCTTTTTTTATTGTACATTTCTTGGTTTTGTTCGTAACAGATCTCTTAAATCTGTGTAAAAGACTTCTCACAAAAAAGATAGTACATATGCTGTTTAGGTTCTTCATCGATAAATTTGGGTATTTTGGAGTGGGTTGTTAGCGTGAATTGGTAATTTTTCTATACACAAATTGCTACAAATATTTATGATTGATGCTTGCATTCTCAACGAACAATGCATCTGTACTGTTAAATAGCTTGAAATTCATTTACAGAAAAGTTAAAAAAAAAAAGAAGAACTACTAATATTATAGCTTATTATTTTCCTTTCTAAGCCTTAAATTAAGGAATATTATTATTTCAGCTGTGGCAAGCGTTTGTGGGTATGAAGGCTAGAAAAATAAAAGGCTATTATGACAAATTAGCAGGCCAAGGGCCAAAATCAGCTGTTAATGATGAATCCAAAATCTCATCTTTGGAGGAAAGCAACATAATGAGTGAGAAATGGAGGGGCCAGATTGAGAAGGTTGGTTCTTTAATCGAATTTCACTGTTTTTAGTATTCTGTAAAAACAAACTAGTTTTTTCAATGTTGTTCATTTGTATACAGGATTTGCCTAGAACCTTCCCAGGGCACCCCGCATTAGATAAAGATGGTAGAGATGCTTTAAGACGTTTACTGACAGCTTATGCAAGACATAATCCATCTGTGGGTTATTGCCAGGTCAGCATTTAGTTGGTGTTATTAACTTAATGTTTTCTTTTTTGTCCTTTCCTTTTCTGAATTTTCTAATCTCTAATACTACCTTTTCTTTTCTTCTTACTTGATGCAATTTCAGGCTATGAACTTTTTTGGGGGCCTCTTACTGTTGCTCATGCCTGAAGAAAATGCTTTCTGGTAAGTTCAATGTTTGAACATTGCGCATATTACAGTAATCTCTAAAAGCTTATGCTTTTGCCCATGGACCCCTCTGCACCTATGAAAACATCTAATCATCAAAATGTTTTTTGCATTTACTTTCTGCAAGGTTTTGGCCTTTGGTGGGCAAAGAGTTCATTTGTGTTAATTAATATCAACCCAAATGTCGTTCTGAAAAAAAAAGGTGAAATGAACAAAGAAACATCAAATTGAATACTTATAATAATCTTCAAATTCTACCAGGACTTTGGTGGGTATGATTGACGAATATTTTGATGGTTACTATTCCGAAGAAATGATTGAATCTCAGGTACTATTCATGACTATACAATCATTATATGTAGCTAAATATTACTACCTCCGTAATCATTATCAGTTCGTTTTTCTTTTTCTCTATAGGTGGATCAGCTTGTGCTAGACGAACTTGTATCAGAAAGATTTCCTAAGCTGGGTCTGTATCTTATAGTATGTACATTGTGTACATGTCTGATATTCTCCCTAATAAGCATATATTTCCTGATCGATATATTTTTTGTTGATGCATATGAATGTTTATTGTAGCGAACCATCTGAATTACCTTGGTGTGGAGATAGCATGGGTTACCGGGCCATGGTTCCTTTCAATATTTGTTAACATGCTTCCTTGGGAAAGTGGTCAGGTTTCGTTTCATACTTCTGAAAATTTCCAAACTTGACACTTGTACCTCTCTCACATGGAAAAACATATTACAGTTCTTCGTGTGTGGGATGTGATTCTATTTGAAGGCAATCGTACCATGCTTTTTCGTACTGCTCTTTCTGTGATGGAGCTATATGGTATCTTTCATTGCATCCATAAAAAAAGGCAATTATATAACCCCCTCAAATAGCAATTATATTAGTTGATTGTACATTTAAGCCCCTCTTTTTCCATTACAAATGTAGGTCCTGCAATAGTTACAACAAAGGATGCAGGAGATGCAATAACACTACTCCAGTCTCTAGCCGGTTCCACCTTTGACAGTAGTCAATTAGTACTGACAGCTTGCATGGGATATCAATTTGTAAATGAAGATAAATTACAAGAACTGCGAGAAAAATATAGGCCAGCTGTATTAGAGGCCATGGAAGAAAGGTTGAGGGATCAACATGCTTGGAGTGATTCGAAAACAAAGGGTCTGGCAACTAAGCTTTATAGCTTTAAACAAGATCCTGGCTTGTTAATATCTCCAAGAAAATCGAGCGAAAGCAATTTGAAGAATAATGGGGATGTAAATGGGCATTTTGGTAACTCGCCCATTGCCTCTGTGGGTGATTTGAAAGAGCAGGTGATCTGGTTAAAAGCTGAGTTATGTAGGCTGATGGAAGAGAAAAGATCGGCTCTTTTGAGGTTTGTTTTAATTATCATGGTTGATAGCCTTCATTCTTATGTTATTAGTAGTACTTAGAATAAGGATTATTACTACTTCTCTTTTATCCGTTTTTCTTAAAAAAATATAGAGCTGAAGAGCTGGAAACAGCATTAATGGAGATGGTCAGGCATGATAACAGACGTTTGTTGGCCGCCCAGGTATGCTTATAGCCTTAAAACTAATGTGGCTAATTTAGTACATGAGGTGAAAACTTTCATTTTGTTAAGATAATGCCTAATAATATTTGCCTCTTTGACAAGGCATTCTTTTCATTTATAAGAATCTTATTTTTAAGCATGAAGTTTGACCCATTCATTGTGTCAGGCGGAGGAATTGGAAAAACAGGTATCTGAATTAAGGCAAGCTTTCGCTGACAAGCAACAGCAGGAGCAAGCAATGCTTAAGGTTTTATTTTGACTCTTTCTTTTTTAGTACTTACAATACCAAAATTTTGAAATTTTATATGCGGAAGCAGCAAACCATGACAAATTTTATAGGTGTTGATGAGAGTGGAGCAAGAACAGAAGATGACAGAGGATGCACGTGTAGCTGCCGAGCGGGATGCTGCTGCTCAGAGGCAGGCAGCTCGTGTGCTCCAGGTCTAGTCAAATTAAAACAACCTTTTTCATGTTGATTGTGTTATATAGATACAACAGTATGAAGAAATATATTTTTAGCCTTCATTTTTTGCTACTATTAAATATAAACTTGTTTTGTTGAAATTTAGGAGAAGTACGAAGAAGCAATGGAGCTGATTGCTAAGATGGAGAAGAGAGCTGTGATGGCGGAGACGATGCTAGAGGCCACTATACAATACCAGTCGGGTCAGGGTAAGGCCCAGCAGCCTTTTTCTCCAAGGTATTCTCAATTTTTCATTCATTATTTATTTGAATATATTTTTTTTGTTTTTAAGGTTGAATTATTAAAGGTTTACAAGAAGAGAAAAAAACATATTACATCTCCAAGCAAAAAAATAATAAAATGAAAAATTATGTCCCGATATCATTAAAATAGATTCTGTTTTTGGTTGTCGAACTATTGCAGATGGTTCACTAAGGTCCATGAATTTTTATCTTTGGATATTATTAGGTCCCTTGAATTATCCAGCGCTATTTTCAGTTGGTAGTTGATTACTTGCAGCATGGTGCTGATATGGCACCATGAATGAACCAATATGATGTGGGTGATGTGGGTGATGTGGGTGATGTGGTAAGTCAGGTGATATCGTGATGCCATGGAATCACCTCTAGGCTGTAATAATGAAGAAGGGCCTATCTGAACCCAGTGCAATAGTTTGGGGGCAAAAATAGACTTTCATAATTTATATACCCCATTGGGATAATTTTTAGTCCAGGAAAGGAGCCCACCATGACCACTTTTAGTTTGTTCATTTTATTTTTATGTGTTCTTGTACTTTACAAGTATATTACAATTTTTGAAACTTAAAAGACTTATATGGACAATGGCTGCCATCAGGTATACTAACCAAAACAGAAATCGCAAATAAATGAAACAAAAGGGAGGAGAAGGATCAAACTGGTCCTGGAACCTGAGTGTACATGTAAATATAAAAAAAAATATATCCCTATTGTCCAAAGGAATCATAGACTTACTACTGGTTTTCAATGTTTCACTAGTGCTTTGCATACCGATCAAAATGTGCGTACCAGTCAAGACTCGTCGTCTGAAGGTTCTGGTAAGAAAGGAGGGTTGCTTTCTAGACCATTTGGATTCGGTTGGAATGATAAGAACAAGGTAGGTAACTTGTCAAGGAGAAATTTTTTTCTTGCCTTCATTTTTCAAGTACCTTTTGTTCCAAATTTTGTGCAATTACTAACTTGTTAACTATTTTAATTTCAGGGAAAGGCTACTACTGATGCAAGTGAAGTCAATGCTTCAACTTCTTTAAACCAAGTACCGCACAAAGATGTAGATATTGTAGGGGACAAAAATGGTGGTTCGTCTTTTCAAAATTAGTTTTGTCGATATTTTGGTGGCTGAGAGAATATTTTTGTGGCTTGTGTAAATACAAACATGCATCAAGTTGATATATGGTTTGTTGATCTATGTTCTTTGACTTTGGTGAGAAAACCCACGTTCATTTATGCCATTCATTTAGGATGAAAAATCAAAACAAATTACAATTAGAATTTAATCGGTTGCTTACTTGTTTGAATAGTTAAGTATATCATTTGTGTTGAATTCCGGATAATATAATACACATAATTTCAACTGGAAATGATCACGGTGTGTTTTTTTTTTTCATGCGATGAAAACATTTCGGAACTAATCGAGTTCTGACAAGGAAGACGAAATAGCTATAACTTTTGTATATGGGATTGTTTTATTTTGAGTAAGTTTTGTACACAGGACAGTATGAACATCAAAATTACAACTTCCTGAAGCATCTTAACTTTTGGAAAAATAGAATAAAATTATGCTCCAGATTTCAAACTTGTAAAGCTCAAATTTCAGGATTTAACTTTAAGTCAAATTAGACAGACTCTCTAATTAAACTTTATACTTTGCTGGATGATGAAATATAAATAAACAAACATAACTAGATGAAGAATTTCTTCCGTGACATACGCGACATCTAAACATTAAGAAATATTTTAAGAATTTTAAAGAGCCGCCAACCAAATTTCTTATGGTTAAAATTTTAATTATTTTAAAATAAAATAATTGCCAGCACAATTTTTTTTTTTCTGACCAGAGAGAGAGTATCACGTACTATTTTTTTGTTCTTCTTTGTCCTCCCCGAAAATTAAGAATTCGTATCCGGTGTAGTACCGCAAAAGAGAATCTTTTAGAATGATTCCCTTTTGAATAGATCCGGACCGTTCGTTTAACCTGGCACGAATCTCAAAGTCCAATAATACTGCTCCCTACAGTCATCCGAATCTCAAACCGACCGAGATTTAATCTCAAACCGTAAAGTGATGCGCATCCTCTATAGTAATATCCTCTGTAGTAATAGAGAGGATACGGATCCGAAAATTAACCTGTCCCTCCTTAGACCCAGTTTAAAAAAATAACAGGCCAAGCCCATTTCTCCACTGACTGCTTTCTCTAAAATCAAACGGGCCAAAACCCTCTCTGATTTCGATTACGCTGCCACTGCTAGCTCAATTAACCCAAAGAAAACCGGCCCAAATAATCTCTGATTTTTAGCAAATGCGGTATGATATTATTATGGGAAAATTGTTTTTATGTCACTCCAAAACATGAAAATTAGAAATTTGTCATCCCAAAATCTTAAATTAGCAAATTGTCACTCCAAAATCATTGTATTTAGCTAATTGTCACAATTATACATATAATTCAAATTTTTGATTAAAAAATTTCTAAAAATTTGACAAATTTTAATAATGACTAAAATACCTAGTACTGTTTCATCAGTGCCTACTCGAATGGTCAGAGGCTAGTATTATTTATGCTTTGAGATTCGTGCCATGTTAAAAAGCTTGATCCCATTAGTCCTCAGAAACTCTAAATTTTCCTCCGGCTATGGCTTTGGACAAAGACACCTGGTGAAGAAAGAAGAAATGTATAATATCAAAATTAGAAACAAAATTTTGCTGGCTTTAGATCTTCCTCTTACGTACAGTACAGAGCGGAGACCAAGCGATTGGAGAAAGGGAAAGTTGTTAGCTTCTGGAAATCCCGATCGAAACACGCCATGTTCTACCATCGCGAAATTGAGAGGTGGCACAAAAGCTTGATCCACGCCTTCTCTGACAGCGCCGCCGCAGCCACCAGCAGCGAGGTGTGGAAGCGAGTAGGAAGGAGGCATCGGATATGACTCAACTGAAACTGAAATCACCTCCTTGTCTTCTTCTTCTACTTCTCGCTCTTGATTCCTTATACCTTGTGTTACTGAAGGGTAGGTTCAGGGAATATCCTCTATTTGATTCAATGCTGCGTTCTTCCGCTGGACTTCTGGGTCTCTCATTTTTTGAGAAGAAATTGGATTTTGGAGGGACAGATGAACAGTGCAAAGGAAAAGGGAATCAAGTTGGGTCTCTCTTTTAATCGGACGGTCCAAAATTATTCTAATTAGAACTCTTAAATTCAACTCAAGGGTAATTTTGGAATTACTAAAATACATTTCATTATATGTATAATTGTATGTATAATTGTGAATTATATGTATAATTGTGGCAATTAGCTAAATATAATGATTTTGGAGTGACAATTTGCTAATTTAAGATTTTGGAGTGGCAAATTCCTAATTTCCATGTTTTGAAGTGGCATAAAAATAATTTTCCCTATTATTTAACACACCCATCCAACATCACACATCAACATAAATATGATTTAAGATCATACTTTGAAACGAAATTATATAACTCACAAGCAGGATACAATATAATTTCGACATAATGGGAACGTTTCCTGCTCCAGCAACTAAGAGAGGAATGTATGTCATGTTTGATTATAGAATGTAAGGTGGAGTAAATTTGTTGCTCCTTGCTCATGTTATCAAATAAAATGTAAAATAAAAAAAGCAAATTAAATTGCGGCCGAATAAATGAAATCACCTCTTCAGACGAATTAATGTACTCTATATTTACTTCGCATGTAGGATCAACTATGACATAGATTTATTTTTCAATTTCTCTTAGACAAATTAATTTAAATCATAACTAAATTTATTAAACAGTCCAGAAATAATTTAGGGACGCTATAAATTTGAAGTGTGTCTTGTTTTACACTTATCTTACTTTTCATAGAAAGCTTAAAATGAATGGTGACCCTAAGTTTTCAGATGTGATGTCTAACGTGCTGAAAAAATTGAACGATCTGTGCAGAGACAAATAATTAATATCAATATCAATATCGAGTAGAACTAGGGTGCTCCTAAGTTCACCAAGTCCTTTTGTAAACTCAACTCTAAAACTTATCGGATTAACTTCAAATTAAATGAGGAATTCAAACCGTTGAAATCTTTCTATCTTACGAGTGATGCGTCTACATATAAAAAGTTTAAATTTGAAATAAAATTTGTATAGAGTCAAGTGGTAAAAATTAGAAGGTTTATAAATTAATTTTAATGCATTTATTTTTTGGAAGCCTTTTGACCACTTGACTCTATACACATTTTATTTCAAATTTTAAACTTTTTGTATGTAGATGCTTGACTCGTAAGGTAGAAGGATTTCAATGGTTTGAATTCGTCATTTGAAGTTAATTCAATAGATTTTAGAGTTGAGTTCACAAAGGGACTTGGTGAACTTAGGAGCACCCTAGTTCTACTCATCAATATCAATATCAACTATCAAGAGATGTATAAGTATAACCAAATAATTGATATCTAGCAGGCAGAAAAAACTTGTACGTCTTTATTGAATGATTTGTAGAGAGAAACAAGTAATGTCAATATCAAGAGAGAACCAATTATAATTGGAAAATTATTGTCTTGATACATAATTTAAAATTTGTGTCTTTCATATGATAGAAATAACAAAATTATGAATCTGTGAATTATCTATAACTCAAGTAGTAGATTTTGAGCCAATTTTCAAATTTGACAATAGTAATACTAAAAGAATATGCGCTACTTTACTTTGTTTGGAGCCGTAAAAAAAATTGGACTCCTTTGTTTGGAGTTTGGACCAAGTAAAAAAAAAATGTAATATGTGAGAGAGAGAGATGAAACAATGATTTTATTTCTTCAGTGTATACCGATTACATGAGTCTAATCACTAACAACTTGTAATTGTAATTGTAAGTTTTGACTGGTCAGAGGCTAATTAACTGAACAATCTAGATCACCGACTCTAATACACTTTAAACTTGGATAAAGTCGGGGAGGGGAGGGGTGAGACGAGGCTAGTAAATAGTAAATAGTAAATAGCATGATATATATGGTTAGGATCCAAGCTTCAATGAAAGATCAGACGGGTGAGAGTGTGAGACTGAGACTTCTGGCCACGTGTCATGCACCATGAGCACCATCACCTCTTCTTTTCATTTTTAATTAATTTCCTCACTGGATCACTGCTCTCCACTCTCCACTCTCGACGTTCATATATACATGAATATAATAAATTCGGCGATAAAACATTTGCAATTATAGCAAAGAGAGGTTTAGATTCTAATTTATAACGGGTTCGGTTACTTGAGGTTGACGGAACAAAAAGTAAAGAAAATGGAATAAAAATCCATTCCAGATCTTTTTTATTTACGAAAAAAAAAAGAAGCTTTCCCCAAAATGGCGACATCTGTTCGGACTAAATTGCTACTAGTTTGTTTGTGCTCGCAAATAGCAATGATTTCATGGTTGAGACTTAAGAGGTCGCATCTCCTAGCAAATCTTGCCGAAAGTTAATATGGCAATATGTATAGGTATATTATATAATAAAGGCCATTACTTGAATCGAGTCGCAATCAATTATCATAAATCAGTTGAGACCCATGTTGCAAATAGCTCTAAAATACGCTCATCTTTTATTTTTATTTTTCTTTTTATGATATATTTTTGAACATGTTAGAACTCTAGTATGTTATAAAACCAAATCTGAACAGCAAAAGAAACTTTTTTACACACTTATGCATACCCATTTATTCGGTGAACTTGTTTATAGCTTCTATCCAATGCAGTGACGAACGAGCTAAATATAAATGAAAGCGAAACAATGGCTAAGCTAGGGTCAGACCAGTGACAGTACCATATTAATCGGTACAAAGTGGCTCTGCTCCTATATCACCAAAATAATAATCCTACACAGACCTTTTAATTCCACCAAAAAGGAGCCAAATAATTACTATCAATAACAACATTTAAACGCAAATGTCTAGCACATGGTCTAAATACATAAACTCACATCCACATTTACAACCCCGCCTAAATAACTATAACAAACCGACCATGGGTGCAACTATCAATACTCATGTAACTGGTACAAAAAAAATTCCTTGGTACACCAGGAAATCATCTGTCATGAAGCAAAACCCTTAAGCACAAATGTGCACACACAACATTCAGCAACTGAACGACTCTTTCTTCTCTAAATCTCGTGAAGAGTGAGATGGCGTACCAGTTGCGTTCAGCAGAGATGATCCAGGGTTGCTAGTGCCACCCAGGCCTGGTGTGTAGTCCTGAGATGCGAGGTAGGTAAGAGCTGTTACCACATCCGCAATCAGAGGTCTCATGGTGGGTTGTTCTTGCACACACATAGCAGCCACAGCAAGAGCCTGGTACAAGCCCCTTGGAGGGTAATGTCCCTGCAATGTAGGGTCCGCCATCAGGGAGAATTTTCGTCTGTCCTTAAATAATGGCCTTGCCTGCATTTACAATATCACAAATTTTAGGGGTTAAGTGAGAAAAAAGAAGGACCAGGGTGCATCTTCTGGCAAAGTCCTTGGCGATAAAGGCTGGCTTAAACATTATATCAAAATTAAACCATTCAAAATATCAGTGGTCAGAATAATTCTAGCCACAACAACCTATTTAGTATAGATTAGATTTTGAAAATTGGCCCCAAGAAGGTACTTTTTTTGGTCGATGATGGGACAGTGGATGCATATGCAACAGAGAAGCAACCCAAGAAGACTTTGTGCTTCTGTTTTCAAAAGCATAACCAGATAAAGGAAGAGATTGAAAATGATATCCAAACTGAAAAGTTAAAATTCTTTTGCAATTGATAGTAAAATATAGATAATATGCAAAAAAGTCTAAAAATTGTGGTGCTCAGGAACAATTTAAGATGATATTCTGCAGATTACATATATCATTGATGGTCTTGGAATTTCACGTATAAACAAAGCATTAGAAACCTTTAACACCACTTTTTTTTATTTCAGAATTTATATGAAAGAGACATAAAACAAATAATTTAGCTTCTTTGGTTTGGATGCTACATAGAAATACTTTCTTTTACTTAAAAAAATATATATATTTCTACTTGACATCCAAAACAAGCAGATAGAAGAACATGAATTAAAACAAAAGTAAAACGAGGCTCAGAGAGAGAGGGCAGGGTGGGGTGAGGTGATATTTTATCTTACCCATGCAACTAGATTTTGCTCTCCAGCAGTTCTAGTATGGTCAATAGCCCTTCTGCCAGTAATGATCTCCAACAAAACAACCCCAAAACTATACACATCTGATTTCAAGGTCAACTGACCCGTCATGGCATACTCTGGCGCACAATACCCATATGTTCCCATAACCCTAGTTGACACATGGGTATTGTCTCCTACCGGACCGAGCTTCGCAAGCCCAAAATCTGATAATTTTGGGTGATATCCATCTCCAAGCAATATGTTAGAGCACTTCAAATCTCGGTAAATTACTGGGGGGTTAGCTTTCTCATGTAGGTATTCTAAACCCTTGGCAGCACCGGCGGCTATTTTCATTCGAGTGTTCCAGTCAAGCCGTTTCTTATCTGGAGAAGGCTCTGATTGAATAAAATCAGGGGCAAATTCATAAGCAGCTTTTCAAAGAGGAAAGTTATATCACTGTAATGGGAATGTTAGGTCATAGTACAGTCACAAAGTATGCGACTAGCTTCTGAATGGTAATGATCACTGTTCTTAGAAGAATATTGTTCTCCTCTTGTGTTTTAACTAATTTTACATCTATACACTTGCTTAGTTGAGGCTTTAGTCAATACAGAGAGCATGTAAAATCATGAATTGACTTGGGTCCCAGTACCAGTAAGCACCATACCTCCTTGAACATGAAAATTACTAAAATTACGTAACGGAGTTAAAAGGTTCATTCTCTTCTCTCGAAAATGTTACTCAAAGGTAGTGCACAAAAGAACAAAGACATTGTAGTTTACTCGCGCAAATGTGTTTTTCAAGGTAACGAGCACCAAAATTCAAAAAAGAGAGAGATTAACGCAGAAAAATACCATGAAGGTGATCCTCTAAAGAGCCAAGAGCCATGTATTCATAAACCAAGAGCCTCTGATCTCCATCAGCACAATAGCCAATCAAATTTACAAGATTTGGATGGTGTAATAAGCTGAGCATTAACACTTCCACTAGAAATTCTCGGTTCCCTTGCAAACCATTTCTATCGAGCTGTTTTATAGCCACAACCTATCAAAAAGCAGCAAAGATAATATATGAACTAAAAGAGAATATTTTTGGTTGAAATTTGTGCATAAAAGAAAAAATTATTTATTCTGAAACATTTTATTGAAGTTTCTTGTACAACTCAAAAGGCTCCAAGTACATTATTACCCTATAATACATGAGAATAATCACCACTGGTCGTCACCTCTCAAAATATGCCAATATGCACAAAATGCCCCTCCTTCCTCAGTCAACCTCTCACCATATCTACTGAGAAAGACGGGCAATATAATCAAAGAAGGATACCAAGAAGGAATAGTTATCATTGTAGGTGGTAAAGTTGGTACCAAGAATGATACCAAGAAGAAAGACAACAAACCTGATTGATGGTCTCCAGTCGGCCTTTGTACACTGGACCAAACCCTCCCTCTCCCAAAAGAAAATCTGCTCTAAAATTTCTAGTGGCAGAGGCTAATTCTCTGAATGAAAATGTTTGAGCCGCAATATGATCTGATCCACATTGATAAATCTCCCTTTTTAACTCTATCAGACTTTGTTGTTTCTTCAGCTCCGCTGTTGTACTACTAGATTCCGTCTTCACTTTCTCTTTCTCTTTCTCTTTCTCTTTTTCTACAAGAGTCACAAAAAATGGAAGCAATGCAACTGAGACAAATTCAATTAAACATGCAATCAAATGCTTATTTAATTTGATCCATTCCTAGAAAGATAGATAGATAAACACCAATGCTTATTTTGATCTAAAATTTCCCAGTGATCAGATCTACCTATACCATCTATTCCGCTCGCGAGAAGTCGTAAAACCTTCGCTCGAACTTAAATATGGGAAAAAGCCCCAAATTGACGAGGCCGAGAAATTATCTCATTTTACATCGACCTATCATTTTGAAACTAAAAAAAAAAAAAACTGAAATTTAGATCAAGAAATCATCTTTTCCACTCCGGAGGAAATGCAAAACGAAAAGAAGAATTACCAGGTGGAGGTGCGATCTGATGCTTCTCCTTGTGCTTATTGCTTGGCTGTCCTGAACAGAAGAAGCAACCCATTGCTTGGCTCTCTTGTTCTTGTTCTTGTTCGCTCTCTCTTATTTATCTCTACCACTTCACTATCGATCAACAGTATTCAGCGAAAGATTGAGCGAGCGAGCGAGCGAGAGAGAGAGAGAGAGAGAGAGTGGAGAAATAGAAGAAGAAGAAGTTTCGGGCCTCTCTCTCCTTTCTTTGTACTCCCTCTAGTCCTCTCTAAAATATAAACGAGTCAAATTATAAATAAACAAACATTTTCTTTCTTGTGGTTGTCGAAGGAAATAAAAATAAAAATAAAAAATGGTATTTTATTTAAATGGAGCAATTTCTTTTTTGAGGAAAAGAAGGAAGCAATTATTATAATATTTGGCTCGTAGAACATACATAGTGATAGTGTTTCTACACTCTGGTATTATATATCTTATATATGGTTTCTAGTTTCCAGTGGCCGCCCGCCGCCATAATACGCCTATTTTTGTAAAGTGTGAACAGAACACTAGACTCTTTTACTTTCTTTTTTCATATTATAATGCCATATATAGAGCTATTGCATGTTTGTCATGAAATTTTTAGAGTCTGTTCGGCGAATCATTCATTAAAAATGAACATGGATACGAAAATTGAACTAAAAATTATTGTTCATGTAAGAAAAAAAAATTCAATTGAACAGTAAAGCGGCCAAACATGATTTTATAATATATCATGTGTTAGCTTTAAAAGTTTAATAACGCGGATTAATATATATTTTATTTAAAGAAAAGGACAAAGGAGATTTGTTTTCTTCCTTTTTTTTAAATTTAAGGTACAAGGAGATTTGTTATTTCATTTGGACAAGTCACAAGTGCATGTTTGATGAGAAAACGCGTGGGGACTGATATGCATTTGTATTTGTATTTGTACTGTTGTGAAACACCTTGTTGCTATTTGCCAGTACCAAATCCCAATAAATAAATAACGCCGTCTGCAACTGTACTCTGTAGTCTGTACCTCGCTTTCTTTGATTTATTTCCATATTTAATACCACCTGCCCGGCTGCATTTAATATTTCGCATTTTTATTTTATTTTATTAAACTATTCATCTTAAAAATAAATAAATATGGAAACACATAAAAAAAGGTCATTTTTTTTTAAATATAACACAATTTAATATTTTCAACTAAACAGTCGCTATTGATTTGAATTTTATAAAAAATAGCTCGTGTGGATCGGTGGACCCATTTTTTAATCTGTCTATACAATTTAATCGGTGGAGACATAAATGCATTTGCTCCATCGATCTACAGGATCGGTGGAGCCATTTTTTAATACGTCTATACAATTTAATTACGTAACACAATAGTAAATGGCTCCACTGATGCAAATGCATTGCGGATCGGTGGAGCTGTTTTTTTTTTTATAAAAATCAAATTAATGATGCTTGTTCTGTTAAAACATCTAAAATTATTTCTATATAATAAAAAGGAAATTAAAAAATATCCATTGTATTGTACCTCTCCCAATTCAAAGTTCATATGTCTGGTACCATATACATATTATTATTTTCAGAAAATTTAAAAATTTTGAGGAATCCGAAACAAAAAATAAATATCGTTTACAGAGTAGTAAGATCAATCAAAATTCAACGTGCTCGCGGCCTTCTTTTTGGGACTCGAAGTAAAGTAGCTTCATTCACACTTTTTACCTATCGATCAGATTGTCTTTTCGTATACTTGCATACATATTTATCTATCTATATCAAAAGCCCATTTGATTTACCACGTATGGTATGGTATCTTTAATCTTTCAGAACAATTCATGTTTCTTCTACCAATATCAATTAATCAATCCGAAAGAAAGAAATTAATATTTTGATTGGAGTGCATGCATGCCGACATTAATTAATTTCTATCTTGTGGCACCTATATCAATCCGTTACCGTTTATATCTCTTGTGGCACCTACCAATATCAATTATAAGATTGAATAAAATATCAAAAGATTTTTTATTGACATTTCACCCAAAATTAAGAAATACACACACACACACACACACATATAATACAAAAAAATAGAGAGACAAATCATAAATAAAAGTAAAAGGAATAACAACAAATGAATAAAAAAATAAAAAAGTAGATTATAATTGGTCCAATTAAAATTTTTATAATAAAATTAGAAATGTTAAATTAATATGGTTCGTATCATATTCTTTACTCAAATTTCTAGAGTTTCTTCTTATACTGTTATTGCATTTCTTGGTGACCTTTTTAATTTTGTTTTCTTTCCCTTCTTCCTGTCCTACTAATTTGTGCTTCTAAGATTTTCAAATAATTTCCATTTTGATATGTATAAATTTGTATAGGAACAAAATTGATAATATTTCTAGATTTATCACAGCAGTATCTATAGAAACATAGAAGAGAAATAAGAAAGTGAATAAAAAATTAATTTTCATTGTGATCCGCCATATAGAAATGGAAGGAGTAGTCGGTTCAATTGGAGAGGGAGAAATAAGGACATAATTATATCGCTAAATTTCATAATTTGTTTAATTTTAGTTGTAATTCATCATGTGGCAGTACGTGTGGCGAGTATATTTTTAGTTAAATTTAGACTTCTACACATTATTCAGATTCAGTTAATCAAAAGAAGATATATTATGTGGTTGGAGGGCTTTAATTAAATCCAAAACTTCATCTTTCAATCGTAGTCGTTTGCGGACTGGACACTCAATGTGCTTAATAATGGAATAGAAATATACATACATACATAGCGTCTTTGAGGAGCTTTTTTGACGCCAAATGGCTGATTAATTAAGAACAAGTAATTTATAACTAAATTAGTGGATAATTCACTTGGAAGATATGATTTTGATTGGGGATTATATATATATGTATATATGGAGAAGAAATCATTTTATTTGGATAATAATGGATTTAATTTACTGTGCTATATATATATATATATGTTAGTAATAATTCTGTCGGCTTGCTTGCTAGTTGCTTCTGTAAGTGTAAGACTGTAATTAAGGTATGAAGACGAAAATGAAATATAAATAATTAATCGAAGTAGCAGAATCAGATGGACGCATGCATGCAGATGTCCTTTCTCATTTCTCAATCAGCTGTTTGTATAATTAATTAATTAATTAATTAATTTTAAAGTTTGAAGTAGGTAGCCTAGTGGCTGGGCTTGATGCATGAGCTTGACCATTGTGAATTTGTGATGCAATTTAATTAACTGTTTTATTGTTTGCATGTACACTTGTTGCAACCTAGCTGGCTACATCGATCCCCTTCCTTATAAATTATAATATATAATCAACCTCTCACCGTACAAAGATTTCATTCCCACGTCAATCACATCAAAAAACGCCACTTAACATATTCAAATCTTAATTGCTTTTTCTTATTATAATTAATGTACAAAGTATTTTCTAAATTAATAATTCATGGGTCATTTAACTCGATCTTAAGTGTTATCATCCATGTTTGCCAGATATCCAATTCTTTTTACTGTCAACTTCTGGATATCATCATACACCAATATTTTTTAAATATAAAATTATCACACAACATGTAATTAAAATAACAAAATAAGTGGAGCAAATGAATGATTTGCTCACCAAGAGAGGTTAGTGAGCACACCTCCAAAAAAAACTATTAGATTGACTTCGAACTATGAATTTAAACCGTTGAAATTCATGTACTTTCATGAGTGATGCATGTACATGCAAAATTTTTAAAGTTTCGAATTCATTTAGCACATGATCAAGAGGTCAAAACAATGAATTGTTTTGTGTATTCATTTAGCACATAATTTAATCATTTTAATTTTTGAATTGTTTTATGTATTCATTTTTCATCATTTTTTTGACCCCTTGATCATGTACTAAATAAATTTGAAACTTTAAAATTTTTGCATGTATATGCATCATCATGAAGTACATGGATTTAAACAGTTTGGATTCGTAGTTTTAAGTCAATCCGATAGTCTTTTGGAGATGTGCTCACCGACTCCTCTTGGTGAGCACATCACACCCTAGTTTTGCTCAAATAAGTGAATACTATTATAAAACATAATTACAAGGATAATTTGGTGGGAATTTTTTTTTTTGGCCAGAACTTAAAACTTATGTCGTTAAATAAAAAAAATTATGAAATCTACAAATATTGAGGAAACTTGCATGTTACACAAGTTAATTGAAAATTGGAAAGTTTAAATAAAATTTTCTGAAAATAATAAAACATATTAAAAAAGAAATTCAGTTAATAAAACAGTTTTATGTAATTAATAAAGTGAATGTACTTGAAATGGTGAAGTTTTATTAAATTTAACTTTTACATTAGCAAAAGAATAAAATAAAATAATATTATGACCTTCAAAAGTGGTCAGGCACCTTTGATCTTCCTTTCTCATTAAACAACCTAATAAATGGAAAGCAAAACTTTTTCTTTTTATTATTTTCGTTTTCCTTTCTTGTTTTAGCGTGAACAACGTCTCACCATTTATAATGTATTAATTAGAATAAAATTTCTATATCAATGTAATTTTTTTGGGAGAAATGCAACTAATATGTTTGGAACTTTTTTTTTGTAAAAATAAGGAATGAACTCAAAATGAAAGAAGTATCTCATTTAATAGAAAAAAAAATTAAGATATATATTACCATTTTTAAATTTTCGTAATCTATTAATTTTTTGTATATCTTATTAGCAAATTATAAATAAAAATTGGTTTGGAAGAAAAGTGTTATAAAGAAATTTGTTTTGTCTCATTAATTACTTAATATCGTAAATCATGCTCTAAAAAGTGTTTTTGCATTGAAACGTCGACCGCCACACCTGGAGTTTTTTTTATAAACCATAATTAAAAAAAAAAAAGTTCAGATTTCAGCATGATTACCCCGTTTTTTATAAAAACCATAAGAAACGAGTTGGCAGTCCGTTCTCTACAGTATTTTATCCCCCAGAATGGACTGCCAACTCGTTTTTAATTTTTTTCCAGTTTTCAGTCCAAAACGAGTTGGCAGTCCGTTCTCTATAGTAACCTTTTTTTTTTTTAGAGTTTGTTTATAAAATAAATCAGATATTTTGTTTGATTTTATATATTAACAATAAGATTAATGGGAACAATTTGAAGAGATTTTTTTTTGTGTATTTTGACAATTTTATCATTTTATCAAATCAATGGATTGGTTTTCCATATAAAAAATCAATAAATATATAAAAATCAATGGATTGGTTTTCAAATGTACGTATTATTTTTCTAAAATTTATTTTTTATATTTAAAAAAAACAAATTTAATCATTTAATTGTTATTTTTATTAAAACTCATTTAATTTAAAAAGTACTTATTTTTTTTGTAAAAGTATAAAATAAGTGTTTTATTTATGAAAAAATATGTTAGTATTCTAATTTATTGATTTTTTAGAATAATGATACATTGGTCTACTACATGGAGGATTTAGAAGTTTCTGTAATTATAATTTTTGAAAAAAAAATTAAAATAGAGTCGATTTTTGCCATAAAAGCCGTTAGATTATGGAAAATATGTCCATTAATCATTCAGAGACATTATTTCCTAGAAAAAAGTATCCATAGACACAAATTTTTAGTATTGTTATTGTATTTCACTTTTACATTTTCTTCTAATTTTCTTCACGGAAATATTTATTGATTTTTTTTATATGGAAAACCAATCCATTGATTTGATAAAATGATAAAATAGTCAAAATACACAAAAAAAATCTCTTCAAATTGCTCCCATTAATCTTATTGTTAATATACAAAATCAAACAAAATATCTGATTTATTTTATAAACAAACTCTAAAAAAAAAAAAAAAAGTTACTGTAGAGAACGGACTGCCAACTCGTTTTGGACTGAAAATTGGGAAAAAAAAATTAAAAACGAGTTGGCAGTCCGTTCTGGGGAATAAAATAATGTACAGAACGGACTGCCAACTCGTTTCTTATGATTTTTATAAAAAAAACCGGATAATCATGCTCAAATCCGAACTTTTTTTTTTTAATTATGGTTTATAAAAATAACTCCCACACCTGACGCCACCTTCATTCATCATTCATTATAGATTTCTAGAGAAGGAAGGCGCTTTAAATTAATTTTGCATTGAAACGTACGTCCAAATACGTACCATGTATTTAATTAATTAATGTTATAATGTACGTAAACATATTAGTTGAAATAACTAATATATTTAGATATAATTTGAACTTAATTAGGCCTCCTTAATTTGAAACCACAACCATACATGCACTATCATAAAGAAAATAGTTTCGATCTCACCGCGCGCTTAATTAATTAATATCGTAAATTATACTTAGAAGGTGTTAATTAATTATTTATTGCATTAAAACGTCCACCGTCACAACCATACATGCACTATCGTAAATAATTATACTTAATTAATTCATTCTGGATTTCTAGAAGGTGCTTTTGCAATTTGCATTCAAACGTCAAAATACCATATATACATATTTAATGTACTACATATTAGAGGATAATTAAAATTATCTTGTAAAAGCTAGGAACAATTAATTAATATATACACGCTAGCTGTCGTGACTCGTGAACATGAATTAATTATTAATTTGCGTTGGTATTTTAGCTAGCTCTGCGTTGGTACGTGTCCATGTTTGTCGAATAATATATATATATATATATATATATATATATATATATATATTATAAGGGGTACCTTGCATGCCTTGAACTTGAAGGCGTTCAATTATTCAAATATTAATTGTGACGACAGAATTAATTAATTAATACTAATATATATTGAAACTTAATTGTTAATTGGACGGGTAGGTCGTGCGTGTCTAAATCCGACAGCAGCACTGAACTGAACGGATAAAGAATATAGATAGATAGGTGCACCGTGCACAACACAGTGCCGAAAGTAGATTCACATATATATATGATATGATATGATATATAGTCACCACTAAGCACCACGAGCGACTAGCGACTAGCGCCTAGCGCCGACGCCGATATATCGGATTCTCATTATTTAATTAATATTCATAGCTAGTAAACTAGTAATATCTAGTACACACTAGACAGTGCTGCTTATCCTGCAACTTTTATTTCATCGAACTTAATTTTATTGCGTGCCAACCTCGCACAATCAAACCATTTTTTTTTTCTTTTTTTTTTATATATATATATATATAATAAATATCGGAGCAATAGTAAAATAAACGAAAAGGGTTAAAATATTTTATGTCTTTCATGTCTTATATTTTTTATATATTTAATTTTTTAAAGTTTAAACAGTCGATAATCGACAAACATGATTTCTATATTAAAATGTGTTTGGTGACCACATCTTATATTTTTTTGAAACTTCTTTACAATTTTTTAAATAGATATAAAATCATTTTTTTTTTTTATGAATTTCATGAAATTTTCAATGAAATGATACCATAAAACAAACTTCAAGAATCAAGAACACAGTTGAGTTGAGTCAGGTACCAAAAATGATCCTTCATGCTGGAAGTCCTGGTAATGAACGCGCGTATGTCAGAAATCTTCAATCAAATTTTTCTCAGAAAAAAAAAAATATTCAATCAAACTTCTCCTCTCGCTCATATCTATCTACGTACCTACATCATAATTAATACCTTCGTTTCTACCTCACAACTAATTATTGGACAAAAAAAATTAAAGTTGATGTCAATAATTAATATCCTAGATCTGCCTCACAACTTCCTCTGATCTATCTCATATATATATGTAAAAGCAACGCATGCATATTGAAAACAAAACAGAAATAAGAAATCAAGTACTCCTCGATCACATTCGTTATGAGAATTACAAACGAGAAAGAAAACAAATGCCCATCAAGATCATATATAAATGCCAACAAATTAAAAGATCTAGCATCTCCAGACGAATATTAAATCTATCTATAACGTTAGATTCATGGATTTTTCATTAATATATTGTAGGACTAGCAATTTTGGTTGGAGATGTTTTTATTTTCCTACCTCGGTATCCACCCCCTTCATCTGTTAGAGTTTCGTGCATTTAAAAAAACAATGCTTTTGAGATTCGTGTATTTCAAAATATGAAGACGTACGTTAATTTAGAATAACATGATCCCTGTCAATCTTAATTTGGATTTGCAACAGATTTATTTCCCAGAAATAAATGATACAAAAAATAAAGTAAATGGTCCCTCTTAAGGTATGTTTGGATAAGAGCTAGAATAGTTATAAATAGTGAAATTTAGGATTACTAAATGAGAATAGAAAAAAAATAGTGATTTTTTCATAATAATGCGAAAATGGTGCCATTCAGATTAGTAAAAATGTTGTTTTGATTGTATTTTTAGAATAGTGAATATATAGCTGTAATCAAGAAAAAATAGTGTTAACAAGATGCTAATTAAGAAGAAAGATAGACAATTGGAGTCTCAAACAAATTGTCACAACGCGGAGATGGCATAAATGACGTCAACTTTAATTATCATTTCGGAACAGATACAAGACGGGATCTGAAACCATGACATGGGTATGCTTTAAGATTCGTGGCAGAGCTTAAAGAACGGATTGGATTTAATAATTCGACCATTATTAAGTTAAACCGAGGGATATATACGGATTCAACAAGCGAGCATAAAGCAAGATAATGATAGTAAGAGCATATATATAAACAAGACGTCGACGCGTCATGAAAATTAAATTGCATGGGAGAAAGGTGTGTGTGAATGTGAATGCATAAGGAAGGGTGATGACTTAGTGTCAGGTGCTCGCTGCATGCTCAGAGAATCTGACAGTATCGAAGCAAATTAAGTCAACTATTTATGACACTTTCTTTATGCATCTAAACCCGTGATTTTTTTTCATAACAAAAAATTAATATAAAATAATATTAATAACCACCGTTTAAAAATATTTTCACACATAATCAAACCGTCCCTCCGTGGGACGGTCTACACTACAGACCAAACCGCCTCTTGTGGGGGCGGTCTACCTTCAGACCAAACCGCCTCTCGAGAGGCTGTCTACTTCTTCTTCTTTTTTTTATAAAAACCCCTCTCCTCCCCCATCCCCAAACCCTACCCGCCCCCCCCCCCTCTCTCTCACCTCCGCAGCCCGCCGAAAACCGTCCCAAAATCTCATTTTTTTCGTCCCGAATACGATATTTCGCATCTCTCCAGCATTCCCGACCCCTCTCTCTCTCTCTACCCGTCGGCCTCTCTCTCTCTCTAGCTCGAGCCACCGCCGCGATCACCATCGCCACGTCATCCGACCGCTATCGGGTATTACATTTAATATTTAAAGTAGTTTTTGTTTGAAATTGATCGAATTGCGAGGGTTGTTTGAAATTGTTCGAAATTGCGGAATTTATATGAAATTGTTAGAAATTGCGGGATTTGCTTGAAATTACAAATCGCGGAATTTGTTTGAAATTGTTGTGATTGAATTTGGTAGAAATTGATTGCAATTGTTTAGGATTGTTAGAAATAGTTAGAAATGTTAGAAATTTGTTAGAAATTGTTAGAAATTGATTGCATGGCGTTAAAATTGCATGAATTGTTAGAAATTACGAGTTTGAGATTGTTATAAATTGTTTGGAATTGTTAGAAGTTGGTTTGGTTGAAATTAGGTTTTATAATTTTATTGAGATTGTTAGGAGTTGGTTTATAATTTGATTGGAATTGTTGCAAATTGTGTACCCGAAACTAGGTTTTAAATTTTATTGGAATTAATTGGAATTAATTGGAATTGATTGGAATTAATTGAAATTAGGTTTGATTTGATTAATTAAAATTAGGTTTGATTGGATTGTTACAAATTGCTATAGTGATTTTTAAAACACATTTGATAATTTGTTTATTTTTTCATACTTGATATTTTGAAATGCAGCATGACTAGACCTCGACGTGGATGATCCCGAGATACGGCGGAGACCGGTGAGAGTTCGCAGGCTCACACCGATCCCAGTGGGAGCACAGAGAGTCCCACTGTGGAGGGTTTTGATGCAGGGGATGCCGCACCACATCGTCCAGATACGTTCAGTCCTCTCCTGTGGGTCCCTCACAGACGTCACTGTGTCTCACTTGCATCGATGGAGGTACGTTGTGTTATTCGAAGAAAATGCCAAAATTACGTTTCAAAAAACATATAGTTATTCAGTCCCACTGGTCTAAAACATTGATAAATACATTATGAGACCATGTTGACGGTGCGGCACCGCTCGCCGGAGGTACGGTACGTCGCAAAACTATTGATGGATCGGTACCTCATGAACCTCGGGTTGTACCAGCTAGCCACGATGGAACAACCAAGGCGGATTGACCAGGCACTCATGTGCGATCTCGTGGAGAGATGGCGACCTGAGACCCATTCATTCCATCTTCCGATGTAGGAGATGACAGTGACCCTACAGGACGTGGTAGTTCAATGGGCAGCCAGCAGTTCAATGGGCCACTCCTTCTACTGCAGCAGTGGTCCTGGTCGCACCTACCGGTCTGCCAACCCGGTATTCCATCAAATGTGAAGTGGCAAAGGGGCTCTGACATCGACAAAAGCTCCCCATACGGTGCCATATGAGGTAGCTGCCACTGCTACGAGAATACACCGAGGGGAGGGACGGCGGGTATCTCCTACGTCCGGAATCAGCTCCAGCTGTTGCACCAGGCGAACGTCGACTGGTTCCCGTATCGGGCGTGGTACCGGGCCAGGATTTTCTGTCGATTGACGATGGAACAAAGGGATCTCGGTTTGTACCAGGGTCCAGTCGTTTGTTACTGGATAGTTGAGTATCACTATCCTGATCGGGTACCTCGTTAATCCGGCTTCGATGCTTTCATCCCAGATTACCTGATACTTGGTGAGAATGAGACGGAGAAGTTGCACAAGTAAGTAATACGCACTCAATATTGATATTATTTCACAAATTGTATCTAACTAACTTATAATGCAGTACCTTCCATAAGAAGACCGAGGTGGATTGGAGCACCCACCATTTACGCTTCTACAGGATTGCCCGCACGCCTGAGAACCACTTGTGGGTCCCGCCTGACCCGATAGACGTTAGTTTGGGAGCAAGACCCTGGGCATTGCGGTATATTGTCTGGTACCAGCGGTGGTGCATGAATTCGGTCTACTTACAGGGCGACTACGGTGATGTTCTTCGGTGGAGAATGATAGGTGATGAGAGTAAAACCCATTTGTCGTGGGGCCCGACCAGTACTCGAGCGGTAAGTAATAAAGATTATTTGTAATATTATTTTTTTCCGTACAACTAATTTTCTAATCGTTATGTATAGGTACTAACAGGGATCCGAAGAGTTGCACACAGCTTGGTGTGCATGGCGAAAAAAGGTTTTCGGGCGTTCGGGTGTACTATGCTGCATCACACTGCTCCGATCGTCGATGATTTCCAGTTCGATGGGCGCCTCATTGGCATGCTGCACGACGCTGGTGAGAACATCAACTGACGTAAGATCAAGAAAGACTCACCAGCTCCGAACCAGCCAAGCCGAGCCCGGGTCCTCGTAAACGACGATGACCTACCACCAGCCCCCGAAGGTATTATAAGTTAAATTATTTTTCCATTTTCATGCACGTCAATTTTGTTTTGAAACTGTGTTCTTAAGAAGTTCAACTCAAATGTTGCAGAAGACAACCAGAATTGGGCATTCCACGATTGGGTGCTCGACAACAAGAAATGACACACCTACTACAATAAATATAATGTGCCGGTGCAGCTTAGCGAAGTAAGTTGGTTCGTCTCTGTATAAATTAAATTTTAGATATTTTCATAAAAAAAACTAACATTATCTAACTGTAGGATGGTCACCCTATATGGTGTGCTGAACCCACTTTCACTCCGGCAGACTTTGGCCTCACCGCCACCGGTGTAGAGGATCTCACCGGAGCCACACCATCGATGCCATCCCCCAGGCAGCACGACCACGAGACGAGTGGCAGTGGGACACAGTGATGAGTATTTTGGGTATAGGGTTTTGGCTATAACTTTCTACTCTTTTATCTTTTAAATTTATAAACCTTGATACTCAATGAAAGGGTTGATTGCAAGCGCACAACCGATCAAAGTAGTACTTAGGGTATCGAACCGCAAAGAGTAAGTTTAAAACGTAGTTTAAACTTTTGCAATTAATTTCAGAAAAAGGAAATAAAGTAAAATGCAATAAAGTAAATGGGGGATTTGTTCTAACAATTCCTAATTTTTGGGTTCAATACCCGAAAGAGAGGAGTTTTAAACAATTAAAGTAAATAAAGAAAAGAAAAGAAAAGTGGTTTTGCTTTCAAGTAAAGGAGATCTAGGGGCATTCGGTCTACAATATCTTGATAATTATATCTAATCGGTATTTGTTTAAATTCATGTATGATTTGATAAGGTTTCTAACCTAATATGTTAAAAATGGTCACTTTCGTGAATTAATAACGTGCCTAGATAATTCGAACTTCATAAGTCCCTCACCCTAGCTATCTAGGTTATGAAGTTCTTGTTAGTCTCTACTTTCCTCAAATATTAGTACTTAGCAATTAAGTTTATTATACCAATATCTGATTCAATTTGAGATGTCCTAATTAGGGTTTGACATCACCATTAAGTCCTTCATCAAGTTCCTAATCTTAATTTCCGTAGTTCCGGCTTAGATTACAAATTGGTTAAATCCTAATCTAAACCTAAGGTATTTGCATTCATAGTTTGGTACTATCCTATTGATCCTAGTCAATTTTGGTTCTTTCAAATCCAAAATGGGATAACTACAATTCAAGTACTAATTATGTAGTTAACACAAATAATAAATCACAGAAAATTAACAATCAAATCATAAACAATCATAATAAAAATAAATAACCGAATAAGATAAAACTAAACAAGTTCATGCATTGACCTAAACTCCTAGAGAGATATCTACTCCCTCTTGGATAGATCCATTACAAAGTTTGGCAAAATAAGAAGAAATAGAATAAAGAAATGATTACACCCTTTAAAAACCTCAAACTTGCCGAAATCTTGCTTGGATCTTCTTCTCCTTTCTTGAAAAGCTTCGGGAACTCTAAGAAATTATGTAGGTTGATTGCCAAAACTTATGACAATGGACATGCACCAAGGGTGTGGAGAGAGAGAGATTGGATTGATAGATGGATGATGGCCTTCAATGGGAATGAACCCCCCCCCCCCCCCCCCTTATAGCAAGAGATCATGTCTAATTTGGAGGCTTGAATGTAGGATTAGTGGGGTTAGTGGGTGCTATTCTTGGATTGTTTTCCAGGATGCCATGTTCCAATTTTGGCTGTCAAAACACGTCCTTGGTGTGCTAAAAATAGAACCCATGTTGAAAATAGGAAATTCTGGTTATCTGCGGGTTCAGTCCGTCCACACTGGTACGAGTGCGTCCGCGCTGAAGGTTGACTTTCCTTATTTAGCTTCCTGCAAAATACAGCGTTATTCTATGAGTGCGTCCGCACTGGAAATGAATGCGGATGGTTGACCCGCACTGGAGGATTTCTGTACTGTTTTGAAATTACTCTTAAGTATCGAGTGCAGGTGGCCGATCCGCACTGGAGTCTGAGTGCGGACGCATTACGCTCGGACTTTTTCTCTGCAAGGCCGAGTGGCTGAAAATATTCTAAGTGTTGAGTGCGGGTGGCCGATCTGCACTGGCTAGTGAATGCGGACGCATTACACTCGGACTTTTTCTCTGCAGAACTAAGATGTTGAGTGCGTCCGCACTGTCTGGGAATGCGGGTGGCTGGGACGCACTGGAGGGCATTTTCTTCATTTTTCATCTTTTCCTGCATTTTAAAGTCAAACAACCGCAGTAACTAGATTCTATGTGTATTTTAATTAATTCTTATTCAAAATACATGATATTTGGTATTGTTTCATGATAAAAACTAGATCAAATGTGTATATAATTTACGCTTATCACACAGCAGCCCACTGATGCTTGGGAGGCTGCTACGTTCGGGACACAGCCCCCGAGCACGTATACTGGAGACTGAAAGACCGATCCATGGGAGACGGGTCCAGCGCAGGCTACTCAGTATGATCCATGGCCCAATTCATACCGACGATCCACGGGCACTATGCAGGAGGACATGCATGTGGATCATTCTGATGACGAGGAGGATATGCATGTGGATCATTCTCATGACGAGGATCCTCCAGAGCCACAGAGGAGGTGTGTGCAGCCGTATCGGGCATGCCGGCCGCCTAACAGATTGTCATTGTTCGGTCGTCGTCCTCGCTAGTTTTTTATATTTCATATTGTAGACCTGACAGTAGTATTTTTATGTTTTCATTTCTATATTTTATGTTGATCAGACGTTATTTGGTGATTTTATTCACTTATGTTTTCGTTTCTATATTTTATGTTGATTAGACGTTATTTGATTATTTTGTTCACTTATGTTTTCGACTATTCACTTGACATAACAAATCATAAAATCCGTCATATTAAAAATATAAACAAATGTATACAACATAATATTACAAAATACAAAAATATAAACAATAAATAATTAAAAAATAACAACATACATATATACAAAAATACAAACAATAAATATCAAATATAAAAAAATATAAACAATAAATACAAAAATACTAGAATAAAAAAAAAATACTAGACCGCCCCCTAGGGGGCGGTTTGGTCTGAAGGGTAGACCGCCCCATGTGGGGGCGGTTTGGTCAGAATATTAGACCGCCTCACGGGGGGCGGTTTGGTTAGGTATAATTTAAAAAAAAAAATATGATTATTAATAATATTTTATATTAATTTTTGGTTATGAAAAAAAAAACCGGCATCTAAACTCCATTAATTGGTCCCCGCCAAAAACAAATTACTTTTCCCATGAACAAAAAGCGAGCAAGCAACTTATTACTTATATATATAATCTAGAACATTTCAGGAGTGAGTTGAGCTGGCTATGCTAATATCCATATTACATATAGTGGTCCGTACTATATATGGACTTGTATTTTTTTTTTTTTGAAGTGATCCGTACTAGAACATTTCACGAGTGAGTTGATCCGTATGTAATATACATATTATCATATCCTCACTCACATTTCATTATATCCCTTGTTGTTTTTATTCCCTAAAAAAAGATAAACCACTCATCAAATTACTTGAGAGTTGTACTTTGAACTATCTGATCAATTGAATGAAATAAATTATGTCTGGATTAGTCATAATAACACTTCCTTTTTTTATGTTAAAGTTATAAATGACAAGAGTACTCTTGTTTTAAAATAACTTTAATTTCATAACTTCATGATCGATCATTTTTAATTATCACCAACGTCTACAAACTTACATGCAGTTGCACGATGCAGTTTGTATAATTATTACACAACAAAAAAAGGCATCAGATATAATTATGCATAATTTGTGATGAGAGCGACAATAATCAAATTTAAAAAAATCACATTGTTGGTATTAATTCTTCTGATAATTTCTATAATGAAGACATTTTTACGGGAAAAATATTTTTAAATATTGAAAAAAAAAATGAAGAGGTGCTTTTGATCGTTATCATATAATTAATTCATGTATTTCAAGTGGATTAAGTGTTTCTTTTGGTCTCCTTGCTCAATTCTCTTTGAAGAGCCAATGCAAGCTAGCTAGGTTAATCTCTAACAGCAAACCAGATCTCTCGAATCACTGATTGTTAATCTGTTTACAACTAATATATTAGCATACAACGATGCAACTTTTTCCAAGATTAATTCATTTACATAAAAATATAAGTTGCTTAGTGACTGGTTTTAATGAAAGATTTATCCGCATAATCTCCAAAAAGCAAATTCTAATCGTTGAGCTAAAATCAACAGACGAACAAGATCATGAAAATAAAATGGCACAGTAACATCTACAATACATCAATATTATTAATTACTTATTAGTTGTGGCAGAACCACATTGAATTAGAAGTAGGCAATTGTCTATTTCTGAATTTTGAAAAAAAAAATATATAAAAATTTATGAATAATTAGGTTATTGCCTACTTCTAAATTTTTTTTTGCTTACCATTGAACAAATTACTATCTGAATTGGTTAATTCACGGCAATAATTTGTAATCAGCTATTCATATCGGTAAATTATTTTGCCTACCCCTATAAAATTCCACCTACGCCTCTCTTATTATATCGTTTGATCGGTCATTTTTTTTGTATATTTTGAGTGTTATATATTATATAATTAGTAGAACACGCATGCCCACCCCGAATTGTATCCATCATGAAAAGGTTGGATGCAATGATCACTGGGGAAACTTATTTGCTATGTGTTTGTTCCACTCATGTGTGGAGTCAAAAATTTCGTTCAACTTTTCATTTCTTCTACAGTCACTTCTTCTTCTTTTTCAATTTTTAAAAAGCACGACTTTGCCTTCATCTGCACATTGACGGTGGAGGTGCAATTAATTCTGTGCTTATTGCAACGCCAAGTCAATAGTACGTACGTATGAGTTCGTGTTTCTTGTGAACTTTTCGATTTATCTTGAAATTAAAAGAAAAGTTAATATGGACATTGTAGGTGTTCGATCTGTCCCTTCTAAATTTTTCGAAAGATATAGCAGATTAGCAGGTCACCGGTCACGGACCACATTCACTATTCAGCCATGATTTCTAAAAAAGAATTAAGATCATGATCAATTAATATATAGTTTTGTGGTATCTAGTGAAATTAATGTTGTTAATTTGTGGTAGGTGTGTGTGTGTGTGTGTGTGTGTGTGTGTGTGTATGATAGTCTAATTAATGGATATTTTTTTCTATGATCAACAAATTTCGCCCTTAATTTGCACATGAATTTATTATTCTCTCGCTAATCTTGTTGTAATATTGAATTATTGGCTAAATTCATATTTTGTTTTTGTACTCTCTTTATGAGACACAATTTTCTCTATCAGGAGAGCGTTGTAACACAAAGCTCTAATTAATATGTATCAATGTAAATTTATTCACTTTTAATGGAATTTTTGTAAATTTATTAATATTTTATTGATTTTGTAAATTCATTTGAGTTCCATACTCATGAAAATTTTAGATAGTGGGATGAATGGCCAAAAAGTGAAGTTCATTATCAGAAAAGTTGTAAAATAAATTTAGATATTTGAGTCACGGAAGTAGTCTAAAGTTGCTATATAAATTAATGTGTAGATTATCATAGAATAAAATTAGTTTAGGTTAAAGTATTAAACCGTGAATTCTCTATGGATTAGACACGCACCCTACAAAAATTTAAAGGGGTATTTAATAAATGGCTGTATATTTGTGACCCAGCTATTATATTATCATGCAGATAGTTAAGTGTTTTACTATGGATGGGGGTGACTTGGAAGCAATATAAAAGTATAAAATGTAGTGACTGGTTATGTTATGTATAAACTATAAAGGGAACTCAATTAATTAAGAAATGCCAAAGGCACTTCTAGTTCTATGTTCAATCAATGCACTTTTTGTTCCATAGCCATAGGGGAATGGGAAGGGGAATAGTGGAATACCACTTCCTCTTCCTGGATTGTGCTTGGACACCTGTTATGTGTTTTGCAAAAGTGGGTTGCGTAAAAATTTCAAGTCCCACGATTTCATGACCATGACAGAGCTATTTACTATTTAATTAATGTTCCCTTTCAGAGGAGAGGACGTTTGGTTTTCTTTTTTTAAAAGCTAGCGATTCTCTCTAATCACAAGGCTCCATTTTTTTAGAGTTATTACATACTGTGTTCGTGTTTGATGAAATTGATAAGGGAATGGATCTGCTTTAGCATGAATATCAAAGGAGTAATTGAAACACCAATTGACAATTTCGCTATAAAAGTTTATTAATAACGGTAGATTGAATGTTAGATTTATATTTTAATTGAATGTGGATTTTCTTAAATTTTGATAGCCATCGAAATCTACACTGTAATTAATCATATATCTTTTAAAATGGGGAAAGCGATAGTCATTCAAAATCAAACATGATAATAACGTACAGGCAGGCGATACCATGAATGATAATCCTTAGTATTACATTTTCTAGAATTCCAATATATCATGAAATGATCTATATGACTATATGGCGAACCAAACATAAAATAGATAATACACTTAATCCACTGGATCTGGATTGCAATAATGAAAGAGCTTTTTTGGGAAACATGGAGACACGAGGATTTAACTCTTTGAAGCTTTTGTATAAATAAACTCTCTAATGCAAAATGATCTCTCATCTCATATAGCCATATAGGCATCAAATTGATTTTCATTCAGCAGGAAAATACAATCCAGTTTCTTAATGAAACGGGCCTTGGGCCTTGGGCCTTTTCTTAAAAAGAAATTAATGACTCCGCAACATCACTCAAACAGTCTGCAACTTGCATTTGGACATGTCGTTCATGTACTCTCATGCTCTAATCGAGTTAAAGGTGAACCATTGAGCCTTCTCATCCTCAGTGAAGCTCTCAAATCAAATACAAATATCATAATGCCCTCTCCTCACTCAAACAGCCCATTAGCATTTTTCTCTCGATCCCGCTCTTTGAGACCGCAATGTCTCCTGCCAAATCCAACAGCTCCGTTGATGACAAGCTATTGTAACTATTTTGTTTCTCTTTGAGATTGATTTTGAACAATCAAGTATTGGGCAACCCGTTAAGTGTTACTATTTGCTGCAGAGCTTCCACACAAAGCAGCAACTGCAAGGCTCTAACACAAAAATCTTCAACGTCCCAATACAAAATATATGGAAGCTTTCTAATGGAGAAATGAAAGAATCGGGTAGTCATGGTGCAAAATAGCATAGGCCATAGGGGATTACCAACTACCCGGATTAAAAGCAGGTGGTCCTAGAAAATGTTCCATCAAGTATAAAACAGCGGACACCAATTGAGGTTAATGAAAATAGGGGTCTGACCCTATTTTGAGAAAACAACAAGTATAAAACAGCGGACAGATTGAAAAAGAAAAATGCACAAACCATCACATTAAAATAAAAGTACAACTAGAGCTAGAGAAGAGTTTGACATCAAAGTACTTAATACAGAGAGCTAATAACTACCCATCATTGGGTTCTCATAATCGCTATGGAAGTCTGTAGAATGATAACAACGTATGATAGACAAACAGACACGCATGGAACAACCACCCAATTTTGTAAACTCCTCTTTTTATTCATATATTATCTAACAATTTAGGGGTCATGACTAAAAGCTGAGATCAGGATCATCATAAAAACGAGCTGGTCTGCGCAAAGGAGTTAATATAGTTTTCTGAAACTCAACTGCCTACTTGGTAGGGGTTTTGGTTAGTAGCCAGTTGAGATGAGGGTTATCTCTCAGCATCCCTTTCTGGATGGTCATGCTGCACCGACTGACGCACAAACTGTCCTCGTACGCGCGGCCGTTGCTCTGCCAGCTTCTTTCTGCTTTGGTAACGCACCTGAAATGCAAACAACAAACCTTCAGAAAGAAACCAATAACATTTTTTACCAAAACTGATGACATTTTTTGCCAAAACGATACTAGTACAAAAATGCACAATCTTTTCATCCTTTTTCATTTTTTTTTAAACATAAATCAGGCTATGTACATTCTGGATATAATAAGAAACCATATATAACACTTTCATGTTAGTTAAGTATAACAAAATTTTCTGGACAAGTCCAGTAAAGCAATTATAACAAAATCGTGTTAAAACCTTGCAGAAACAATCTCTCTACGAATAACAGGCAAGATGACATTTCTGAACAAAGAAGCATCATGCCTCACAAGAAAACACTGCCTAGTGCAGAATATTGTTTGATAAAAGCCCACTTTAGCAGTGATGCCCCGTGCCCGTGGATTTAGAACAAAATTTAGTAAAGCATGTAAACTGAAACTGCAAATGGATACTTGCTTACAGAAAGAGGGATACCTTTTTATTGAAGTTCCTCTCTTTTCTTTTCTGCCTGAACTTGTTCAGAGCAGCCTCCCTCTGTGCAAGCCGGTCCTGATAAACACCACTGCCACTCCCACTACCGCTCCCGTTCCCATTACCACTCCCGCTACCGCTCCCGTTGCCACTACCATTAACATTCACAGCCCCACTCTTCTCGGCCACTATGTTAGCACTCTCCACATTGACCCCACCAGCAAGCGCAGCAGTGCTACCTCCATTCTGTCCATTGCTCCCATGGTTACTCCCTGAGTTGCTCACGTTCATACTGTAATTAGCAGCCTGGCCTTCAACAGGCATTGGGACCATAGTTTGAGATGGTGTTGCAGTCATGCCAGAGGATCCCATGGGCATGCCACAGTCCATAGGTGGCTGCGGTGAATTTTGTTGTTGCATTCCGTGATGATCGTGGTGGTGGTGAATGTGGTGATAATGATGGTGGTGGTGGTGTTCCAAGTAGATCTCCCTTGTTTGCCCCGGCACAACCATAGCCGTGGCTGTTGTGGCTGGGCTCATTTCTTTAGATTTGGTTTGTACGGTTTGTTGGCCTGCAGCTGGGGCTGTTGAAGCTGTCCGAAGTTGCACTGGGTGGAATGCTGAGGTGTGTTGATTGCTCTTGACAGCCGATGATGATGAAACCTGTTTGGGTCATATTCTTTCCTTCAGCACCAATCAACAAAGAAATGCGCAATTAAATGGCTGATCAGCTGGCCTAATAGACGTACCTTTTCTTTGGCAGTGGCCGGGCAGTTGGCGAAAACATTCTTAGTAGTGGAGCCCATGTCATTATTGTTGCTGCCTTCATTGGAACCCTGCTTGATAGGAGTTGCTTTGTTTGAGTTCGATTCCGTGTTGTGGGTCAAATCTGTCTTGACAGCCTCTGAGCTGTTATCTACTGGTGAGCAGCTCCCCCCATAGCCTCCCGTTGGTTCCTGGTTTGAATTTGCTGCCGATGTGTGGTACCTTGCAAAAATGAACAAACAGTTAGAATGCAATTTTACTTGGTAATACCACACCTAAGAGCACACTGATCTTATTTTTTTCACCTGGTAAAAGCAGATGAGTCTGATCGTCTCAACACGTTTCGATCATCAACTGGTGGTTTCACGCAGTCTCCAGCTGATCTCAGCCGCTTTAAGCTCAGCTCCAGCGAGGGTAGTTCGGCAAATTCATCACAGCCCTTCTCTTTCCCATCAGATATCTTCACAAACCTGTTGGGGGCATCTGCGACCCTTGTGGCAGCTTGTTGGGTGCGATTGCAATTGGTAATTGAGCCGATCAGGTCAGCTGCTTTAGTGGTTGGCTCATCAAAGGTGTTGCTTCCATCTGTCACCCCCTCAGTTTTCGGATCACTGTCAGGTGTCTTGTCAGTGTTCCTGTCAGCTGGCTTGGCAGGGACCATTTCATTCGGGTGCTCTGAACTCAGATTGCCAGGTACCCCAATTTCCAAATCCTTTCCCATGAATTCATCTATAGAAACATAAAAAACGTGATGAGCGATACTTCCAAGTTTTTCTTATCATTCTTTTACATTCAATTCATTTTACATACGTATGCAGACTGAGAGGAACATTTAACAGATAGTTCCGTGGCCATCCAAGGAATATTAGGTCACATTAAACATAATTTGAAGCACAATCCAAGCAAGAAATCAGGAAGCACAATACAAACCATAATTTGAAAGCTCAGTCAATTCCAGTATGCATCAGTTCACAAACAGTATGTTCTAGAAGATGGTAGAAAAGGGGAGGGGACAAAAAGGGAGAGAAGGCGTGACCAAACCTGACCAAGTTATTGTCCCTTACTCCACAGACTTAAATTCTGAAGAAGAGACAAGAGGAAGGGAGGGGACAGAAGGGGAACAAAGGCACATAAGTAAATACCCTCCAAATTGGGGGCAGAACATCAACCTTTCCCTCTTCTTGTTGATTAACTTCCATCCCTTCCCATCCCCTCCCACCCTTATCTATGAAGTGCAAAGATTTAAAAAAATTATTACCATCGCATTCCTTTTGGGTGGCAATAGGTAGCCAACCATCACAATAGTTCTCAGCTTTGGGATGGATGACCTGGGCGCAGGTGCTATCATGTGGATCAGCCAGCTGATCAGACGGAGACAATGGTTGTGGGCTGTCTACTTCCACAGCACGCTTAGTCCATGAGCTCTGCGTGTTAATAAGAGGTGCCTGGTTCATTTTCTACTTATCAAAAAGTTGGAATTTACATGGAATCATGCATGCGAAACAACTAGAAGACTAATTGAAATACAGAGGATTCGTATCACATAAAAGGAGGAAATTGCATAGTAATCCCTTCCCTATCAAATTTCCAATTTAGGTATCTAGTGCCTAGTGCCATTTTATTTCAGTACAGAAGTAAACAGAAATTAGAAGAGAGATTAGTAAATTCAACCATAAATTTGGCTTTGCCTTGGGAATTTCGCTCACTAATGAATGATGATAAGCACAAAATTAGAACATATTAGACTGTCCAGTGTGGTTCCAACTGATATGAACGGGCTGGGCATAACTCTATTGGGGTGAGGGGTGGGGGGGGGCACAGAAGGGAATTGATGGTTGTCAGTGGGGCATTTGCTGTATTTGTACATAGGTTATAGGAAACTGAGGTTTGTCACTGGTGAATGTTTAGACCTCCCATAAATTGCAACAGGTTTTAGGTTTTGAATATACCATATACTCTGCAGGTACACTTTGTAGGCATTTCCTTGAATTTGTACTATTACATCTGCAGAGTATCTACATTGTGCACATTGAATACAAATGTCTAGTAGATTATTATTTGATGCAAGTCAATCTTGATAGCTGTGTGTTTTCATATTTCTAATTGACGGTTGTGACAACAACACTAATTTATCTTCAGAATGTGTCCAGAAACCAAAGAAAAGCTTTGCAATACAACAACAACAACCACCAAGCCTTTAGTCCGAAGCAAGTTGGGGTAGGCTAAAGAAAAAACTTTGCAATACTGGAACTAAAGCACCCAATTTGTGTCAATTAAACAACTATTTTGCAATTTAATCTTAAAGAAAATCTGGAAATTTTGGGCAAAAAAATTAGGACTTTGGACTATTGGAATTGATTCCAAAAATATCAGGGAAGATAAACTTTTATTCAAAAACTATCCGAAACCTCAAAAAGAGTATCAGAATATACCTGAGTGCCACTACCATTATCACTGCCATCCCTTGCATTTAACCTGATACTCGTATTTTCTTCGTCATCACTGCTGCCACTGTTATCATCAGAATCTTCACTATTGTTTGACTTGTCACATCTCTGCATTTGGATTCCACTTTCGCTTCCACTACCACTGGACTGGAATAATTAAAATAATCCCACAGTTTAGGTAAAAGAAGAAATGGAGAAAGTCATGGAACAGAGATTTAAGATTTAAGAAATCTGGTCAAAGGACTGTCGATTCCTTCATATCATTACTGGTACTTCAGTGACAAGAAATACAAAAAAAAAGCAGATTTCCTACAAGTATGCACATCAATACTGGTACTTGAGGTTATTATGTGATAAGCGTGCAAATAGCATGACTTTGTCATACCTATAAAGGTGCTGCCTTTACACAACTACCCAGTACTGAAATCCAGGTCCAGCCAGAAATGGGTCAGATATTTGGACCTGACAGTACGATGGGAAGGGCGGAGTTAGTAATCTGGACTTTCATGAAAGGAACAAGCAATAGAAGCGGATTGTCATTTGTTAGGGAGAAGGTAAAGAAAACTACTGTTTGTGCCTTTGTGATTGCAAGAGTAATTATCTGATATATTTACCAATGGAGTTTGTCAACATGGGTTGCATCGTATTTTTACCAAGCTAGGCAGTGATTAAAATCCATGCTCCTATTTAAGGGGAAGTGTATTGCCTGTAGCAGTCATTATGATTTTTTTGTGACATCAAAATTACAAAGGAATTATTGCATAACTGTTATATTACAATGTCTTGTGGATCTTTTCTAAGGTTGTAGTAAAATGTCTATTGCGGGCTGAACCACGTGAAGAAGGTAAATAAAAGTTATTCACACTTTTTTCTCTCTTTACTACTATAAGACCCTAAGTTAACAGTTTATAGTAACTAATCCGTCTGTACCTGACCTGGCCCAGAACACAGTCCAATTACCCAATTACTTGACAAGGGAAGTTGCACAGTTGGATAAAAATCATTGATAAGTGTGAAAGGTGCTCGAAGTTCAAAATTAAATTTACCCCCAATTTGGGGTCCAAAATATCAAGACTTTGTATAGCAATTGTAACCTTCCCTCTCCTCCTCTACCCCTCAATTGGAGTACAGCCTAAAAAGAAGCTCAATTCTATGTATGGATTGTGTAATGCAATGAGCCTATTACTATGTTCACATTAATAGCTCGTACTACCTGGATCCAATCTACCGGACCCAAAAGATTCAAATATTGATTATATTATGCGATAATGTCCTACATGTATCTGGCTTGCTGTGAAATGAATAGAACTCGGGTTAAAACTCAGGACCTCCTTATTTCACTACATGAGTACATAGTACCTTGAAAGCACTGACCGAGTAGCAACCAGAATTAGGAATAAGATATCTTTTTCCCCTTTTTGTTTTTTGGAGGCTAATAACAGCACAACTTTTTAATTCATGTTAGAGTTAATGAAACAAAATGTTTATCAGTAAAAAAAGGGTGTGTTTAGGCAATTGACCATTTTCTTAATGAACCAAGAACTGTATCAAAACACAGATAGAAAATTTAATTTAGATGCTTCTTGTTCACCAAATGAGAGGGTAGCATGACTTTTAACTTACACTATGACATCTTCTCCAGACATGTTGCCAAAGGATCTTTAGCTCATTCTTGCGAATAGGTTTGACCAAAAAATCAACCGCACCTTTTGACAAACACTTAAAGACAATGCCCATTGAATCATTTGATGACATCACTGCACAAAAGTTCATTAGATGTAGCAGCTAAAGTATCCATATAATCCAGAAGATATTTGGACAAAAACAATATTCTGTAAATAAATATGCTTTAGAAAAAGAGATGCTCACTAATCACAGGAACAGTTTTGTATGTTTTGTGGTTCATTATCTTGTTTAGTAGACCAATTCCAGACAGGCCTGGCATGACAACTTCGGTCAGCACCAGGTCAATATGATTCGTCTGATCTTGTAGAATCTTCCATGCCTGTAGACCTTCTTGAGCAGTTATTACTGCAAGTAATTCAGATCAGAACAATAAGCTTTAATACATCAATAAGATTCCATACAACAAATTGTAATGCAGATCAGAACAATAAGATTTAATACAACAACCTATATTGTAGAGTAAAAAACATCAGTAAATACTAAATAGTATTGAAAAACGGCACTTAAAAAATTTAGCTTTTGATTGCTAAAATTTTAAAAGTACAGACAGAAGAAGCAATAGTTCCGACTCAAGTATGTAATCTCTGATCTTAGTTTTAGTACTTTTTGGCCATGATTTGAATCCTACATATATATACACATTTTTTTCTTATTTTTGGAAGGACTTTTTGTCCCATTTCTGGTTCACATCTGTGTTTCACCAGGGTTCGCTCTAAGAAAAACATTCTCGGCAACCATGCAATCAAAAACAAAAAGACGACCAGTTGAGCTCTAGTGGTGGCAAGTATACTAGAAGTGAGCCATCATTATTCAAAGTTCACGAAGTGAGCCACTTTTAGGACAATAATTAAGCCGCCGTTATTAATTTTAACACCAGAATGTCCAACTCAGATTCAAATGTCCATAAGATCGAGAGAGAGAGGTAGCTCAATATACTTAATTAAATAATTTCCCTATTGAAAAAAAAATGGCTACAACTGGATTAGATTGGTTAGAATTGTGAAGTCTGACAGAAGTAGCTTGAGACTGACATGTGGCTTTGAAATGAGGCCTCGTTATTTTTTTTTAATGTAAGGGTTCCCGCTAACCCCCAACATCCATTTCTTTTTAGATGCCTCTAGCGGAAATTGAACATGCCTCCACTCCATAGAGAGGTGAGGCCACATTGTAATTTGTGCTAGGCCTGCGGTTAAAGATGAAGCCTAATTAATGCCAGATTGGAACAACAGCCTTTTCTTAATATAATAATGTTTCTGCTCTATCTTTTTCCTTTTTATTTTCCTTTTATCAGTTGTCCAGAGGCAAGCACTTCCTGGAATTACTAGACAATGCCCTTGTGGTACTTGAAATGTGTTGGTTCAGAAGGTTAGAATTTCTACTCAAATAAACTCAACTCAATTCTTCAATTTTCGCACAGCACATTAATCTCAAGATGAAAAAAAGAAAAGAAAAAAACTAACTCGTCAGGCTTACAAAATAAACACACAGTCATTGCTTCTTTTAGGGATAAAAAACTTAATCAACTTAATCCAGTAAAACCAAACACAGTGAAAGAGAGTTTGTTGATTGATACAAGATATGAAAAGGACATTCCCAGAACCATATGATATCAAATGCTGTTCAATGGAAGTAGTGTCCCACAACAGTTCAAAAGAATATACCTTATCCAGGGACTATTGGTACTAAAATGACCTTTGGTACTAAGTCACATATTTAAACAAGTATAAAAAAAAATGGAATCAGAAAGATACCAGAATGATTTCTAAAGTATGTTAGACAAACCAGGTTTATAGTATACCAGACAATTGAGAACAAAGTGGGAGAAGAAAGAATCATAGTGACAGAAAAGGAAAGAAAAATAAAAGCTAGAATAGGAGCCAAGGGAACCCTACTCATATTGGAGCTTTTGCATAGGAAAATATTAGTGAGTAAATGAACTAATTTAATGATGCACTAGACAGAATAGGTTAAAAGCAATCAGAAGTAGTTTTGTTACTCCTATTATGGGTATTTTTAGGGTTCTTTTTTTTTTTCTTTTATACTCAAACAGTAATGTCTCCACACCCCCACACTACACTTTGCACTGGTGACAAAGTATCACTATTATTATTAGCGGTAATGTCTCCACAGTACACATTCCCCTAAATTGACACCACAAACATTATTTGGAATGATATCCTAAATAAAAAAGAATGTCAGTATTCTTATTCTTATTAAAATTATTCTATCGAAGTATCAATTCAACATAGTAGTTTTAAAATAAGAAAGTGCCTAACCAAGCTCGTCTTCCTATTTTTTTGGATACTAACCATCAATTAGTGCTAACTCCTGTAGGTTTTTAGAAAATACTTTCCATGTGATATTAAGAGTTCATTAAATAAACCTAAAATGAAGTAGATAACAAAGTATGGAAGCTCGCTCCTTGCAATAAGCATCTTTGTTGAATTAAAACATTATTTTTCTCAATATCAAATACAAGATTTTCAGGGCGTTTTGGTCTTTTCCAACAAAACAGTTGATGGGGTTAATTGAAATTAGTAAAAATGTTGGTCTTGTCTTTTATTTTTTATATTTGCCGATTCTTTTTCTTTATTTGGGGTGGGTGGAAACTTTTCAACGTTACTACAATAATTTTTTCATAAATCACATCACAAATTTGCATTGCTCAAGTAAACCTCAGTTCATATTATTTCATTGAAGAAAAGACCATCTGAAAATTCAGTTTTTTACTAAGTACAAGCTTTGGACTCTACAAATCAGACAAATTTAACTGTTCATGCCGCTCTTAACAGGTATGTGAACTAAAATTTAAATCGCCAATACTCTTTTTACATCGGTTGAACAACAGAAGGGACTATCAAACTACAAGAAAAAAAGTAAAAAAGAAAATTTATAAGTTGTTCAGCTTGCCTAAAAGGTCTTTGCACAGAAGTTATTTGAAATTAGAAGCAAAAAAATAAATCATAAATAAAGACAACAACATAGACAGAAATTTTGGTAGAACAAGATTGCAATGAGGGAGGTGAGTTGGGGGGAGGGTAGGGACATACAATAATCAATAACACTAATCTACAATTCACCTCCCTTTGTTCTTTTAAAATAAAAAATATAGGAGAAGAAAAATCCAGTAGGTATACGGAAAGGATTCTTCCAAAATGGCAATTTGAAGTTCTGGGGACTCAAAGTTCAGAAGAAGAGCATTTTCTGAGCCAAAATCACACTCATTGACTTGTGTTTAACATTTATGGAACATACTTAGGGACCTCCTCCTCTGCATATTATTAATTGATTAAGAAACTTAATGAAGCTTAATGCTCAGTTTTAGTGGTTGTCTTGTATTTAAATTCAAGAGTGATGAAAATATTGGACTTCTCCATAAGCTTATGTTTGATCTCTATTTCTGCCGAGTTCGGGCCCCATAAGGCCTCTGTTATTTACAAGCTTTCTTCCCGTACAGGATTCAGAAAATACATTGCAAATACAATTTTGAATTTGATTCTGAAATTTATTGGTATTTTATACACTATTAGTTTCAAAAATAAGTTACTGTTTTGACAGTTACTACTCAGCATAACACCAGTGGTTTAAATAGATTTAAACATTTTAAAAAGAGACACCTTCATACCGTTTTGCTTGGTTCAGTTAGGTGTATTTTTCTTTGTCTTTGTGATGGAATAGATGATAAATACAGTGACTTGGGACGACTCTTACATTTCATTAAGTAGCACACAATGCGAGGGGGGGCACTAAATTAAAAATCAATGAAATTTACTTGTGAAAGTGAGAAAAAAGAAGGGAATTTGAGTACTTTGTGGGCTATAAAAATAATGAGCAAATCTTTTATCCACCAAAAGGACTTCAGTGATCTTATATGAGATATATTTCTTTTGTAAGATCGAGAAGAGAGATCAACAACCCGTAGCTCACGTGGTTGTAGCGAATTATTATGAAGGAGAGGCCACATGTTGAAGTCTCAGGAAGAAAAAAAGGTGGGACATACCAAATAATTTAAACAGTGGGTATCAGTGGTCTAGTCAGCAAGATTTGGGGGCCAAAAGAAAAGGAAAGCCAAGCAAATCTATTCCTTAAAAAGCATGTCAAAGGTCTTTTAAGTCCAAAAAATAATTATTCAAGCTGCAAACAAATTTAGGTAACAGTAGCACTTAAAAGCAAAGGCTAAGCTAGGCAATAGCAAAATTTGGCAAATATGCAAATGAAACACACGTTTGGTACCCTTGGCAGCCTCTGTCATGTTTCTGGAAAAAACACACACACACACACACAGAGTTTGGTAAAAATCATGTTTCACCTAGTTTCATTAGTTGATTGCAGTTGTTAAAACCTACTTTATTCATAATGTAATGAATATTCTCTTAGACAGGGTGCTGCATAAATTTCAACATTCTCAGGGCATACTTTAAAAAAGCAAAAAAAAAAAAAAAAAAAAAAAGCACAGCAAAAGCATAAGAGTACAAAACAGAAAAATGATGTAATATCATGATTGCTTGAAAGATACACACCTTCATAGCTACAATTCCGGAGCAATGCAGTGACAATCTGGCGGGTAGAGTAGTCATTCTCCACCAGCAGCACCTTCAGTGTTTTGACAGGAAGAAACCTTTCCCACTGAACGGGCCCAAGGTGCTGCTGCTGCGGCGCCTGCTTCTCGATCCCCCCTTGTGGTCTCGGCAGCTGAGGTGCATCACATGGGCCTGCCTGGCCATTTTGAACTATTTCTGGCCCGTTAAACCGTGACTCATCCTCCTCTGACCCTCCCTCATTATTTCTCGCCTCGTGGGGTCCAGGTTTCACTTGATGCCCATGGTTACTGGTGTTTATCTCAGCTAGAGCCCTCTGCGAAGCGCCTTCGGAGGGGACTTGATGAACACTTTCCATCAGCCTGATTCAAATTGGCTGTTGTTGGATGCGGGATTTTTATCTGTTATGCAAAAGTACAGCTGGCACATATTCTGGTTTGTTTGTAAACCTTGACAGATCTGGTAAAAGGGGAGACGAAATAAGGGAAACAATTAGACCTGACCTTTTGGTTTGTAAACCTTATGAGAAATGAAAGAATGAATGAATGAATAATGAGCTGATTGTTAGGACAATTTGTGCTTACATAGGTTACAAACACTCTGACAGCATATATATGGTTTGTGGCTACCACACCCACATGTGAGAAAAACACAAGAAATTAAACCCCCTAATTGGCTAATTGCTTATTCCTACAACAAAAAAGATACCAAAATAAAACAAACTTTAGCAATCATTAGTAACAATAGCACGAATATACTTTTATTATATAAGCAAATGGAGACAAGGGCGAAGCAAAACGAATCTGATAGTCGATTGATTAGAGATATTTAAAACTGCAAGAAAGATTTAGGAATCCATTCCGTACCGAGAGTGCTAAACGGATCTGAAAGCGTGGGATCAAGAAGGAATTGCGATGTAGAAACAACTGTTTGTTGAAACGAAGTGCACAAGAGGATTTTGGAGGAAGGGTAATTAAGGACTTTCTAAGGAGAAATGGAGGCGGAGACCATGGTACTGGTATTGATATTAGAATTGAGAATTGAGAATTGAGAATTGAGAAAGGCGAGTGAGAGACGAGGAAAAGATATCGAAAGAAAGAGGTGAAGAAGCGGTGGAGAGAGTAAAAGATTTGATATCACCTACTTTTAAAAGAAAAAGCAGTGCCTGCTATTTCAAATCGGA
Source organism: Carex arenaria (assembly GCA_964058825.1). Lineage (NCBI taxonomy): Eukaryota > Viridiplantae > Streptophyta > Magnoliopsida > Poales > Cyperaceae > Carex > Carex arenaria. The sequence goes on along the minus strand of CAXKVW010000436.1, from coordinate 181,541 downwards.
CCGTAAGATTGAAACGAACGGATGGGATGAATTCTGAAGTGGATCGATCAGGTCCGTTCTGTAATAAATCAAGGGCAAAGGATGGAATAATCGGGCCCTCAAATTTTATTTTTAAAAGTAGCGGATACATAGAGACTAGGAGAGGCGAGAGAGAGAGAGAGAGAGAGAGAGAGATATTAGGAGAGGAGAGAGCCTGGGGATGACGTGGCAGAGATGGAGGTGGGGAGAGGCCCTGGTCCGACGTGGAGCGAAGACTACTGGATGAAATCAAAAGCCGGGAGCTAAGCAGCCCCGCTTGGTATCGTATCGTACCCCCTTCAAATTCAATTGATCTGATCCTGCCGATCCGATTTGGACACGTGGCGCCCTCTCCTCTTAGGTCTTAGGTCCCCCGTTCCCTTAAAGAAAGAAAGAATAAACCTCCCCGCTCCCGGACCACAAATCCAATCCTAATAACTGTGTCTGTAATAACTTTTTCTTTTTTCTTTTTTTTTAATTTCTAGTAAACAAACTCGATCAGCTGTAAGACTGAGTTATATATATATATATATCATCTGACGTGGTGCTCCAGATCCAAGCAAGGATTGTGTGGACTGTCTATGCATAAATGGAGAGGAGGGAAATTTTAAAACAAAGAGAGGATTGTCGATTGCCCATTACGGGGCTGGGCCATGCAGCTCATAGCTCATAGGCTCATAGGCTCATAGGCTCATAGCTGTCACTCTCTCAAAGAGGGGAGTGGGTCCTACATTTTATGGGATAAAAATCATAACGGTGGAGTTAACGCTGTTTAACTTCTTCACAAATGCATGGTTGATTGTATTCATATTCATTAATTATTAAACCATTACAGCACCATTTCTGTTTTCATCCCTACAAAATATGGTAATATCATATTTAGTTTTCATGATGGCAAGTTGGCAACAGAACAGCCCAGCAGGGGCGGACCCAAGTTCAACCAGGGCCCTCTGGGTTTTGCGTTTTAGTGTAAATCGGAATGTTTCGATAGACTCTACCTCTTTCTAAAAAATTTTTTTGCCTCCCGCTAGATATTTAATTTATTGTTCGGATTAAATTTAGGGTTAAAATTAAAATAAATTTCTTCAATTATGATTAATAATTAGAATTATATATTAAAATATCAGAAATTACAAGGCAGAGCATTGAAAATTATAGATTAAAACATTATTTTTTATTAAGTACTTAATTAATTAATGGATTTGAACCCGATTAGCTATTTAAATTTGATTTGATATTTTTTTGCCCTCCCCCGACGAAAATCCTGGATCCGCCCCTACAACACAGGATGAAATTTGTTATATGAATCAAATAATCAACGACAATTGCTAATTAGTAATAGAAAGTCATACTAAGAACTTAGAAGACTAAATAACTTATTGAATTACTTTTATGTTTGGATAATTAAAAGATTAATATTTTACAGTAATAATTTCCAAACATTAATTAGGAAATTAACAATACCAGCATTTAACCTTTCCCATACCAGCATTTAACCTTAATAAATAAATAAATATATATATATATATAGGTGATGTATTGGATTGGATTGAGTATTGAGAATATATAGTTTGAGTTTACCTGAACGGCCCGAGCACGACAGCTTAATGAAAAAAATCGTTAGCGCTTGGGAGCAATAACTCTTTATCTGGAGAGTGGAGAGTGGATTAAATTTGGTGATTTTGAAGGGACATGCAGACATTGAGGAATAGGCAAATGCCAAGTGGCAACACCGCAACCGCAAGTGGAGTTTATTAATTAAATATGTTTCCCTCATTATTATAAACATAATTATAATTATAATTATAATTAATAAGAACTAAGAAGCGTGGGATAGCGACAACCGGTAGGGAGAAGGTTCTAGTCTTCTAGATCCATTGATTAATGTGAAGCAGGAGATAATTAACTTGGAGGTGTTGTTTTGGAACTAGGAATAATCTTGATAAACAGTACTGCGACTGTACGCGCCTAGTATTAATTAATTAGTATCTGTACCGTACTTTATTGAACTAATATAATAGTAAAAGATTATTGGGGTAATTAATCTCTTTCCTAATCCTAGGGGCGGTTTGTCCGTGGACTGTGGACGCACTCATATTCTATATTCTATTCTATGGGACTGATTGGGTTGACAGTTTCTAAATTTATTAATTTTCTACAATTACCGCAATGGACAATCTGAACGGTTTTGCATTCCTCAATTAAGACTTGCATTTGATCCGAGGACCCACACCTTTTGTTCGTTACTTTTATTCATGCCCACCAATTTATATAATTCACCAACTCTGTCCACTAAAACTGGATTCTATCAAAACTACCCAAACTGGCTATTTAATAGCCAGTTTCTATCTTTTTTTTTTCTTTTTTTTGAAAAAAGTTATAATTTTTTTATTTTTTATAAAAGTTTTAGAAATCTTTGATATGTTTCTTTGAAATTAGATAGAAAATTATATAATTTAGTTTATTAGAAGGACTGAAACAAATAACCCGGATCAATATTTTTTCAGATCGGATTTTTCGCAGCTGTAAGAAAAATTAAAATATTTTATTGTGTGTTATTAGAAAAAATAAAACTTTGGTAGAAGTTATAACTTTTTTTTTTTTTTAAAATGATTTGATAACATCATTTAAGAAGTTATAACTTTTATTTTTTTATTTTTTTAGTTTATATATGATGGAGAGGACTAGAGGAGTGAGGAGGAGAGGCTATAAATATATATTATAAGTAAGGTAGACTAGACTAGACAGACTTAGAGGCTGTAAGTTGCAAGTAAGGTGGGAAGTCACGTGGACGTGGCATAAGAATAAGATTCGAGTAAAGTATGAATGAGTATGTACTGGTCTACTGGATCATTCTTTCATTCTTCATGTCATATTTGTACCAGCACCAGCAGGCAGCAGCGATGCGGCTTTATATCTGAAAATACGCTTTGCTCATAGTTATTCCCCCCCTCTCCCCCCTCTCTTGGCTCACAGTCTCGCAACAAGCGCTTTCTTCTCATGCTTTGCATCTCTGCTTTCCATCTCGTGGCTTACCTTCTCTTTTCTTCATCCCTTCTTTCTTTTAGTTTTATTATTATTATTATTATTATTATTATTATTATTATTACATTCAAGTATTCAACCTCCGCCGTGCACTTGGATTTGGTTCCGCTTGGTAGCTTTGCACTTTCACTATTTGATTCTCATACCCCTTTTTCCCCTTTCTCTTCCCTTTTCCCTGCCTCCACTCCAGTTTATAATTAATTATATATATGTGTCATCATTTCTCATACCTTATTGCCCCATTTTTTAGTCACGCTAGCTGTTTATCAATGCAATTCTAGCTCTCCATTAAATAATTTATTTCTGCCCCATTTTTTTTTTATAAAAATTATATGATTTTCAAAATTAGCATTCTAAAAAATATCTTTTTTACATAAAGAAGCTAGCTCGGAAATTAAGAGCCCTAGTTTAACAATCAATCTAACTACAAGCTATGAATAAATTTTGTTGCAATTTCTATATAATAATCTAATTCCATAATATATAGAAGAAAATTATACTAATAGTTGAACAATTTATAAAAGAAAACTAGACGAAATTTGTTGCCTAAACTTTCACTTGATTAAAATTCAGATAATACTTTAATTAACTTGGCGTGGCACAAAAAAAAAAAAAAAAACTCAAAAGGTACTTAAAAAACTAAGATTAACAAATTAAGAATGATAAATTTTTGAAAGTATTCACTAAGAAAAAAATTACGGTTAGATTGGAAATTGATAAAACTATATATTATTAATTTATTTTGGAGGAGGAATCCACTTACATCATTTTTTGGTGACACCGGATTACACTATACGTTTTCAAAGTTTAAACTTTAAACAGTTGATCCAAACCGATCAACATGATGTATATATTAAAATGTGCTTCCAGATCAAATTTTATATATTTTTGAATTTTTTTTACGATTTATTAAGATGGGTACAAAAATTCAATTTTGTAAAATACTTAATAAATAGTAAAAAAATTAAAAAATGTAAAATTTTGTCTCCAAACACATTTTAATATGGAGATCATGTTGAACGGATTGAATCGACTGTTTAGACTTTGAAAAATTTGAAAATATAGAGTATAATTCGGTGTCACTAAAAAATAATATAAGTGGATTCCTCCTCTTTATTTTATTATATTATTGTCGTGGATGGAACAAGAGAAGAGAGGCCTGTTATTAAATAACAATCATTGTAATTTAATTAACTGTTTATATTATATGTATAACAAAAAGTTTTTAGAATCATAAGGTGGGTCCATGCTGGCCGACCTTTTACCTCTATCTATAATCTATCTCCTGTTTGTGAATTTCAGTGAAGAGATGTAAGTTGACTTGGAAAATAATGTAAAGAATGTTGCATGTGTGGTAACTCAAGTGGAAAGGATTATGTTGGGGATATGTAATATATGAGTCATGCTTCTTATCCTTGCTTTTTTTCTGGACCAAGCAAGCATGCATATATTATCAGACAGAAAAACAAACAAACAAAAATGTGTGTGTGTGTGTGTGTGTATAAAGAATATATGTAATTATGATGGTTGGGACTTGGGACTTTCCATGCCAAGAGCGCCAATACAATTCTACCATGAAACTTTTTTTTTTTTTTTTTTTTTTTTTTTTTTGGCAAACATCACATGAAACTCCAAACAGGGCGACAGAGATCGAGAGTGGGGATAACCCTGCTTTTGACTACTTTTCATATTCTTATCCGTTACCAATTTTTATTTTTATTAGTATCTGATAAGCTAAACGCAATCAAACACAGTACGATTCGGATAAACATGTAAAATGATGTAAATAGATATATAAGAGTCATGAATAAAACTATACCATATTATTCATCATATTTCATATAAATATATATATTAATATATATAATTATAATTTTTATTTAATTATTACTGTATATGATAATAATCTTTATCTGTATTTTGACCTATTGTGTTAACGGATTTCTTTCATTCTTACTCAGCTACTCGTATCTAATAAGCTAAACCAAAAAAAAATTCTTATTCATATCTATCTTGTCGGATATGATACAAATTAAATAAACGGGTAAAAGGATGTCATTGACATACCTACTTTTGGTTTGGGATATATGGAATTTTCGGGAAAATGAATTTGCAAAACGACCTTTTGCCAAATTTAATTATATTCAGTGTTCTAAATAGCGTGTTTTGGTATTTTCGGGCCTTAAATGCTAAGCTATGGGATGAAAGTGCGTTAATTCAGCTACGATCGCTATAGCGGTAATAACGATCCGTAATAGCGTGTAGCGTGTAGCTTGCGCTAGGCTACATGGACTTTTTATTTAAATGCCCAGGCTGTTAATTTCTTTTAAGGACCAAATTCTTTCGAGGTCCAGATTGTTTTTGTTTTTAAATAGAAAAAAGATAGCTTATTCCATGATGTTTAGATTATTTGAATAGAAAAGAATATATAATTTATGTCATAATGATTAGAGTTACGGTATTATAACATTTGTAATAGCTACGCTATTCGTGATAGCTTATTTTTATCTTTTCTGTAATGATGCGATAATTATTATTTAAATTAAAGGGTTGCTATCATGAGAAAGTCGCTCAAAGTGTGTTGCGCCGATTTTAACGCGTATCTTAATAATTTGTAGGCATGAATTTTATAAGTAAAAAAAAGATAGAATCAGGTACATACTTAATTTAATAAGTCAATATGTATATATATAGTTCATACTGGACGATCATGGCATTATTTTCTTTCGACGATGGTCTATTTTCTTTTTGGAATGTTACTTAATTGTAGTTATCAATCCCTCGTTCCTAAAACGACAACCCCAATTGTTTTTTTAATTAATTTTAAAATAATCTAAATAAGCAAAAATGCATCGGTGCAATAGTCAAATGTGTATCGAGTAATTGCCAGGTGTGTGTTATAATTAAGGAGTATGGAATTAAGACCACACAATTATTAGCAGCTATTAAAATAATTTGGTCAAACATCACTTTAGAGTTATTAACAGTTATATCTTAATTGAAATTGACAAATGTGCTTGTATATCTACACAATAAAAAAAAATATATATACATGGACACATAAGCAAGTGTGCATTTGAAGTTGTATTAAAGTTGATATAAGATAATTTAGAGAGAGTTTATGAGGGTGTTTAATAGTTTTTATTTACAAAATTAAAATGTTCATTGGATACAGTTTCGGGAAAAAAAATATATATATAAGTATATATGAAGAAAGTCATCATATTTATTTTATTAACTGGATTTTATAGTTCTTGCTAGCCGCCTGACAAATAAAACATGTCACATCAATAATTAACTCAAAAGTAAATTAATAGCATAACAAACTTAATAACCGAAAAGAAATTAACCCAAAACAAAATAATTTCGTACACTTTTTAGTTACCCCTTGATACGCCCCTTTCCGGATGCAGGCGGGCCGTATAGCTGGACTTTCGGTTTACTGGGCTCGACCTGCGTAGGGTCTGCAGGCCGAGATGTGTGGGGTGGAGTGCCGTGCTGTGGGCGTGACGTGTGTGTCTGAGGTCTTTAACTCTTCCCTATCATACCTCAGTAAGTGTGTCAAAAATCCAACCTGTAATGAATGGAGCTCAGCGCCTTATATAGGCCTGGTCGTCCGTACGGGCGGTAATAACACCGCTTTACTGTTCAGCGGAGACAGTTACGGTGAGCGTGGAATACCTGGTAACGGCGAAGGTGAAGGTGTCACCTCGCACGGTGAAGGTGAAGTTGATGGTGTCACCTTACCTGGTGAAGGTGAAGGTGTCACCTTGCACAGTGAAGGTGAAGGTGAAGGTGTCACCTTACCCGGTGAAGGTGAGGGTGAAGGTGTCACCTTACACGGTGAAGGTGAACGTGTCACCTTACCCGGTGAAGGTGAAGGTGAAGGTGTCACCTTACCCGGTGAAGGTGAGGGTGAAGGTGTCACCTTACACGGTGAAGGTGAACGTGTCACCTTACCCGGTGAAGGTGAAGGTGTCACCTTACCCGGTGAAGGTGAAGGTGTCACCTTACCCGGTGAAGGTGAAGGTGATGGTGTCACCTTACCCGGTGAAGGTGAAGGTGAAGGTGTCACCTTACCCGGTGAAGGTGAAGGTGTCACCTTCATATGGCCGTATGGGACACCTTCACCTTTACCGTGTAAGGGATCCGAGACCAAGCCTATTCATAGTCCGAGGCCTGGTTGTAATATGGGCCATGGGTACATGGCCCTATCAGGATCTGAGACCAAGCTTAGTCATAGTCCGAGGCTTGGTTGTAATATGGGCCGTGGGCACATGGCCCTATCATTTGCCCCCGAAGCCGGAATGCATGAAGTAAAATGCGTTTCGGCTTGAAGGCTTTTGAGAGTAAACTTTATTACTTGCTCACGTCGTCCCGAAGTTAGCCTGTCGGCCTATGATTGTTTGTGTTTTCAAGTTATGCGGTCTGTTAGTTTGCCGTATTGATCGACAATGTGCTTTTGACAAAAATTTTGCATGCATATCTGTTTCGTTGTTTTAGGCCGTGTTTTTCGGGCCTTAGACCGAGACGTCGTAATTTCTTTTGCATTGAGATTCGGTTTGAGGTGGCACTGTGACCACCTTGCTTTTCAAGCTCATGGGTACCTCGGGGCGTTGAATTTTTTTTTTTTTTTTTTTTTATAACCATAAGTTGGGTATACAGTTTGTGTTGGTGCAAGGCTTATTGCCGCTGTTTGGCCGAAGAAGTCTTCACTGGCCATCTGCTGCTTGCCAGGTTTCATTCTTACACTGCCCCGTGAGGTTGGCTTTCTCGTAACTTGGCAAAGCAGTCTTCACTGTCCGTCTGCTGGAATAATAAAGTTAGTGCAGCAATAATAAAGCACCTTAATCGTACCTGGCAAGGCAATCTTCACTCGCCATCTGCTGCTTGCCAGGTTTCATTCTTACACCGCCCCGGGGGGTCGGCTTTCTCGTAACCTGGCGAAGCAGTCTTCACTCGAGATCTGCTGCTTGCCAGGTTTCATTCTTACACCGCCCCAGAGGGTCGGCTTTCACGTAACTTGGTGAAGCAGTCTTCACTGGCCGTCTGCTGCAATAATAAAGTTAGTGCAGCAATAATAAAGCACAGGTGAAGCAGTCTTTACTCGCCATCTGCTGCTTGCCAGGTTTCATTCTTACACCGCCCCGGGGGGTCGGCTTTCTCGTAACCTGGCGAAGCAGTCTTCACTGTCCATCTGCTGCAATAATAAAGTTAGTGCAGCAATAATAAAGCACAGGTGAAGCAGTCTTTACTCGCCATCTGCTGCTTGCCAGGTTTCATTCTTACACCGCCCCGGGGGGTCGGCTTTCTCGTAACCTGGCGAAGCAGTCTTCACTGTCCATCTGCTGCAATAATAAAGTTAGTGCAGCAATAATAAAGCACCTTAATCGTACCTGGCGTAGCAATCTTCACTCGCCTTCTGCTGCTTACCAGGTTTCATTCTTTCACCGTCCCGAGGGGTCTGCTTCCTCGTATCCTGGCGAAGCAGTCTTCACTCGAGATCCGACGCTTGCCAGGTTTCATTCTTACACCGCCCCGGGGGGTCGGCTTTCTCGTAACCTGGCGAAGCGGCCTTCACTCGAGATCTGCTGCTTGCCAGGTTTCATTCTTACACCGCCCCAAAGGGTCGGCTTTCACGTAACCTGGTGAAGCAGTCTTCACTGGCCGTCTGCTGCAATAATAAAGTTAGTGCAGCAATAATAAAGCACAGGTGAAGCAGTCTTTACTCGCCATCTGCTGCTTGCCAGGTTTCATTCTTACACCGCCCCGGGGGGGTCGGCTTTCTCGTAACCTGGCGAAGCAGTCTTCACTGTCCATCTGCTGCAATAATAAAGTTAGTGCAGCAATAATAAAGCACAGGTGAAGCAGTCTTTACTCGCCATCTGCTGCTTGCCAGGTTTCATTCTTACACCGCCCCGGGGGGTCGGCTTTCTCGTAACCTGGCGAAGCAGTCTTCACTGTCCATCTGCTGCAATAATAAAGTTAGTGCAGCAATAATAAAGCACCTTAATCGTACCTGGCGTAGCAATCTTCACTCGCCTTCTGCTGCTTACCAGGTTTCATTCTTTCACCGTCCCGAGGGGTCTGCTTCCTCGTATCCTGGCGAAGCAGTCTTCACTCGAGATCCGACGCTTGCCAGGTTTCATTCTTACACCGCCCCGGGGGGTCGGCTTTCTCGTAACCTGGCGAAGCGGCCTTCACTCGAGATCTGCTGCTTGCCAGGTTTCATTCTTACACCGCCCCAAAGGGTCGGCTTTCACGTAACCTGGTGAAGCAGTCTTCACTCGCCATCTGCAGCAATAATAAAGTTAGTGCAGCAATAATAAAGCAAAGGCGACGCAGTCTTCCCTCACCATCTGCTGCTTGCCAGGTTTCATTCTTACACCGCCCCGGGGGGTCGGCTTTCTCGTAACCTGGCGAAGCGGTCTTCATTGGCCGTATGCTCAAGGCCAGACCCCTTCACCATCACACGGTGAAAGTAAAGGCGAAGGCGTCACCTAGCCCAGCGAAGATGAATGCGAAAGGCATCACCTTACCCGGCGAAGGTGAAGGCGAAGGCGTCACCTAACCCGGCGAAGGTGAAGGCCGAGGCGTCACCTTACCCGGCGAAGGTGAAGGCGGAGGCTTCCCCATACCCGGCGAAGGTGAAGGCCGAGGCGTCGCCTAACCCGGCGAAGGTGAAGGCCGAGGCGTCGCCTTACCCGGGGAAGGTGAAGGCCGAGGCGTCAACTTACCCGGCGAAGGTGAAGTCCGAGGCGTCCCCTAACCCGGCGAAGGTGAAGGCGGAGGCGTCCCCTAACCCGGCGAAGGTGAAGGCGCAGGAGTCACCTTACCCGGCGAAGGTGAAGGCCGAGGCGTCACCAAGCCCCGGCGAAGGTGAAGGCGAAGGATTCACCTTACTCGGCGAAGGTGAAGGCGGAGGCTTCACCTTACCCAGCGAAGGTGAACGCGGAGGCTTCACCTTACCCGGCGAAGGTGAAGGCCGAGGCGTCACCTAACCCGGCAAAGGTGAAGGCGGAGGCGTCACCAAGCCCGGCGAAGGTGAAGGCCGAGGCGTCTCCTACCCAGGCGAAGGTGAAGGCCGAGGCGTCACCAAACCCGGCGAAGGTGAAGGCCGAGGCGTCACCTAACCCGGCGAAGGTGAAGGCCGAGGCGTCGCCTTACCCGGCGAAGGTGAAGGCCGAGGCGTTAACTTACCCGGCGAAGGTGAATTCCGAGGCGTCACCTAACCCGGCGAAGGTGAAGGCCGAGGCGTCACCTAACCCGGCGAAGGTGAAGGCGCAGGAGTCACCTTACCCGGCGAAGGTGAAGGCTGAGGCGTCACCAAGCCCCGGCGAAGGTGAAGGCGAAGGATTCACCTTACTCGGCGAAGGTGAAGGCGGAGGCTTCACCTTACCCAGCGAAGGTGAACGCGGAGGCTTCACCTTACCCGGCGAAGGTGAAGGCCGAGGCGTCACCTAACCCGGCGAAGGTGAAGGCGGAGGCGTCACCAAGCCCGGCGAAGGTGAAGGCCGAGGCGTCACCAAGCCCGGCGAAGGTGAAGGCCGAGGCGTCACCAAGCCCGGCGAAGGGGAAGGCCGAGGCGTCACCTTACCCGGCGAAGGCGAAGGCGGAGGCTTCCCCATACCCGGCGAAGGTGAAGGCCGAGGCGTCACCAAGCCCCGGCGAAGGTGAAGGCGAAGGATTCACCTCACTCGGCGAAGGTGAAGGCGGAGGCTTCACCTTACCCAGCGAAGGTGAAAGGGGAGGCTTCACCTTACCCGGCGAAGGTGAAGGCCGAGGCGTCACCTAACCCGGCGAAGGTGAAGGCGGAGGCCTGACCTTACCCGGCGAAGGTGAAGACGGAGGCCTGACCTTACCCGGCGAAGGTGAAGACGGAGGCATCACCTAACCCGGCGAAGGTGAAGGCGGAGGCGTCACCTAACCCGGCGAAGGTGAAGGCGCAGGAGTCACTTTACCCGGCGAAGGTGAAGGCCGAGGCGTCACCAAGCCCCGGCGAAGGTGAAGGCGAAGGATTCACCTTACTCGGCGAAGGTGAAGGCGGAGGCTTCGCCTTACCCAGCGAAGGTGAATGGGGAGGCTTCACCTTACCCGGCGAAGGTGAAGGCCGAGGCGTCACCTAACCCGGCGAAGGTGAAGGCGGAGGCCTGACCTTACCCGGCGAAGGCGTCACCTAACAGGCGAAGGTGAAGGCGAAGGATTCACCTTACTCGGCGAAGGTGAAGGCGGAGGCTTCACCTTATCCAGCGAAGATGAACGCGGAGGCTTCACCTTACCCGGCGAAGGTGAAGGCCGAGGCGTCACCTAACCCGGCGAAGGTGAAGGCGGAGGCTTCACCTTACCCAGCGAAGGTGAACGGGGAGGCTTCACCTTACCCGGCGAAGGTAAAGGCCGAGGCGTCACCTAACCCGGCGAAGGTGAAGACGGAGGCGTCACCAAGCCCGGCGAAGGTGAAGGCCGAGACGTCACCAAGCCCGGCGAAGGTGAAGTCCGAAGCGTCACCTTACCCGGGGAAGGTGAAGGCGCAGGCGTCACCTTACCCGGCGAAGGTGAAGGCCGAGGCGTCACCTAACCCGGCGAAGGTGAAGGCGCAGGCTTGACCTTACCCGGCGAAGGTGAAGGCGTAGGCTTCACCTTATCCAGCGAAGGTGAACGCGGAGGCTTCACCTTACCCGGCGAAGGTGAAGGCCGAAGGTTTCGGTTTCGGTTTCGCACATTTTAGGTGAAGGTGCCTTTATCTGTCTAGCGAAGGCGTTGGCCCCACGGTGGTTGATACGCCCCTTTCCGGATGCAGACGGGCCGTATAGCTGGACTTTCGGTTTACTGGGCTCGACCTGCGTAGGGTCTGCAGGCCGAGATGTGGGGGGTGGAGTGCCGTGCTGTGGGCGTGACGTGTGTGTCTGAGGTCTTTAACTCTTCCCTATCATACCTCAGTAAGTGTGTCAAAAATCCAACCTGTAATGAATGGAGCTCAGCGCCTTATATAGGCCTGGTCGTCCGTACGGGCGGTAATAACACCGCTTTACTGTTCAGCGGAGACAGTTACGGTGAGCGTGGAATACCTGGTAACGGCGAAGGTGAAGGTGTCACCTCGCACGGTGAAGGTGAAGGTGAACGTGTCACCTTGTCCGGTGAAGGTGAAGGTGAAGGTGTCACCTTACCCGGTGAAGGTGAAGTTGATGGTGTCACCTTACCTGGTGAAGGTGAAGGTGTCACCTTGCACAGTGAAGGTGAAGGTGAAGGTGTCACCTTACCCGGTGAAGGTGAGGGTGAAGGTGTCACCTTACACGGTGAAGGTGAACGTGTCACCTTACCCGGTGAAGGTGAAGGTGAAGGTGTCACCTTACCCGGTGAAGGTGAGGGTGAAGGTGTCACCTTACACGGTGAAGGTGAACGTGTCACCTTACCCGGTGAAGGTGAAGGTGAAGGTGTCACCTTACCCGGTGAAGGTGAGGGTGAAGGTGTCACCTTACACGGTGAAGGTGAACGTGTCACCTTACCCGGTGAAGGTGAAGGTGAAGGTGTCACCTTACCCGGTGAAGGTGAAGGTGTCACCTTACCCGGTGAAGGTGAAGGTGTCACCTTACCCGGTGAAGGTGAAGGTGATGGTGTCACCTTACCCGGTGAAGGTGAAGGTGAAGGTGTCACCTTACCCGGTGAAGGTGAAGGTGTCACCTTACCCGGTGAAGGTGAAGGTGTCACCTTCATATGGCCGTATGGGACACCTTCACCTTTACCGTGTAAGGGATCCGAGACCAAGCCTATTCATAGTCCGAGGCCTGGTTGTAATATGGGCCATGGGTACATGGCCCTATCAGGATCCGAGACCAAGCTTAGTCATAGTCCGAGGCTTGGTTGTAATATGGGCCGTGGGCACATGGCCCTATCACCCCTAATCACAAATTTAAACAACACAAAGACAATTCAGAAAACATTCGAGCAAAATAATAAGATTTTCGACATAATATGAAACTATAATCAAATTTGAATGATAATAACACCAAAGCAAATTATGTTTGCTTTGCTATTTAATAATATTGATGCAATATAATAGAACCTACAATTGGGTAAAATCATGATCTCAAAATCTAGAAACCGGAATTTTCCAAAAAAAAAAAAAAAAATTAAAGTACCAAGTTATTACTTTTAATTCCTCATTTTTTTTTTGCCATGCAAAACATTCTCACGCTTTTCCTCACCCTTTCACATTGGATGTATTTTTTTTTTTTTTGCAAAAGTTCATCCATTGGATGTATATGCTCGTTTATCCTCCTCTGGTGGTGGGCAACACGGCACCTACACGGTATATTGCTGCTTACCCCTGTTGCATGTGGAGTGTGGACTAATTATAGGAAGAGTTATTTTATTTTTTTTGCAATGTGAACAATAACTTAAACTGTCTTATAATACATTTTGATGCATGGGAACTAAAAAGTTGCATCTGATGAGCATCGAACATAGAGCTCGATCGGTACGTATCGTTTGATCTGCATTGAGATTCATGTTCACGGTTTAGATCCGTTCAAATTTGCTTTTTTTTTTTTTTTTTTTTTTTGTTCCGGACCAAGGTTGATATATAAATGTCCCAAATTTATTTATATTTTACTTGCGTGGCTAATCTGTTGAGCTCCAATCCGGAATAAGATCCTCTTTTCCATTCGCTTGCCTTATTTTTTTTTTTTTCCTTTACCTCTTGTTTCTTCTCTTCTCCATTTCTATTATATGGACACCTCCATTTCGTCTCTGTTTTTTATTTTTATTTATTTTCTTAAAGTTCAAATGGCTCAATTATCTGACAATTATTCGTTCTGTATCCGTATTCGAATATGTATTTGTAGATTGTCTGCTCCAAATCCATATTCGTTTAAAGAAGATTTGATTTTTAAGTTTTGACATCTGTTTACTGTCAGTATTCACAATTCATATTAAAAAATGAATACGAATTTGATGTTAGCATTATATGTCTTTCAATATGAATTATAATATGAGCATTTATAATTTGTTTGAAATGTTATTAATCTTAAACACCCCTACTGGCTACCATAGTGACAAGATTCGCGAAAAATTCCCGAATTATTCGCGAATTATTCGGATTTTTGGTGACGCCGAACCGAACGCTGAATTATTCAGTTGACCGAACTTTGACCGAATAATTCCCGAATTTTACGATTTTTTTCCAAATTTTTCCCAGAATTTTATTTTTTCCCAAAATTATACCGAATTATTTTCAAATCACGAATTTTTGACCTCGCCAAACCGAACCCGAATAATTGATTTGTTACTATGCTGGCTACTGCTCCCCATTTTGATATAATCTGGTTTTGTATGGCATGACAGATGGCCACAGACAATCCCATGTCCTGTTCTACTTTCGTTCTGAGTCTTAACTCTTAAAAATTAGTTTGGTTTGTCCCAATAATTGGACGCTACCCTTATCTTAGCAAATATATATATATAGCAAGTGAATGAATTATATTGATATTTCCACCAATCAATTAAGGATATTATTATTATTTATCAAACGATCGAGTCTGTGTACTTAATTAATTACCAACAAATTACAAGTGAGAGATAGCCAGCTATTTATTGATTGCATTAATTAATTATATTGTTGTGCGCGTGCTGGTGGTGGTGGTGCTGGATGACTTGTGATTTGCTTGTGGGTTATCGCAAATTTAGGGCCTGTTCGGCGCTATCCCGATTTTCACTGTTCACGTGGGAAAACGAAAATTCACTCGGACTGAATTTTTTTTTTCCCACGTGAACAGTAAAAATTACAAATATTTTTCTTTCCCCAACCCATTCCCCAGCCCATTGAACATCCGAACAGGCCCTTAATGTACTTAATTGGGTTGGGTTGGGTTGGGACAAATCTAAGGTGAACTGCAAGTGCAACAGATTGATATTTCTATCCACAACGCATTAATGCATTCGCTCTCGCTCCTCCAAAAAAATAAAAACGAATTATATTATATCTAATAAAGCTAAAAAATATATCGGATAGTTATAATTTTTTTTCAAAATAAAATCTTACACCGATCCATATTATAAATATGTCAGAATTTGCACAAAGAGATAAAATATTAGTAAGAAAGTTTGAACGTGATGTCAAATTTTTAGCGATTCAGAATCAATCATCTTATTCGATTTGGATTCATGCCTGCTCGGAATTATCCTATCCACTTCATTATTTATGCGTGCGGCGTGCCCTTTCAATGTTCCTATACTATAGATCAAGTATGCACAAATTATGAAACAAATTAGACGGTTTCAAACGCACATCAAGCCAAATTTAATCAGATATTTATTGGACTCTCCCACTTCTTTAAGAGAAATAATTACTAAAAATATCCGTATTCGAACAACTCAAAATAAATTTCTAAATAACTGTTAATCACTTTTTAGAAATTAAAACCTCTAAATTTTCTAAACTTTCTCATTCATGATATTAATTTTAGAGTTTTTATTAAGTCAAGTCAGCAATAAATTAAAATTAAAAATAAAATTAATTATTTGATCATTATAAAGTTTGTAAACAACTTCTTAATAAAATAAGCTTTTGTACATAATTTTTAAATAAAAAATTCTCTCAATTTTTAAAATCAAAACAAAAACTGCCCACTCTAATAATACCAAATGCTCTGAAGAAAAAGACAAAATAACAGAGTGAGAGAGAGAAAGGATAGCGACTACAGAGTAAAGTTTAATCCGAAATTGGAAGGAGGCTAGCTCAAGGGCCGGGCCATTAGATAACGTGCAAGGAGGCCCAAAATTAATCACTATTTTGTTTTTTTAGGTACAGAGAATAAGATTTCTTCTTTTCCATGGCCCGAGCTATGTAAGCAGTGAGATATACTGAGCTGAACAAATATATTCTTATAAATAAAGAAACATGCAATGAAAAAGTGGAAACGGTGCTAGTGGACCTAAAAAGATGGGAGAAGGATAAATTTGGGGCCATCTCCAAGAGACTGCGCGTCAGTAAAGAATTGCTAATCTGTTTTGATAGATTGGAGGAAATTCGCCCACTCACACAGGAAGAATATCAACAGAGGCAGCAATTAAGGGCAACAATCTATCAACTGGCAAACATCGAAGAACAAATTTGGATCCAAAGGGCGTGCTGCAGATGGTTGAAAGAGGGTGACGCAAACACGCGATATTTCCACATTGTGGCTTCCAATAGGGCGAGGAAGAATACAATTTGTGCGATCACAGCTCAAGGCAACACCCTCACCAATCCAAAGGAAATTCAGCAGGCTTTTGTACAACATATAAGGGCGCAATTGGGGGAAAGTTCACTCACAACACCGTTCAATGCGGCGCGGCTGTACCAGACTGGACCTGACTTATCGGGTCTAGATGAGGTGTTCACCCGGGAAGAAGTACACACAACCGTCAGAAGCTTGGCAACCAATAGAGCATCGGGACCGGATGGTATGAGCAACGAATTCCTTAAAACATACTGGGAGGAGGTAAAGGAGGAGGTAATGGTTATTATGGGACAATTCCACCAGGGCATCGTTCCCATAATAGGGCAAACATAATTATGTTGCCAAAGAAGGCAGAACCTACAAAGGTGGAGGACTACCGCCCCATTAGCATAATTAACCTTATCCCCAAGCTGATTGCTAAGGTTCTTGCAAACAGGTTAAGTGCTAAACTATCGGAATTGATTGCACCAGAGCAGACAGCGTTCATCAAGGGCCGGTTCATATCAGAAAATTTCATTGCTACGAGAGAGTTGCTGCACCATGTCTCTCAATCTGGAAGAAAGGCCATATTCATGAAGGTGGATTTTAGCAAGGCGTTCGATTCAATCGAATGGGAATTCTTACAAAGGGTCATGTGCTCAAGGGGGTTCCCAACAGGGTGGAGAGGGTGGATACGATCACTGTTACAATCGGCCTCAACCAGAATAATTGTCAACGGAGAACCATCACACTATTTCACTCATGCCCGGGGTCTTCGTCAGGGGGACCCGATTTCTCCAATGTTATTTATTCTGGCAGTTGATGTTCTACAGCGAATGATGGTTGGTATCAATAGGAGGATGACCAGGCCAATCACTCCCAAAATCAGAGAAACTCTGATTGGGCTCCAGTACGCAGATGATACAGTTTTCATATGCCAAGGCGACGAGGAATCCTTAATCTCCTTCAGATTGATGTTGAGAATATTCTCTTCCATCTCGGGATTACAGATCAATTTCTCAAAAAGCTTATTCGTCCCCTTCAATATGACTCAGGATGAAATCGCTAGGGCTACCACTATACTGTGCTGTCAGAAAGATGATCTCCCTACTCCCTATTTGGGGATGCCACTTACCATCACGGCACCCAAGAGAAGAGATTTCATGCCACTAATTGAAAAGTTTGACAAACGGCTTGCAGGCTGGAAAGCTAAGTTACTGACAAGAGGGGGCCGTATTCAATTAGCACGATCGGTTCTCTCATCACTACCGATTTACTACATGGCCACTTTCAAGATTCCGGTATGGGTAGTGCAGCGAATCGACTCTATCCGAAGGTCATTTATTTGGGGAAGGAACGGGGACTCCCCAGGTGGAATGTCCCTCATTAGTTGGGATATGGTGTGCATGCCACGACAATGGGGGGGCCTGGGTCTAACTGATCTGAGGTTGCAGAACATAAGCCTACTACTCAGATGGTGGTGGCGCCCCAACACTCAACCACAAGCTCTTTGGACCAAGACAATCCTATTGATTCGAGTGTCGATACGGGGAGGGCGAAGGAGATGGAACACCGGCGGGTCCTTCTTTTGGAAAGGATTAATCAGACTACTGCCGGCATTCATGTGGAGCTGTGCTAGAAACGGGGAGGTTTGGTACTGGCATTGGCATAGCTCCGGCTCATACACGGCAAAATCATTCTACCGCCTAATCAAAACAGGAGGAAGAACGAAATGGCCGTTCAAGGAAGTATGGCAGGTCAAGATACCTCAGACGGTCAAGATTTTTCTGTACCTATTCTTACAAGATAGAATTCTGACGAAGGAGGTGCTGCACAGGAGAAACATTTTCGTACCGGCTGAATGCGTGCAATGCACTGGTACCAACTTTGAAACAGGTATCCATCTGTTTTTCAATTGCAGCTATGCAGTCCGGGCATGGGCAAGGTTAGAAAGACTAACGGGCTACAGCTTGCTGAGGATGGCAGCCACGGTACAGGGGGTTTGGACCAACTCAGTACAACATCTAAGATCAAAAGGGGTACTGATCTACAAGCGAGGGATGATAATCTTTATGAGTCTCTGCTGGCAGTTGTGGATGTGTCGCAACAACCGCATTTTCAGGGGCACCTCATGCCCGCCTGAAATCGTGGCTGAACAGGCAATGAACGTAGCATACCAGTGGATCAGGCACTGTATGTGACAGTACATAATTGTGCTGAGAATTTGATGTTTTTCCTGACTTTCTTTTGTTGTAATTAAGGGTGACAACCTATCCCTAACTAAATGGTTAGGATAGGGCATGTAAATAACTTTTACTCATTCAATAAAATTTCAACAGTTGGCAGCCCCTGCCAACTCTTCAAAAAAAAAATGAAAAAAATAAAAAAGAGTGCTGTTTTACACGGATATCCAACTTTGAGCCCAAAAATAACAAAGTGCTGTTTTGGCTACAGACAATAGAGCAAAAATGAGAAAAAAAAAAAAAAAACATATGGCTTATACGCAAACGTGAAATCGAAATGGCACTGTTAGTGTTTTGCTAAAAAAATTTAGCTTTAGACGAACTTTCAATCAGAATTTTGCTTAATAGCACACTACGGTCCATTCTGTAGTGTCACAAATCCAACCCATTCGATGTAAACCACCCTTTTCTTTTACTTGGACGGACGATCATTGATCAGTTCCTCCTAATAAGTAATAGCCCGATCATGTTCTTAGTTTTTACATACTTCCTGCTTAAACTTCCTTTTTCTCTCCTTACACGCACCAGATCAGGACTAGGAACCCAAACACATGACATATATAAACAACGCACACTGCACACAGAGACAGAAGTGAGTATCAGTGTCCTCACATGGGGTCTTTGAAATCTCAGTTTGGATCTCATTCTACCCGATTACATTTGAATTCCATATACACAATCATTCAATCCTTTGATGAGACAACAACCTTGAGCAGCAATTACAATTAGAATTTCGTTGCATGCAGTAGTAACAATTACAAATTTCAAGCAAAATTCACCAAATGCAGAAACCCAAAATCAAAATATAACCAAACCCGACTATTCGGACGCCGGTGCAGCAGCTGCCTCTTCCTCCAGCTTCTTGACATAAGCCTGGAGTATAAGCAACAAGTTCCTAGCCGGTGCCTGGAGGGTACTCACGAGTGAAATAGCTGGCATCTGCAATGACCCCAACAGCTTAGAGTAGACCTCAGCTCGGCTCGGCATTGTCTCGAGCGCCTTGAACTCATCAGGTCCGTAAAATTTCCCTTCAAACACAGCCCCAACATAGTCATTCCTCTCATCCAACTTCTCTTCCTTCTGGATGGTGCGGTATGGCTTCAATGCCTCTGGTATTTCCTCGGAATGCACAAAGAGGTATGCATTCATGCCCTTCATGCAAGGGCCAAGGGGCTCGAACTGCGTTCCCTCAATGGCTTTGCCGACGAGAGTGTTTTTTGCAACCAAGAGCTTGGCTGAGTCAGGGAGGGCCTTGCGCACGGCTTGGAGCTGCTTAACAGTGAGGCCCTCATAGCGGATACCGGCAATGAGGTAGCAATTCTCCAGTTGGGCCTTCACGGCAGCGACAACCTCCTCTTTCTTTTGGCGGGTGATGGTGGCGCGGATGGAGGGAAGAGTGGGGGAGCGGCGCGAATGGAGGGAAGAGTGGATTAGGGTTTTGGTGCGGAAGTGCGAGTGGGGAGTGGAGAGGAAGGGGGAGGAGAGGGAGGAGAGCGCGGCGGCCTCCATTGGAGTCGGAGAGGAGAGAGGAGGAGGGGAAAGAGATGAAAGAGGAGAGTGAGTGATTCGTTTTGGATAAACCCAAGAAAGAGAGGCCTAGATGCCTTATCTCCCTCCGAATCCGAATCCTTTTGAGCGAACAATGCCACAATGGTTGGGTTTGACTTTGGGCCCGTTGAGGTCTTCCATTGGGCCCGTCTGGAATCACTCACTGTATAATTTGATCCTAGTGCTATTCTTTACTAGGCCTGTACACTAACAGGCCAATTCTAACTAGCTGGTCATCAATTTACCTCATGATCCACCGAAGCCTGGAAATAATAATAGAATGAGAATGACCCCATTTGAAGGTAACCATCAGTCCATCACCACAGGATTATATGACTTCTAATTTTTCAAACTTTCCAAAAAGACGCCAAAAGAAAAGAAACAAACAGTTACAAAAATAACTTATCAATTAAGTAAAGCAGTCATATTTTAAAATGAATAACTTTCGAAGCTCACAAATATATATATTCCTTTGTTATTCATAAATGACACTTGCTTTAAATGAATAAATTTTGATGCTCAAAAAATATTTTATTATCTATATTCCTGGGCTATATTTTAGAAATGTCACCATCTTGCTGCCGCCATTAGTTATGACCAAACTGCTATATCATTCACAGCCTTCTTTTCTTAGAATACAATCAACTGCCTCTTCAACAGTATCAACTACCTGATAATGCGAAAGATGGACTCAGCTAAAAATCCTATAGCTGATTTGCATTAACAGATACATCATATATACTTCTTTATTCATAAGCCCTAATAATTTCCTTTCATGACACTGATTAGTGAATTTTACATTGAAAGAAAGAAAAAAAAAGGATAACAATTGATACCAAATCTGCAGGAAACTGGGCATGATTGTTTTTTCCCTTGAAAACTCCTGTCCTCGTCAGAACTGAAAACCATGGTCTCCCGGCCTATCAGCAATATTATAACAATTTGGCAAATAAGAAACCAGTATTTCCATTTTATAAAATGTGCGCTGTTAAAGGTTGATACACGTAAATTGCTAAACATCACTGATATAGCTTCTGAGAGTGAAAGAATACCATTTCTGTAATAGGAGTTAAGACATACCTTCCTGGCACCATTTATGTCAACTTTTGGGTTATCACCAACCATGTAAAGAGTAGAGAAAGAATTTGCATGTCCTTCATTAGTCATCTCTTTATTTTGATGCATAGTAGAAACAATTTTTGTAAGTACAGCCTCTGCATTTTTAAATACAAATGGATTGGGTTTTCCATAAGATGTATACTTCAGAGGAGAATCATTGACCCTGAAATTTGGAAAAGACAATATAGATAATGAATTTTCCCATGTGTATGCTCCAGTGAAATCAGTAAATATGAGAATAGCAGTCTAGGGTTTTCATGCCTAATCAATAAAAGCAAGAGTAACACATCATGTGCCCCTCTGTGTGCATTTATTTGGATTTCCCTAATTTAATTTACACAAAGGCCAAATATTACCCCCGCAAACCAGATAGTAAAAAGTCCTCTTGCTATGTGTGGCAAACCAGGCACTACTGGGTCTGTACCAGTATAAACACAAGCATCTGATACAACATTTGCAGGTATAGAACACTGAGATTCTTTCCTTACGTGTTATAGATGCTTTCAAGTGCGATTCTGAAGGCACCCATTCCAAGCCGCTCAGCAGGAAATGCAGCCTGGATTAAATGCAGTTGAAACACATGTTCTCTTAGGTAGTGTTTCTCTTGCAATTCCATGCGCACACAATCTCACGTGCATTTGAAAAAATTCACTTGCAAACCTGATATTCAAGGTCATCAGATGCAAAATATAAAGCAGGCTGATCTCCTTTCTCAGCTCCAGGAAGGCCACCAGTTCTTAGTATATCACAAAGTACCTTGGTAAATTAATATGACAGCATTAGTGCACAATGGTCATCCCTGCATTTTTTTCTCCAGTTAACTTGAGGAAATAAAAAAAAACAATCACTCTGGGATTGCAGAAAGAGGTTTATTTTACCTGTATGTCCCTGCTCCAGTCAACAGGATCGCTAATGACAAAAACCCCTTTAACTCTGTCTGAATAAACATCATAACTTGGGTGTACTATCTTAGACGCATGTTTCTTGTTATACGTCTCATTCATTACCCAGGGCTTGAAAGGAGCTAATGGGTCAATGTCCGGGAAGTATGTTGCATATTCATCTATTGACAGGACCTTTCTGCACACAATTGCAAACTAAAATTTGGCAATTATGCAGTTAACTTAACCAGAAGTAACTGAACTGTACCACATATTCGATTTGTTCACTCGAATTCAATTCTGGTCCCATGCCCACGCAAGTACTGTTCATATCAATTTATGACATTGCATTGTTGTGAACTATAAGTATGGAAAATACTAATTAATTTATTATATAATTAGATCTCTTAGGCTAGGACAAACAAGAAATTGACATTGCATATTCAAGAAATTTAAAAAGTAATCGATGTAACTTGAATAGTCAAAGCAATGTAATTTAAAAATAAAAGGATTAAACACTTCACACATGATTCCTCTGGCTTAACATCTGATGGGAACCTTGTTATTAGAAATCAATTAATATGTTCACTTAATACGTGGTTTGTACTTTCAGTTGAAACAAACAAAAAGAAAAGATAAGTTGAGCATTTGCAGGGTGTAAAAGGAAGTTGCTAACAAGATGGAAATGTGGGTTATATTTAATTGACTTCCAAGGAAATTAACCCTACACCACAAGGATGTGACTTTGATGGTCCTTGAAAAACAATCATAGTTTCAATTATGGTTTAGGAGCTTAGGTAGCATGCTATTGGTAGCACGTGCTACCATTGAAGTATATTCCACTTTTAAAATTTAAATGGTTCCTTGAATTCCACTTTTGATATTTGTGGTCACCGAATCATCTTTCAGCTAATAAAGAACCAATAAACAAGTCAGCACCAGTAAGAGTGATTGATTTTGGTAAGAAAATTTCATAGCTGAAAAATTACTTGGTGCACACCAACCAGATGACCTGTGTGTATTTTATACAGAACAAAAAATTGTTCAGAACAAATTGGTACAAGGCAGGACATTATTACCAGTATGGGAACAGCCAAACATTACAAACAAAAACATAAAATAGATGATGCTCATGATATAAAATGAACTTAAAACGTGCGGCAGGTTCTTACTTGAATCCATACTCTGACATAACTGTAGCTGGATCGCCTTTTCCAACTGCAACTATTGGGTCATCTTCAAAACTGTTTATCATTATTAATGAGAATGGAGTTTGCCACATGTATTCACTTAAGGATGATACAAATTTTAAAAATAAAAAGTTGTACCGATGTAGCAGTTCTCGGAACGGTGTATGGCCTTGAACCACCTACACAGTTGCCCCATAAAACAGTAAACAATTCCAAGTTTTGTTTATAGAAACTAGCTTTACGTTGTAATTGAGTAAAACAGTATGAGTTTAATGTCCTACTTAAATTAAATAAAGAAAAACTATAGTAGGTCCAGTTGAATCAGAGACCAGAAAGATTTTAAGAATTTCAGAATTAATTCAAGTAATTATCTCATTCAAAAGAAATAGCAGTTAATCCGCATGCACTAGTATCTAGTATATGCCAGTAGTATCCTAACTCCTCCTGAGTTTCAGAATACAAAAAGAAGCATGAGGGGAAAGTTACCTGCTGAGGTGATATGTTCACACCTAAAAGCTTGCTCAACTCAGATGCTCTTTTTGACTCAGGAATGCCACCTCCTTTTAATAATAAAAAATCAAAACTGAAAGATCAAGCGCAGATCAACCATAACATATGAATCTAAGATATAGAACTTACCATTAGTCAGAAATAGAAAAGGGATCCTCAGTGTGCCTGTTAGAGAGCAAAAGGATACAACAAATCAGTGCTGCCTGTGTAACTTTTTTTTATTTTTTATTTTTTATTTTTATTTTTTAAATTTGAGCCATTTTGCCCGTTTACACTTATTAATTAAATTAAGCGTTGTCCATACCATCCCTGGCATAGAGCCTTTGAATCGCCTGAGGTGATCCGCCTATTGGAGCGCGGCCTCCGATGATTACACCATCTATATCAAAGGCAATTCCAAAAGAAGGCCTAAATAAATTCGACATTCAGTTGTAAATGGTCAATTGGAAATAGAAATATAGTTAGAAACTGAATTGAAACAAGAATAGAAATAAAACCTTGGTGGAGGAGGGGATGGGGATGGGGATGTGGAATGGGAGTATGTGCGCGGGAAGACCTCCGATTGGCCTTTTAAGATCGCGGCTCGCGAACGCACGGCTGTGACTGAAAAACGGAACCTCATTTCTTATTTCTTTCTTTCTTTCTTTCTTTCTTGTACGTGTGTGTGGCAAAATGTTCGACAAAGCAATTAATTGACGCGCTGAAGAAGAAGCAACCAAGCACAGATCCGGATGGGCCGAGTTGTTTTGGGCCGACAAGATGAGATGAACAGATGCCGTAGGTCTTCTCAATCACACAGATCTAACGGTTGGATGTTGTTTTGCAAATAAGACAAAGATGGGGCTGAATTTGCAAAAAGTTATTGGTAACACTTTTTTTCCAGGCTATTCAGTTCCCACGACGACGAGGCGCCCCCGCCCCGTGTTCTTTTCCCAAAAAAAATGGCGGTTCCACTTCCGGTTGCTCAGGCCCCACCTGTCATACAAAGATCTCGAACCTTCTTTCCTACCCGTACCACGCTTCACTCCAAGGCCACTTGCTGCCGGACTAACTTCCCTTGCTCCTTGCAACCTCACAAGGGAAACCTCAGAACGAACTCTGTCGTTTGCCTCTCTGCCAGTACCAGCTCTCCTGGTAGTGGTACTAATCCAAAAATTTGGATTTCATTTATGTTAATCCTCACTGAAAATGTTACTCTAATTTTATCAATTTTCTTTGAGCACAGGTACAACTGCTGCAGAAGGCATTGCGACCTCTTTGAAAGGGGTACAAGTCTTTGATCTTTCAGGCAAGGCAATACCAATTCTTGATTTATGGAAAGACAGGAAAGCTGTGGTTGCATTTGCTCGCCATTTTGGGTGGGTTATCCTTCATTTAATTTTTCCTTTTTAGTTTTACTTATGCTGCCACATGCATCATTTTAATGTTTACTATTTCACACAGCTGTGTTTTGTGCCGCAAGAGAGCAGACCTTCTCGCCTCCAAACAGGTTTTTATGAATTGAGCTTAAGTTGGTGCCCTTTCTCTTATTTGTTTTCTAAAAAAATATATGGAGAGGTTGTTTGTACAATATGTTTCTGATTGGTTACAGGATGTGATGAGCTCAGCTGGAGTTGCTCTTGCTTTGATTGGACCTGGGACTGTTGAACAGGTGTGTGATCAATTTAATTGTTCTTCATAAATTAATGTGTGAGCTACTTGATAATTTGTAATTTGTATTGCTTCTCATCTTACAGGCAAGAGTGTTTGCGGTTCAAACCAAATTTAAAGGAGGTAAAGTAGATGAATTGACTTAATAATGCAGTGGTTTGTGACTCTGTGACGTTTTTGTTTTTCAGAACCTATATATAACTGCTTTAAATCTCAAAATGAAATGCAGAAATATATGCGGATCCAAATCATTCGTCATATGATGCGCTTCAATTTGCTTATGGAGTGTCAAAAACATTTACTCCATCAGTAATTTCTTTGGAGGCTTTTCTCCTTTATATTGTATTCTATTCTAATTTTGGGTTGCAACTTGAAAGAGATCCTTCTTCTGTAATTATATCATCTCTCTAACCTAAAATATACATACAATTTCTGGACTAGGCTGGTTTGAAGATAATACAATCATACATGGAAGGTTATAGACAGGATTGGGGTCTCTCTTTTCAAAAAGAAACCACAACAAGAGGCGGATGGTGTGTTTTTTCCTTCTCCCTTAAATATTTAGGCGAATAATGGTTTCAACTATTCCAGTTTGTGATTTGTCTATGGTTTGTTTTCTTTTCATGAAGCCAGCATCATCATCACAACTCTTGTAGCCTTAAAAATGCAATAAAGAAAATGAAACCCAAATAGACAGCCAAGAGATGTGCAAACCTAGGTTTAGAAACCTGGCACCGAGATTCAAACAAATAGGCAATTTCATAAAACATGCCCAGGTAAGAAAAATATATAGTTATCCTTCTTTAGAGGTTCAAAAAGGAATTTTTTTTAAAACAATTTAGTAAGTCGGAAATATAAAGCCATAATCAAACCCAAACAAGAAAGCATAATCTAATCAAGTGGTTTCCAAGCAATACTAACCAATTTCCTAAATCAACCCTACAATTCAGAAGCCATCTACATTATCATCTAACCGTTCTAATTATCTTCTAATCTCCTGTCAACAGGCATTAATTTAGATTAAGATAAGCATGAATCCTATAATTTTATGTTTATAAAAGGTAGCCATTGAAGCCACCTGTTTCGTTAATATGAAACAAAGTCTTACAAAAAAATATGGCTGCTTATTTCTAAATTGAAATCTCTCCCATGTGACCACAAATTTCGAATACACATCTTAGGAGTCTCTAGGTTGCTAGGGAAATGTATATTACCATTGTTTATTAGTAGATTTTTCTGATTTATAATTTCAGGCAGCAAGGAGGTGTTTTAGTTGCTGGTCCTGGTGTGACTAATATCCTGTACATCCACAAGGTAATTGAACTATAGTTTAACAAGAATACATATAAAATTTAACGTGTAATTATAGGAAGCTTTGCTTATTTAGCTTCAATGGCTTGCCTGCATTGCAAAAGTGCCATTTTATATACAGAGAGGGAATGATTATTTTTTGAAGGTGCTTGTTTATTACGGTCATTTCTTAGTTTGGGTGATTTTGATGGTGCTTCTAAATCAGGGCCTTAATTTCTTGCTTTTCCTGATTTCTTGAACCAAGAAATTTTTTATTATTTGACCTGGTGCATCTCATTAAATATGGCAGATAGCAACACAAATACTGGTAGAGTGGTATTCCGGATGGTTGTGGTAAATTCTAGAAAAGATGAAGTCACATTTCGAAAAATTAAGAGGCAATGGTTAAGATCAAGAACACAGGACTTGAAAAAGAACAAGTGGGGAAAAAATACAACCTTTACAATGAACAGCTTTATGAGTTGTGGCATTGAAAATAGAATACCAGATGCTATGGTTATTAGTTTTCATATAGTAATAAAGTGGCTGTTATGTTTTAACAGGATAGAGAAGCTGGGGATGATCCTGACATCGAAGATGTTTTGAGAGCCTGCTGTACTTAAGAAGTGTATGCTTTTAGCTGTATAGTTTTTATACTTTTAAATAGTTTACATACAGGGTCATGAGTCATGACTTGTTTATATAGAAAGTCAAGAACTTAAAGCAAGCAGCCAATGAAATATATAGTTAACTTTAGTACATTTTTTGTAATTGATGTTATAAGTGCTGCAATGAAAGTACCTTTGTTTTGTTTTGACGTCTCAGGGGTTGGAATAATTAGCCAAAATTTGGACTTAATCTATCTCATTTTGCTTCATTGGATTGGAAATAGTTATGACTTATGAGGATGATTTGGTTAATGTTCCTCGTATATTCAATTTTCAAATTTGCACTTTAGAATGTATGTAGTCTTCTGAAACTTTCCAGTGAGTAAGCTTCGTTTATAATTCAAATTTTCACTTTGAAAACACCCATTAAATCAGCATGTTTTTGTTTAAACATCAGTATTCAGACATTATTTCGATTCATTTAAAATCACCTGGCAATTCTATATTTTTCATTCTAGCAGCACAATTGTCGGATTGTTAGTAATTAGCAAGTAATGAATTCCGTACATTATTTATTTTTCTATTTCTATCAATCAGATACAATTTTATGGTTTTGGGAATGATTTCTCAGATGCTACGAGGACTCGTTATCATAAGAGCGATCTTATGAGAGAGGTTTAAACCAGTGTTGTAAAGTGAAGTAACCCAATGAGTTTTAAATCGGGACTGTTCGGATTCGAAGACAATCTATCTAGATCTGGAGCGCATACATCTTGAGAACGAATTCTAATGCCGAGACGATTCTGAGGAATGGATTCGAATCGGACAGTCTCGATCCAAAACCCAAAAATTGAGTTACTTCAGGGGATCCGGACCCTCAAATCATCGTATGTATACATCAAAATATGAAATTATATTGGAATTATTCTTAAAAATTAACATGGATATTAAAAGTGTTTGTTATTAATCTGTTTTGTAAATCTTGGTCCGATCTTGAGCAACTTGGTGATGAGCAAAATTTAATATGAATTCTGCCCACCGGACTTGCTTTAGTTCGATGGGTGTAATAATCTGCATTAAGATTTGTATGAACTACATTAAAATTTGTACAGATCTGTTTCAAATTCTGTACATACAAATTTTAATACTAATACTAATTAGATCTGATGCCCATCGGACATCATCGGACCTGCTCCTATCTCTCAGATCAGATCTAGTGGAAAAGTAATACCTTGGACCGACCGTCCGGACCAAATGCAATTATGCAAATCCGAATAATTCGTAAATTTTAAATAAATCTGAATTTCACAGTGAAAGTACTGTTGATATATATCTGTATCTGAGACTCAGATAACTCTCACTCTTCACTCAACTCAGCCTCAACCCGCCTAAACCCACACAAAATACCAATGTCTGATCAAAAGCGGCGGCGGAAGCCCGACACCTCCGCCTCCGCCTCCGCCTCCGCCTCGAAAAAACCTCGAGCCTCCTCCTCTTCAAGCTACGCACAAGACCTCCGCAAGCATCTCAAGCCCGACGCTGACATTCTCTCCTCCCTCCGCCAATTGTCCGCTTCCACCTCCGCCGCCGCCTCCTCCAAGAAGCCCGTCTCCGTATCTGACCTCAACCTCACTTCCTCCTGCCGCGAAGTCACCGATCTCGACTCCTCCTCCGTTCTCCTCTCCATTGAACGCCAAATTTTGTCTGTCGCCAGGTCCATCCTCTCTGGTCAGGGTTTCTCCTTTGATGTCCCTTCTCGCGCTTCCTCAAACCAACTCTATGTACCTCAGCTGGACAGGATTGTGCTATTAGATAAATCCTCGTCTCGGCCATTTGCAAACCTCTCAACTGTGCGCAAGGTCAATTCAACTAGAACTAATATCTCAATTTCATATGCTATTTTATATAAATTGTCCAAAACTTGCAAATAAGTATAAATTGTTTTAAATACTCGGGAACAAGTGCAAATGCTGCAGAAATGATATATATATTATTATCAAAAAGAAAGTTTCAAAAAAAAAATGTTTGATCATTAATTTAAATTAAGCACAATTTTGGTATAGATTGAAAATGGTAAAAAGTGACACTATGTTTTTTTTTTTCCTCTCCTTCTCATTTTAGGCCACTATTACTGCCCGTGTACTATCTCTAATCCATGCAGTTCTCTTGCGGCAAATTCATGTAACAAAACGTGATCTCTTCTACACTGATGTGAAGCTCTTTGGAGACCAGAACCAATCAGATACTGTGCTCGATGATGTTTCCTGCATGCTTGGTTGCACCAGATCTTCACTCAACGTGGTTGCATCAGAGAAAGGCGTTGTGGTTGGCCGACTTGTGTTCTTAGATGATGGAGACAGGATTGACTGTACAAAAATGGGTATAGGTGGTAAAGCCATACCACCTAACATTGACAGAGTCTCGGGTTTAGAGAGTGATGCATTGTTTGTATTGCTCGTGGAGAAAGATGCAGCTTTCATGCGTTTGGCTGAGGATAGATTCTATAATAGGTTTCCTTGTATTATAGTAACGGCTAAAGGCCAGCCTGATGTTGCTACCCGGCTCTTTTTAAGGAGGCTTAAGATTGAGCTCAAGCTGCCTGTTCTTGCCTTAGTGGATAGTGATCCCTATGGGTTAAAGATTCTATCGGTACGTCTAATCTGATCACTTTCTTGTATATCTGTTGGCAAGGTTACTATTAATTACTGCATTGTGCTGCCTTATGTGGGTAGTTCTCTTTGGGAGGTCAGTTTAAAGCCTATCTCAATCTCAAGGAGGTAATAAATGCAATAATACATGCTAAGATGATTTCAATTACAAAATATGAGAACAAAAGGACCATTGAAATTGGGTGATGATTGTCACTAGTTGCCTCTTTGATATGTTTTGTGATCGAAATTAATACGGGCTTTAATTTGGGCGACTTTACTGCCCGTGGAACCGCTATAGAGACGAGGTTACTAAATTGATGATTTAAACTTGTAGGTGTACATGTGTGGGTCAAAGAACATGTCATATGACAGTGCAAACCTGACATGTCCCGACATAAAGTGGCTAGGCGTGAGACCCAGTGACCTGGACAAGTACCGTGTGCCAGAGCAGTGCCGGCTTCCAATGACGGAACAGGATGTAAAGGCTGGAAAAGATTTACTGGAGGAGGATTTTGTGAAGAGAAATGAAGGATGGGTCCACGAACTGGAGATGATGGTTAAAACAAGGCAGAAGGCTGAAATTCAGGCTCTCAGTTCGTTCGGGTTCCAGTACCTTACTGAGGTTTACTTGCCTCTCAAGTTGCAGCAGAGGGATTGGCTTTGAATTGTCTTTTTTTTTTTTTTTTTTTTTTTTTTTTAATGTTATTTGATTATCCCTGTAAGCCAATGTGTATTTTTCTGTGACCTTATGTAGCTTGCCTAGGAAATGATAGATTGTATTATGGAATGAGTGTGATAAGATTATATCAGAACAAAATGTATTCGGCTGCAATTACTGTACTCTTATTTTTACATTTGATATTTTTTTAGCTCGTTTCAATTTGATTCAGTATGATGTTTTAACCTTCAACTCGGGAGGAGCTTCACGCCTTGACCTCTTTGCGGGGGCAGATACAGATTTATAATTTTTAACATTTATTTTATGCTGTCACAGTGTCACTAGTAGACGTCTATCATAATTTCCAATTTTCCATAGCGATCACTCATTCCAAGCCCACCCAATGCAATAGATTGAAACAAGAAATCAACAGAGAATATAGAAAACAACTCTAACAAGAATTAAACCTCGTTGGAACGAAATGTTGTTTTCACATTGTAGATATACAATATAAAACTTTAAGAAAATAATAGAAGACAAAAAAAAATTAGATAAATCATTAAAGCAGAAGATTTATTGACAAACTTCATTTGTGGTTTCTTTTGTGGAGCATATAAACTTTAAGAAAATAATACAAGACAAAAAAAAAAATATAGATAAATCATTATAGCTGAAGATTTATTGACAAATTTCATTTGTGGTTTCTTTTGTGGAGCCATTGATGTAGCGATTCAACAGGTACCGTAACAACTCCAAGATTTTGCGGCCTCCTGGCAGAGTACTTGTAACTTCCTTCAGCCTTACTTACTGGCGAAAGCAACAAACCATGGGGAGCAATATCAGGCTTGTTGCCGTACCCTGTAATAACCGTCAGACCCAATTCGTCCTGTAAAACATGCATTATTGCATGCTGTACTTCGAGGCTGTTAGATACAGCGGGTATTGAAACTGCATCAGCTCCCGTGAATATAACCATGTTTTCTTTGGTAACTTCTCCTATAGAAATTTTAAAAAAAAAATAGAATGTATGAAATTATGTAAATAAAATAAGATAAAATAGAAGTAAAGAAATTGAAATAAAAAAAATTAAGATGTTTCTAACCCATCAAGTAGTTCTCTTTCATCATTCGTAATACTGAAAGAACAAGGATCCTAGCCTCCACCTATAAAAACATAATAGCAAATAAGGTTAGTTCTCGAATAGCATGAATGATACTACCAGTACAGAATTCCAACAAAAATCTAAATCTGAGCATCAGAAGGAGAACAACCTTTGAAAGTCCCCGCACATCTATAACTCTATCACGCTCTTTATCATTTTGCAAGTGTGTTGCGACCTTTTCAAAAAATAGGTGGTAAGGCTTGTGCTGTTCGGTCCTTTTCTTCGAGATATGAGCAGATGAATCATCTCTGTTTCGGCTGCAGAGAACCCCTTCACACCATTCCTCAATTAACCCCTTGAGGTAATAATCATTTGCACTAAAGCTGTAAAAAGATATAAGAATTAATTAAGAAACAGTTTTAATGATAAATGAGGGAATAATTGTTACTATTACACATTTCCATACCCAGCTTTCCTCATTTCCTGGTAGATTGCCAAGGATTGTTGCACTTCATACAGAGACCCATAATTTGTTTGGGCTCTAAGAAGGGTATTATATGTTGCCTGAAAACAAAACAGCAACTTCCACTGATCATCAGAGCTTCTTGTTCAAGTCAATATGGAAAAAAATAATAAAGGAAAAAAGATCATTGATCCAGAGTTGATAATTACAATTGACATACAAAAAAAGTAGTTTAACTTGTGACTAAATGTTTCTTAGAAAATATGAAAGTTCTAGTATTTAACTAGTCTCACCCTATTTGGTTGCACTTGATATCTTTTCATCTCATCAAAGAGGAAAAAAGCAATTTTCAGTTTTTTGTTCTCCACACAAGCCTGTACAAAATAAACAAGAAGTTAGGTTCCTTTTGCATTTCCAAATAGAGAAGTTCCATTTAGGAAAGGCTACTAGTTGGATCTGATTTCACACAATTTATTCGGTGATGTCCTTTAACAGTATTGTTACAGGGAATTGGTATACTAGCTGGCCCCCGCACTGATGCAAATATGCTGCTGAAGATATCAAAATTTTATCCGTAACATATCAGAATCTAAAATGCAACATGGGTACCTTGATTGCTACAGTGTATGCCTGAACATCAAGCTTAATTCCACTCGCTTTCATATCCTTTAAAGCCTAAGTCACAAATGAAAGAAAAAACAATTAGAGAAGTGGTAAGAAAACAAGCATTTGAACTACCAAAATTAACACCAATGTAAAGGACTAACCAGCAAGGCTCCTTTTATATATCGGGCCTTTCCACAAACATCTATCAAAGTAGACCAAGTTATTATATCAGGAGATATTCCAAGCCCTGTCATCTCCCGCACCAAAGCTCTAGCGCGGTGATAGTCTGTACCACATGCCTTCATTAAAATATTAAAAGTGAAAACAGTTGGCTTGAAGGGACTCGCAAAAGGATTCATTATGGAATTTGCTTCTGATTCCATTTCAGGAGGTATTCGAATTCCACAAGCTCTCCAAAAGTGATAAAGGCGAAAGGCTCGTTCGAACTGGAAGGATTTGACACAGGCGTGCAGGATTGTGTTGCAACAATGAGTGTTGGGCAGGCAGTTGTCTCTCAGCATTTCATCAAACAACTTCAATGCATGGTCGGCCAGGCCGCAATTTGCACATGTGCTCAGTATTAAAGACCATGTTATTAGATTTGGGCGGACACCGGCAGAAGACATATCTTCTTTAATGGTCAATACTGTTTCCCACATCCCCTCGCCTGAGAGCACCTGAGAGTTTCAAGATTTATATATTTTTATTTATTATTAGGTGAGATTGCCAGATAAAGAAGTTTGTTATCTTGTCCAAACCCAATCTTGGTTAAAAACTATTAGCCATTATTTGGCTCGTAAACTTCCTTTTTCATTTCTAAGAAGTGCATTATTGCCTGCTGAAGATCCCTGAATATTGACTGTATTTTCTTCTGAACAAAAAATATTTTTTCCCAGCTTATTTGACCCTTTTATATAGTTTGGAGTAAGAAACCAAACTAGCAAAAGTTCTTTCTAACATATGAACTTTTTAATTAGAATAGCGAAATCCTTGAAAAGAGAACTACCTTTATCATACTAGTGTATG
Organism: Carex arenaria; assembly: GCA_964058825.1. NCBI lineage: Eukaryota > Viridiplantae > Streptophyta > Magnoliopsida > Poales > Cyperaceae > Carex > Carex arenaria. Next base: position 147,737 of record CAXKVW010000436.1, on the reverse strand, counting down.
TGTAAGCATCTAATTTAAGAGACCCTCTTCCACCTACGGCCTTCAATTCCTCATATATTTTTAGAGCCAAATCAACTCTTCTTACATTACAACATGCCTTGAGGAGTATATTATAGGATGCAATATCTGCTTCCACACCTAGTGCCTAAATAAACCATGAGCATCAGTTCAGTGATTTGTGGGTATAATTCATCCATTGACAAAAACTACAATCACCATATTGGAGATTCAGGTAGTTGATTAAGAATTAAGGCTTATTGGGTTGAGCTAAACCCAGTTCTGTACATGCAAACTACATTTAGGAAATCTGTTAAGAGGTACAAATGAAATACAAAAACACATCTTTTGTTTAGAGTAGCTGTGTTTTGTGTCGAAGTATGAAAACAAAAAAACCTACCTAGAAAGAGGAACATAATAAGGAAGGAGGCATTACTTGCATGCGCCTATACACACCCAAGGTGTAGCTCAAATCATGCGCATTCACGTTCATAAGGCTGTTAAGTATGTAAACGTTGAGTACTATCCCCTCCTCAATCAATCCCTACAAACAGCAGCCCAAAATGTTTTTAGCTATTATTTTTAAAACAACCATATTTATGATGTTTTAAATCAAGTACCTGGACCAGCACTTTCAGATATCTTAAACAACAGTGAACTACTTCTAAAAGCGATAAAATCAGGTTAGGAACAATCTATTACTGTATGGCTTGACTTGAGAACATTTTTGTTGCATTTCCCTATTAACTCCAATTTTCCAGTTTGCATTAATTGCAACTGAGTGACCCCCACCCCGGTGATTGAATAACATATTCTATATTGTGACTATGAAAATGAAGAAAGATTGAGATTACCTCAAAAATGGCTCGAGACTGCATGAAATCACCACAAAGTCCACAAACATCAATGATGCTGCGGCATGCGAACTTATTAATGCCACCTGGTTGCTCTTTCAGCGATTCAAAAACTTTCATTGCTGATCTTAGATCATTTATCTTTCCAAACTCTTCTATTAAAGAGGAGAAGAGAAGTTGCGACTGTGGATAAAGACTTACAAACCTAAAATTTAATTGGCAAAATTTATCTTTCACCAGTAAAATCTGGAAACTTGACTTTCTTCAATTGAAATCTCAAATGAACTCATTAAAAGAATGTAATGTTATTAAATTAAGGATAGTAAATGACATGCAGACAAAAACTTCATCAGGCACACAGATAATACTGCAAGGACCAAAATAGGGCTTGCTTGCATCTTAAGGATTTTCTGATAAAACTGTTCTTATCATAATCCTACACATCATTATATAATATAAAATATGAAGAAATTGCCAAAGATATGATAATCCTTACCTTTTGGCCAGATCTAAATCATGCCTCTCAACAAATTTTGTCAGTACATGAGTCGGATCAATGATGCCTTGGATAGGAAAGTGATAACCTAGGAAATTTAATAGGTAAGTGAAACTGAAGTTGCCAACTAAACTCTGTAATGATTAATTTCTGAAGGGAAGTTGGCAGTTGAAGGTAATTATAGTGAACATGAATGGCACCAAAATAAAAATGAACGGGAACAGTACCTGATAATGTCTCCATAACAGAAACAAGGTCCTCCAACCTCCCCTCCATGGCTAACCTTGTGCACTCCATCCTTAACAATCCCTTAGACTTTTCATCAAACAGTTGGTATGCTGTGATCCCAACCCGCTCCACCTGGCTAACAAAATGAAGCACTCCCTTGAGACCACTGTTCTTGAACAGTAACGCAATGCCCTCTGACACCATCCTGACATTGATGCTGGCGATAAATTTGGGATGAGCCCCGGTCCCGTCGGAGAGGACACTCTCAGAAATCATGAGGAAGTCAGCAAGGCGGCCGCACTGAGCAAGAGTGGAGGCAAGAGAGGCGTAGTACTGGAGAGAGGCGGAGGAGTCGGGAAGAGAGGAGGAGATATCGCGTCGTACGTTCAAGAGACGGGGCTTGAAGGGGGGTCTGTTGTATTCGCGGAGGATTGGAGGTTTAGTAGGCTGCTTTTGCTTGTTGCGATTGCGATTAAGGTTAGGGGGAGGTAAGGCGGGAGAGAGGTTTGGAGAGAGAATCGCAGCTTCTGGCATTGCCACAAGTGCTGTGAGCCTGTGAGAGTGTGAGGTTTGGAGAAGATGAGGTGAGAAGAGAGAATCGTATCGTATCGTATCGTATCGTATCGTATCGTATCCGGTATCCGAGCAGGAACAGCAGTTGTTCGTTAATCGTTGGTAGACAGACGGTTCATTGATCTCTGGACTGTTTAAATTATCAAAATTTAATAAATTCGTATTCACTTATTCACTTAGACAAAAAAAAAAAAAAAAAAAAAAAATGACCCCAAAAATAAATATAATAATAAAGATATTTTAATCAAGGGAACTCATTACATTTGAGGCCGAATTGTCAGCCCACATGGATACCTACTTAATTTCGGCCCATATTTGAAGGGAAGACCACTTAGCAACTTAATCCAAGTTGAGGGTTTTGATTGCGTCTACGGTACCTCGAATAATGACCGGTGCTTTGTCACTCACATTCCATAGTCCAAACTCCAAAGGCTAGAAGGCTAGAAGGCTAGATAAGGTTTTGGAAATCAAATTTGTGGAGGGAAAGTTACATTGGTTCGCTACCACTAGATTTCCTCTCTTCTTAATTTCACCACAAATTTATTTCATCTCCCCTACAATAGATGTATCTCTGCTTGGGACGATTTGTTACCGGCCGAATAACCATCCGGCCACGCTGTTCCCGCACCGATCAAGGACCACCCGATGATGGCAACAATAACAAAGGTAGGTGTACGTATATTCAATTCATCTCCCCATCCCCATAAATTAAGAGTACCATTTCTTTTTCTGGGTTGATGTTGTCCCTTCTATATATCTTTAGATCGGATGGTTGAGAAATTAAGAAGCCCCAAAATTATTAATTGTTTGTTATTAATTAAACAGCTGATCGATCCTTTAATATATATTTGATCCATTAATTAGGCGACGACAGATCATCGACGGATTGGGACAAGGCTTGGTCGAAATATAGAAAACAAAGTAAGAAATCGCTCTTCCAACAATTCAATATGGACAAGTACGTGAGTTGGAATCCTCGGCGCAGCGAGTACCCTTTGTCAGAGGAGATTGATCCAATCAAGAGGACTGAGAGAACAAACCTCCAATTATGGACGAGTGCGAGGTTCACCTTAGGAGGTGCTATTGTCATCGTCTCCTTGCTTATTGTTTATACACTCCTTGCTCCTATCAAGTGATCACATATCTTTTCACTTGCCTAACTGGTTGTTTGTTACAAACTGGATGATGAATTCTGTATATATTTATGCTTTAATTCTTAGCTGAAAGCTTAAGTGTCAAACTGATTTGATGCGCAACAGCTAGCTTATGAGTCCGGTCCGGCGTGTTCTTCAGAGCTATTACCACAAGTTAATACATACATGCATATTATCGTAAATAATTTTTTTTTTTACTTTTAAGTTGCAAGGACAATTAAATTACTAAATTGGCGTTCTCGCATATATATTGTGTCTCATTATTTTTTTTTTAACGAAATTAAGTTGAGCAATTATAAATTACTACTTGTGAGTTTAGCTGTAGGATGATGGAGCCAGATTAAGGCACAATTAATCAAAACCAGTGGGTAATGCCAGTTACAAGTACATTCACTGGTATACAGTGGCGAGGCTAGAATTTGAGATAGGGATAGGCAAAAATCAAATTCGGATTCGAATAAATTAATGGGTTCGGGTTAGGGTTCCGGTTCTAATTCGGATTCATGTCACAATTCAAACAAAATAACAAGAAATATATTAAAGGTTTCAATCAATTTTCTAACTACCGAATTTTCTATCGAATTTACCGAAATTTACCCAAATTTTCTAAGTTTCAATCAATTCACCGAAGGCGCAGAGCGAGGGCGCGAGACTATAGAGGCGGGGCAGCACAGTGGCGGGCTGGGCGGCTAGCTCTGGTGAGTGCCTGAGTGGCAATGTTGTAAAATGCGGTTTTGTTCATACATGCGGAAGGTTACTACATACCGCATATGCGGTATGCAGCCGCAGATGTAGATTTTAATACAGATTTATTATGCAGATTTTAAACTACATATTAATTTATTTTCCCTCAAAACATACAATATATTCTCATTAAAAATAACCTGTGTCACATGTAAGAGGAAATAATCACATTGAATTCCAACATATTAAAATCATTCAGTGAATTGGGTCTGAGAATATCAGAATTGGCTTCAGTCACGAACTCACGATTCTATGGTTCAAAGTTTTAATTTTTTATTTTATTTTCACGTGCTTCATTTTGAACTCTGGAGTAGACAAACCTATATTTTAGGGGTAAGCAAAACTAAAAAAATACTCGTTTCTAATAAAAAAAGAAAAATTCAGGAGTAGGCAGATACATCTGGAACTATATAGCCTCGCCTATGCTGGTATATATTCTGCATTTCAAAAATAATTTCTCAAAAAAAAGTCTCCTCGCCCTTGCGCGGGATTTGTTCATCTGTGCTGAGCATGCATGATGTACCCTAGCTAGCTTCTCTTTTCCTGTATATATATACGAAGCAAAGCGTTTTTCTGAAGCGCTATATATTATGGGCATATGAAATTATTAATTTGCACCTTCTTTTGTTCTTTTCGAACTAGTGAGATCGACAATATATATCAAGGATATATTGCAATCGATCGGTAAAGCAAGCCATTAATAATATTGCCAAATTACATCATTTATATCCTCTACATAGACAATCCCCAATTATTTTGATATTTATTTAAGTTCTAATGAATATCTCCATTCTTATATAATGCACGTAGGATAAATTTTTGAATGATAAATTTTTGAATTTAATATCAGCCCTCCAATCACATAATCTGCTATCTTTTGATTAAATGTATCTATTTTATGTGTAGAAGTCTAACTTTAGTTAAAAACATATTCGCCACACATACTGCTATATAGTTTGTCACAATTAAAATTGAATGAATCATAGTGATTTGTTTCCTTATTTCTCTATCTCTGATGTGAAGTGCTATAAATAGTTTCTTATTTTGTTTCTAATTAATTTCTGCTATCAATTGTGGAAGGAAAATTCATGCCTACATTTTTTTTATTTAAATAATTCATGCATAACAAAGTTGCTCATTATACATAGATCGAAATAAGAATGTATAGAATTTCACAACTCCAAATTGATTAAAATTTAGAATAGCTAGAACTAATTTTTTTTAATAATTAATTGATGGGGGTAATTCATTGAGATTAGTAAAAAAATATTGGTAGAACAGATTAATCTTTATTTGATCCAATGGAAATTATTTGGATTAAAAAAGAGGGTCAAAGTTTGATAGTTCCAATATGTGCAATTAAAATTATGAAAAAATATATAGCTGAATCCTTTTCAATTGAGTAGTCATTGACTAATATTTAAAATTTAATAAATATTTCGTAATATTCTAAGTATTTCATTTGTGAATTAAAATAGATAGTTTTATTTTGGAAAAATCATTTATTGTATTTTGTGCTGAAATATTAATATTTAATAAGATAAAGTAACTTGGTTTATATTGTAATCATGATCATATGGATAAAAGTAAAAAATAATTGCATTTCTAATTTATAATTTTCATATATATACAATATATGGCATTTGTACAGTTAAGCATTTGAATTTTTTTGTAAATAACATGGCAAGAGACTCTCTCTAGTGCTTATTTGGTGAATATATGTGACTACATATAGTCAGATTTGGACTTGTCTCCATTTTCAAGATGCAATTCAAAGGAATTACAATTTCATTGAGAATAATGGATGGATAAATATTTTTTATTACGGCTACTGTATCTTTGGAAATTGATGAAATAAGGTATGAACCATATTAATTTAACATTTCTAATTTTATTATTTTATTATATATTTTCAATTTGAGGAATTATAATCTAATCTTCATATTTTGTTTGTTCATTTCTATAAATGTTGGACTACATCGAACTGGATTACACTAGTAGTGGTACTTTAAGAAAAAAAATTCATGTTATATTTGATCTGTTGTTTTCATTTGTTGTTGTTTCTTTTATTGTTATTTATTATTTGAATTTTCATTTTTTTTATTTGTTTTTAATATTCATTTAAATATTTTTTTTTTTATTTTGTGTGAATGTCAAATAAAAAAATATTTTCATATTCTATTCAATTTTATAATATGTCCCCGTTGCAATGCACGGGCATGATACTAGTTAAGATAAATTAGAAAGTGCCAGTCCAGTCAATCCCCAATTGAGCCTCAATCGCTCATGATCAGTGTTATTTGAGATATAATTAACTATGACGACGTCAGTAGATCGAGCTTCATATGAACCGACTCTGAACACACGAGTTTCAGAAAATTTTATCTATAACATCTTGTTCATTGAAAATTCAAATCATATATCTATTTTTGCAAGGATTCTAAATATACTCGGTCCGCAAAATAATCCAATAAGACATGAATGCCAGTTTGTAAGCTATTATGTGCGTGGAAGAATTGAGTATGTAAATTAAATGACCTGTTATATAATTCATCAAGCCAAATCAGATTTGTCCCGCTGAATTAATTAACAAACTGGATATATTTGAAATCCTTGTAAAAATAAGTGTATAATTTGAATTTTTAATGGACCATGTGCTACAGATAAAAATTTCGGGCCTTCCAACCAATTTAGCTCAAATTCTCCTAAATTCTTTAATTTGGGGCTATCGCAATAATTATGTCAAACCATGAGCTCTATAATGAACAATTAATTGCATTCAAACAAAAAAAAAAGAAAAGGTTATTCTTATTCTTATCCTTGCAAAAAAAAGAAAAGAAGAAGTGATTTTCTATCTATATTAAAAAAATAGTATTTTTAAAAATAAAAAATGTATAATTAGTTTACAAGTATTGGAGATGTTGAACGGTTGAGATTGACGGTTAGAATTTTAAAAATAAAAAAATATTGATCCATAGTACGGACGATACGATAGCCTCACTCATGAAAAAAAATGAAGTTTTTATAAGAATACCGAATATTATAAATTTGATGAAAACATTGAGTATTTTAAAATTTGACTTGAGTCGAACACCAAATAAATTATGAGATGTGAATTTACAGCCCTACTGCCTACTGGTGACTGGTGAGAGGGAGGATGTAGAAGGTCCTGAAAAGAATAACATCTAGAAATAAATGAGGTACATAATAATTTATTAAGGGATCAGAAATTAATTCAGAATTGAAGTGGACTGGTGAGAGGGAGGATGCATGCCCCCATTGGCCATTGGTCCACGTACTCCATTCATTCACTGAATTCTTTCACATTCACTTGCTACTCCTTTAGGCCCCGTTCGGATGTCACAAACTTATGAGCTAATTGGAATATTCCTGTCCAAGTCAAAGTCACCAAGTGTAATTTGGTTGGAGACTAAAAAACACGGACTCAGATTCAATAATTTTTTTCCCATTATCAATGTGATTGCTCTCTCTCCTCTCTTTATTGGTTAATATCTGATCAGCACTCTCTCTCTCCTATGAAAGCAATAAAATTCAAATAAGACAACATGCCCCACTCAAAGTTATATATAAATGGGCCTTATATCTTTTACATTTTCTTTGTGGGACTAAGCTACGTCCGATTCGGAGATGATTAGAAATTTGTAATATTTTCAACAGATCACATCAATTCACTTGAGAAAACAGGTGAGACCAAGTTACTGGCTATATATTTTTGCAACATTTTCAACAGATTACATCAACCTTTTTTTTTTTTTTTTCCGAATTCAACATTTTTTTAATTACAACAATTCCAGCATATTAGTCTAATTATTTTGGGTCCATTTTTTTTTCTTATTTTTATTTATTTATAAATTTGTTCTTATTTTATTTGTATCCATTTTAGTAATATTTTTTATTAAAAATGTTTCATCTATTTAATCTATTTTATTTAATTACTATTATATAATTTTATTAGTAAAAATAATTGTATAATTTCAAAAAATTATGCAAAATGAAAATCATGTATTAATCACTATAATGATTAAGTTGTTAATTTAATTTTAAATAATTTTTCGGTGATAGGCAAAAAAACTCATTATAAAATAATTAATTGATAAGTATTGTTAACTTATTGTTTAATTGATTTTATTTAATTAAATTAATAATTATTCTACTGATGTCAAGTATTTTAGAAAGAAATGATGTCAAGTATTTTAGAAAGAAAATATGATTTCCCACAACTATTCCCATGGTACAACCGAACACTCATTCGGTACATTCCCATAATTATTCCCGTACATTTTTATGAGTATGGGTTCCCGCAAATGAAAAAGTGGATTCCCGATCCCGTCAAATCCCATCCCGCACAATCCGGTGACAACTAAACAGGCTCTTAATATATATATATAAGTTTAGTAGCTGTAGCTAGAGTGTCAATGGGTATGGTACAAATTAGATGGAGACATTTTCATACTGATATCTATTAAGAACGTGTTCGGCAAGACCTCTTCCTATGGGATTCAACAGGGTTTTGAGCTTTTCTCATTTTATTTCCCTAAGACTGTTCGGAATGCCAAAAAATTTCCAGTGGGTTCCCATCTTCTCTTCCCAATAATGTCCCCAGTAGGTCAAAAGCAAGGGAAAACTAAAATTAGATAGAAGTGAATTAATTTGTTCCCAACATACTCTCTCTTCTCTCTTTATCTACACGCGGATGATTTTGTATTTTGTATGTTTTCTCCTCTCTCCACAGGGTACTTCACAAACACAAACGCATAACATGTTATATATAAACAACTCCCTTTTATTTAATTTTTATTGTGGGACTAATCAAGATCCGGATCCGGATTTTTCTTTTAATTTTTGTTTTAGTTTAGTTAGACTTTTAATTTTTTTTTATTATAATAATTAATAACATTATTCGGTTATAAAATATAGTAAGAAATCATGATGTAAGGTTTAAGGTTTTTTTTATTTAGTGACAATTTTTCACCGAAGACCTTAAAAATTTATTTGCCGATAGTCCTAAATTTATTTTATTTACAACGAAGCTCAATTACTAAATAATTATCAGTGATTTTATTCTTATTTTTCAGAAAAAATATAAATCATATTAATTAATCTAGTAATAACAAATCAGATTTGATGATAATATTAAAAACTTCTATCTTTTTTTCAGTTTCATTAAATATAAATTTGTAGTTACAAATTCAATTGTAATTTAATTAAATCAAGATTCACTTTTCATTAGAAATTTCTGTCTTTTTTACTCTCATAAATGATGTAATATTACTTCTAAGTAGAGAAGGAAATACGTGACACGCCGTGACGTGACGTGACAAACACGCCGTGATTTGGTCACGTGACGTGACGTGACGTGATCAACTTTTTTTTTCACGTGACGTGACGTGACGTGACCAAAATAGTGGAGGATGGTCACGTCACGCGAATGGTCACGTCACGCGTAGTCACGCCGTGACCATACGTGACGTGATCACACGTGACGTGACGTGTCGTGACGTAAATTAGTTATGTCAATTTTTTTTTATATTTTAATTTAAATTGTTGAAAATTTAGAAAAAAGATATAACAAATTCTAAAATAAGTAAATAATGTTGTAAATATTATTTTTTTAGAAAATATTGCATCTAATATTACTTTAAAAATTCAAATTACAAACATATATTATACTAAATTAAAAAAAATAAAAATAAATACTACATGAGTACCAATATCACTGAACTTATACTGAAATAAAAATCTGAATACTCTATACATATAAAAAAAAGTTGGATATTCTATGTTTCATACCGTGGCGTGGCGTGACGTGATCACGTGACGTGACGTGACGTGACAGGTTCACGTGACGTGACGTGACGTATATTTTCACTGGAATGTGGTCACGTCACGCGAATGATCACGTCACGCATCACGCGAGTCACGTCACGTAATCGACACACGTGACGTGACGTGACGTTAACGTGACGTAACGTTCCGTGACGTGACTAGTCACGCCGTGACAAATTTCCTTCTCTACTTCTAAGTGGGATCGATGCATCAAAGATTCACTTTTTCAAATAAAATATAAACAAAAATATATTTTTTTAAAATAAATCAAGATTTCCTGTAACTAATCCCACGGTACAATCGAACACTCATTTCAGCACATTCCCATATTACATCCTGTAAGTACCCGTATCCATGGGTTCCCACTTTTTCAAAAGTGGATTCCCATCTCCGTCAAATCTCATCCCGTGTAATCCCGTGACAAACGAACATGCCGTAAAAATTGATCTTACTTACCTATTAAAAATTAACCGTACTCTACTCTACTCTTACCCATTAATATTATTGAGTAACAAAACGGTAGCGGATGAATACCGGGTAATACTAATATAATAATTAATTATATTTACAAATAGAACATTAGAAACTAATTCATTTCACACATACGTAATTGCATTACTAATAAAAATAAAAATAAATATATGCAATCAATTCCAACTAAATTATTTTTTATAAGCCAAGAAAATTCAAAAGCATTAATATCCATTTGAAAAAAATTCGACTATTTAACTAAATAACAAACCATGCAAATAAAATAATATGTTTAACATTTTTCTAATTACAAAAGACATACACTACTAAATAACAAAAACACATAACTAATTATTACTCAATATTATAGAGGCACCAAAATGGAATTATGGAAGAGTAAATAAATATTAAATTTGAATATATATAATTTTAGATTTTATAATTTGTAATGGGTATGAAATAGTCATTACCCATACCCATATCTATTTGACTATGGAAAAAAAATCTTACCCATACCATATCTCATAAACTAACGAAAAAAAATCTTATCCATACCTGTCTTATCAAATACGATACGGGTTGGATAAACGGTTAAAAAGGCACCATTGACACCCCTAGCCTGTAGCCCCACATTTATAACCTAACCTATCGATCTGACTATCTCCCATCTTTAAAATGAAATGAAATGATTGAATAATCAATCACTAGTCTACTTAATTACCACACCGGCCGATCGGTAATTAGCTAGCAGTGCCATAATCCATTAATTATCAAATGCATGCAATATCGTTCGATCAGAGACATATATACTGCATCTTTTACTTAAAAGTTAAAACTCTTCACAATTTAGAAAAGGAAAGATAGTATAGTTAGTTAGAAAAAAATTATAAAATTATTATATTCAAAGATCAAGAGTTGGATTCCCTTCCAACTTCGCAGCTGTGACGGTTTCCAAAAAAAAAAAACTCTTCACAATTCACACGTGACGTTTAACATTGCAATCGGCGTGCTGGGCTGGGCCTCGAATCTCGATGATTTGGTCGATAAACTTTTTATAGTTCCTTAAAAATGACGCCATCGATCATAAAAAGGGGAGGAATGAGGATATCGTCATGCAAAGTGAAAGTGCCATGTGGTACTTGTTTCCTCTCCAGTACCAATACCAGTACCAGGGATCAGAATCTGCTCCTCTTCTTTAGAAAAGGAGCACCCTCCTATTCTCAAATCTGAATCGTTCAAAATTTATCGTACGGTCTCGATTAAATTTGAATCATTTTAATAGATTAAATTGATTTGAAAATAAAAAGTAATTGAGACTGTACGATGAATTTTGAACGATCCAAATTTGAGAATAGGAGGGTGTTCCTTTTCTAAAGAGAATGAGCAGATTTTGATCCCAGTACCAGTATAATGAATGCATGGTTCTACAGCTTGTTTACCACAAACATATCACACACGGGCTTGTACGTAGTTCAATAATTAATTGTTTTCAAACTCGTACATTAATTTGATTTGATTTTCAATAACTTATTCAGCTTTTAGGTGACAGATTAATTAACTCACACATGGCCATGGGCTTGTACGTACTAGGTAATTTAATTTCAGCAAATCTAGCTCTTCTTATTCAATGAAAAAAATTCATCAAATTAATCTCTAAACTTTAATATTGAGGTAGGTAGGTAATAGGTTTTGAGAGATTTTGAGAAACGTCAGTTTATTCACAATTAATTAATGAAAATCCGATGAGTTGATAATGGAGAGGATGTTAAGTTGTGAAGCAATATTAAATTATTAATACACACATAAGTTGTTAACAGCTATCTATCACTTGTCTTGTCACACTCCCAGGCATCTTTATGTCATTCAGGCTTCCCCAAATTGGGTGCGTATCCTCTGAGATATCTCAATTTTTGCGTGACCGACGTGTCCGGTGCCTATTCGGGGAAACGTAGGGGGCCATTATTATTTTAGCTTTGAGATTCGCGCAGAACTTATTTCAACGATTAAGACATTACAAAATGTCACGCAAAGTTTGAGATATCTCAGAGGATACGAATTCAAATGAAATGGTTCCGTTCCATTTGGCATTCAATTTTGATTCTTTTGCTATGCTATTTCTCTTTCTGATCTAATTTATTTGACATCCATTGATTTGATGAATTCAGATCCAGTGAAGTAACTAATTTTTGAGTTTTAAATTGGAACTGTCCGAATCGAATCCGAGATAATTCATCCGGATCTGAAGCGTACACATTGTGAGAACGAATTCGAATTCAAGATGATTCGGAGCAATAGATTCGAATCGGACGGTCCCGATCCAAAACCCAAAAATTGAGTTACTTTAGGGGATCCGGACCCTGATTTGATTTGATCCATAGATACTTGGGCTCCAAGATACCCAAATCAGTTCAGGACCCACCTAGCTCTATCCTCTCCATTACATTCATAATGCCGACAAATGGAGAGATAGATGCCTGAGATACCAACTGTTCGATAGGAAATGCACGGTGGAGATGTAACAGAGAAAGCCTTTTTCCTCTCCCTCCTCTCCCTCTCCTTTTTTCAAGTTTTAAATAACTGCACTGAAGTCTCTCAATTTCTCGTCTCCTCTCCTCTCCTCTCTCTCTTTCACACGCACACTTCTCCTTCTCTCGTCTCTCGTCTCTCGTCTCTGTCTAACAATTAATGTCTATGGCGACATGCAACGAAGAGAAGCAACCTGCAGGGCCAGGAAAGCATCGTTCGCCAAGGAGAAGGAGAATGATAACGAGAGGTCAGATTAAAGCAAGGATTTTTTATACGATGTTTAAATTTGTTACGGGAGGAGCTTCCAGAGCAACCTGTTGTTCCAAACAAGTCCACCCAGATTGTGTTTACCGGTAACATTAATTAATAGACTACAGATTATTATGCATATATTTTCCTCATCTTAATTAATTTCCTTGGACAACAAATTCATCAATTAGAAGAATTGGAGACTCAGGAACAGAGTAGATCCATCATCCATGAGGCGTTGTAACTTGTAAATAAAATAGTTAAGTAGAGATTTTGTCAAATAGATCGATGCCAGAAAAACAGACTGCATGATCACTCATCAGTGGTTGTACGCAAACAAGTAGATTTAATTTATTTGTTGCAGTCATTGTGCGATCGATGTTTTTATTATTAATTAATGTAATATATAATATATATATATATATATATATATATATATATAGCTGAGTTTAATTTGTTTCTTAATTTCCTCTTCTAGATCTGTGCTGCATGCCTGCACGTGTGTTTATTCGAATTTAAGCTGGTTGATTGTAGTCTCATTTCCTGTATCCTATATGCATGCATGCAAGTATTATTTAAGGCAAAATTGTTGGGAGAGGGAGGTGTCCGATGCCCATCGGACCAGAGTCTGTTCGATGGGATGTTTTTACCATCCGATTCACTTCAAAATCTGTGCGCATCACTTTAATATCCATGCTGTTTGCTTTAATATCCGCGTGCATAGATCTTGAAGTAGATCAGATGGTAGAAACCACCTATCGAACACTGTTCTGGTCCGATGGGCATCGGACACCCTCCTCTCCCAAAATTGTTGGGATACCAGGAAACACAATAATTCTCCCTTTGCTTTGTTTATTAGTTAATTAATTATTTCAGACTTGCTTTCGTATATAAGACTTTGAAGTCAAAGAGTCGGACAATTAATTATGATGTATTTTCCAAACTTTGATTTCCAGTCAAAAAGACTGAATGTCTGTGCATTATCTATAATTTGCTGTTACGACCACGTTCAGTAATTACTAATTAGTAATGAATGGAGTTACACTTCACAGTTCACATCCATGTAAAATTAAGTTCAAAGAAATATTATTCAGCTTCTGGTAAAGTTAATTGCTTTATATATGTCGATACAGACACGATACGAGCACTCCGAATGACACGACCCTATGGCCTTTATATGTAACACATGTCATTTTCGATTTTAATTTTAACTAGCATCGATCATGTTGGATATGAACACGACAGCATTTGAAAAGTGTTCACATCCCTATAATTCAGGCTATAGGCCCCATAGGCTAGCTATAGTGGAAGGGAAATTGTCTTTTTTTTTTTTTTTTTGAGATTCAACTGGCAGAGGCTGCTAGGATTAATTGCCATTAATAAAAGTTGAATTACATCAAATTACATCAGAGGATTTGCTGCCTCACAACTTAATTTAGCTATTGACCACTATGCCTTTGAAACCTATTACCAGCAACTCTGATACCAATACTGGTACCGTGGTCCATTGTACCATGACCCAATGTGACACCTCCACCTTGTTTCTTCCTTTTGCAATGTTTGTTCCAAAGCGTTGCCTCATGGATAATCCAATCCACAATTGTGCTTACAGGGGTTACCTTTCCTTGGAATATTACCAAGTTCCTGCATTTCCAAATGGACCAAAGTGCAGCAACCGCTACCGTCTTGATCATCCCATTTGTCCCATCTGAAATCAGCTCATGCCAGATATGTTGCACTGATTCTCCTTGTATTGCCAAACTAATCATATTTCTTCTGTGCAGTTCCTCCCACACTGAGACCGCAAAGTCACATTCAAACAGCATATGTTTTGCAGTTTCCAGAGCACACCAATCACAGGAAGGGCAATGAGGAGGGACATTGAAATTACGGTGTACCATGACGTCCCTAGTCAGCAATCTGTCATTCAGCAAAAGGAAGATAAAGATCTTTACTGTTTGTGGAATTCTACACTCCTAGATATGGAAGAATTCCCACTGTATCCGACCTCCCCCCTTAAAGATTGCATAAGCTGACTTGGAGCTGTATCTTCCATCTGCTTCCCAGTTCCATATCAGCCTGTCATCATCATCAGTGAAGGTAAAGACCAAAGTATGATTTTCCTGCAAGTTTTCCATGTTTGTTGCCTCTCTTAGTGATAATGCCTTCTGTCTTTGTCTTGAGCCCGTTTTTGCTATGGTCCCTTCCCCCCAATTATCGTACCAGTACGATATCAGTGTACCAGCTCCGATCTGCCATGATGTAGACCAGTTGAACCAGTACTTGATTGAATGTAATTGGGACCAGAAAAAAGAGCCTTTGACAGACCAGATTCTTGGCCCCTCAGCAAAAAAGCCTTGCCATCTGATTTTACAAATGTAAGAGGTCCAGAGAGAGTCTCCTTCAGAGTAACTCTTCCACCACCATCTTAATAATAGACATACATTCTGCATGTGTAAATCAGGTAGGCCCAGGCCTCCCCACTGTTTCGGTGTACAAGCCATTTCCCAATTACAGAGGGAAATAGATCGGCTAGTGTTGTTGCTGTTACCCCAGAGAAAGGCTCTTCTAGCTTTATCAATCCTTGCAATGACCCACTTGGGCAGCATAAAGCAGTGCATATAGTAAATGGAAGGGAAATTGTCATGATTGAAAACCTAGCTTGAGTAACTAGCTTGAGTAACTAGCTTGAGTAGGTTTTCAATCATGGAAGGGAAATTGTCATGATTGAAAACCTACTCAAGCTAGTTATTGGATCGGCTTTACATTTGCTTTTTCTTCTCTTAACCACCATTTCCTTCTTAATTAGTATACCATCTAATTAATTAGAGTCAAATTCAGATTTTTATAAGAACTGAAAAAAAAAATCTAACTTGCATCTAAATTTTAAGAAATGGCATATATTATAACTTAAAAGATTATACGAGATAGTGTGCGTTTATATATATATTTGCTATGATTTTATTCAAAAAATTACAGTTTTGACTTTTGGTAAAGTTCTTCTTCTGATGACTTTTTCATTTAATTAATGCTGGCTGTGTTTCCTTGATTAATTATAACACACACACACACACACACACACACAGATATATATATAGCTGGCGCATTTGCTTTTATTAATTAATGTGGATAAAGTCAAAAGCAATGTTTCGTAGTTGGTGCAATATTGGAACTTGTTTTCTCACGTGTTAAATTTAACCCCCACAGTTGACAACTCAACTCAACGGGGCACGTAATAGTAAATAAAATAAAATGACAGTTCATGAAACCAAATCAGAAGCGCCGCAGTTACAGTTACTCCCCCATACAGTGGCGAGGCTAAAATTTGACATAGGGGTAGGCAAAAATCAAATTCGGATTCGAATAAATTAATGGGTTCGGGTTAGGGTTCCGGTTCTCAGGGGCGGACCCACTTGGGTCCAGGGGGGGCAGCTGCCCCCCCCTGGATTTTGCGTTTTAGTAGAAGTTAGGACGTTTCGATCGAGTCTGCCCCCCCTGGAAAATTTTTTGCCCCCCGCTGGACGTTTAATTTGTAGTTCGGGTTAAATTTAGGATTAAAATTAAAATAAATTTCTTCAATTATGATTAATAATTAGAATTATAGATTAAAATATCAAAAATTACAAGTCAGATAATTGAAAAGTATAAACTAAACCATTATTTTTTATTAAGTACTTAATTAGTTAATGGATTTGAACCCGGTTAGCTATTTAAATCCGATTCGATATTTTTTTGCCCCCCCTGACAAAAATCGTGGGTCCGCCCCTGCCGGTTCTAATTTGGATTCATGACACAATTCAAACAAAATAACAAGAAATATATTAAAGGTTTCAATCAATTTTCTAACTACCGAATTTTCTATCGAATTTACCGAAATTTATCCAAATTTTCTAAGTTTCAATCAATTCACCGAAGGCGCAGAGCGAGGGCGCGAGACTATAGAGGCGGGGCAGCACAGTGGCGGGCTGGGCGGCTAGCTCTGGTGAGTGCCTGAGTGGCAATGTTGTAAAATGCGGTTTTGTTCATACATGCGGAAGGTTACTACATACTGCATATGCGGTATGCAGCCGCAGATGCAGATTTTAATACAGATTTATATATGCGGATTTTAAACTACATATTAATTTATTTTCCCTCAAAACATACAATATATTCTCATTAAAAATAACCTGTGTCACATGTCAGAGGAAATAATCACATTGAATTCCAGCATATTAAAATCATTCAGTGAATTGGGTCTGAGAATATCAGAATTGGCTTCAGTCACGAACTCACTATTCTATAGTTCAAAGTTTTATTTTTTTTTTATTTCCATGTGCTTCAATTTGGACTCAGGAGTAGACAAACCTATATTTTAGGGGTAGGCAAAACTAAAAAAATACTTGTTTCTAATAAAAAAAGAAAAATTCAGGAGTAGGCAGATGCCTACCCCTGACACCATATAGCCTCGCCTATGCCCCCATACACTATACTATTAGGAATAAGATTTAGTCCAAATGGCTTTGGACCGGACACTGTCTAAAGTCTTTAAAAATCGTACGATTAAAGTCCGAACAGTCGATCCAAACCGCTCAACATGATTTTTATATTAAAATGTGCTTAGAGATCAAATTATATATTTTTTAGAATTTGTTTACTATTTTTTTAGATACGTACAATATCATTGTTTCTGAACGGCCGAAAAACAGTAATTTTATACGTACCTAAAAAAATAGTAAAAAAAATTCAAAAAATATAAAATTTGATTTCTGAGCACATTTTTATATGAAAATAATGTTGAACGATTCGGATCAACTGTTCGGACTTTAATCGTACGATTTTTAGAGGCTTTGGACGGTGTTCGGTCCAAAGCCATTTGGACCAAACCTCATCCCATACTACTATACTACTATACTAGTGTTGTTCAAAATTCAAACAGTCGATCCAAATCGTTCAACGTGATATCTATACTAAAATGTGCTTGGAAATCAAACTTTACAGTTTTTTTGAATTTTTTAACTATTTATTATTATTTTTATTAAACTGTTATTTTTCAGTGGTCCATAATTGTCTAAAAACAGGAGTTTGTTAAAATACCAAACAAATAGTAAAAAAAAATATATATATATATATATATAATTTGATCTCCAAGCACATTTTAATATAGTGATAATGTTGAACGGTTTGGATCTATTGTTCGGACTTTGAAAATTAAGATATGGTGCATGTAATTTTAAGCTTTAATATAAGTTTGATTCACCCTCCAAAATATTTAAAACAACTCCGAAGTTTATTAAGAAATGGCATATATTATAACTTAAAATTAAAAGATTGTACGAGATAATTCTTCTTCTTCTTCTTCTTCTTCTTAGCATTTGCTTTTATTAATTAATGTGGATAAAGATTAAAGTCAAAAGCCATGCTTCTTAAATGCCTCGTAGTTGTTGCAATTAATATTGGAACTTGTTTTCTCACGTGTTAATTAAATTTAACCCCACATGCAGACGCAGTTGACAACTTGGCAACGTAGTAGTAAATAAAAGAAAATGACAGTTCATGAAACCAAATCAGAAGCGCCGCTGCTGCGCCCATATAGGCATATACTATTACTAACTATACTAGTGTTGTTAAAAAATTGCCTTATAATATTAGAAGCTACTCAATATTCATATTAGATGAATTGAAAGAAATCTAAATGACCTACGCTTTAATTTTGCTCTTCCAGGAATACATTTATAGCATTCATATTTTTCGTTTGATGAACATTAAAACCTTTCTGTAATTATGCTACATTTTGATGGTAATTTTATAAATTTGTCCCTCTGTTTCTTAGTTTCTATCTTTTTGTGTTTTTATTTTTTGTAATTCTGTCCCGTAATTAAAAAGGAGTAAGTAAAAATAAAATTAAGTAGGAGGTCCATGAAAGGCGAGGATGAAGAAAGGCCACAATAGTATTTTGTTTAAAAATTTGAAAAGGGAACAGTTTGTTTAAAAAAACTTCTAAAAATAAGAATCAATCATTAGTTTAGTGACAAAGACAATGCTATCCGTGAAAAAATTGTAGGCTCGAAATTAAAAATATACAATTTATTATAGATATTAAAATAGTTGGATGACTTGACCTTCAACATTTACGAGGAGGGATCCACTTACAACATTTTACAACAATTCGGTTTCGTGATTTTCAAAGTCCAAACAGTCGATCCAAACCGTTCGACATGATATCTATATTAAAATATGCTTGGAGATCAAATTTTACAATTTTTTTGGATTTTTTTATTATTTACTAAGTATTTTACAAAACTGTTGTTTTTCAGTGGTCCATAATTGTCTAAAAAAAGTAGTTTTGTAAAATACTTAACAAATAGTAAAAAAATCAAAAATAAAATAAAATTTGTCCTCCAATCACATTTTAATATGGTGATCATGTTGAACAATTTGGACTTTGAAAATTATCACACCAAATTGTTGTAAAAAGTTGCAACTTATAAATGTTTGTTAGTGGATCCCTTCTCCCTTTCTATTTCTAATATATTATATTTAATTATAGTATGTGTTGTCATAATTGCCAAGCTATGAACATGTATAATTAACTATTGTTCACGGCTCCAACCTATTTTCCCCTTCTTATTAAATTGTATACAGTCGATAAGATAAAAAAAGTCAAAACTAACCCACCCGAGATGAACCAAAACCAGGCAATACTAGAGATTTAGATTACCACATATAATTAAACCTCATCAACATATTAATTAATGTTATTAAACAATGGGGTTTGGCTTGGTACCAATTAATTATTAATTATATTTAACAGTCTGATTATTTAGTACTTAGTTATATATATATATTCATGTGTCCGATAATAACGATAGGGAATCAAATTAAATGGTTTTTAACCACAAATCACAGTAAACAAGTATAAACACCTCCTATATATCCTATCGTGATCCCAATATATTGGGTATTGTATTTGACCAGAGTAGTTTTGACTTCATGCAGCTCACGGACTACAGAACCAAAAGTCATGCATAGAGTTGGTGCCGTGCATGACTTCTCTGTTAAAATCTTTCTTCCATAAATTAAAAAAAAAAATGAAGAAATGTTTGATCATCAGTCAACAGCAGTTGATAATAACTGATTAATTAGGCCCTGTTTGGCTTCACTCTTTCCTACGGGATTCAAAAGAATTTTGAGGTTTTCCTAATTTTTTTCCCGAAGCCCGTTCGGTATGCCAAAATTTTTCCATCAAGTTTCCATTTTCTTTTCCCAAAATCATCCCCAACAGGTCAAAATCAAGAGGAAAACAAAATGAGGTAGGAGTGAATTAATTTATTTACTACATTCTCTCACTTCTCTCTCTCTCCATCCACGTGGGTGAATTTGTAACTTTTTTGTTTTCTCTTCTATCTCCACACGTACATAACACACATATATGAAATGTTATATATAAACAACTCTCTTCTTTTTTTGTTTTCATTGTGGGACTAAGCAAGGTCCAAGGTCCGGATCCTCTCTTATTTAATATTATATATAAACAACTCTCATATAGTTAATGGATGGTTTTATAATTAAACAATGGTCTGATCCGAAAATAATATTTGTTAACAAATTATATCTCATGCCTTTTTACAAATTATTGAAATTTAAAATATGAGAAAATTTACAATATATTATTAGTTTAATTATTTTACAAATTTTGTCTTATTTTAAATATATGATAAAATTTAAATAGAAATACATACTTTTAAAATAAATCAAGACTTCCCAGAATTAATTCCATAGTACAACCGAACACTCAATTCAACACGTTCCCATAATTAATCCCGTACGTACATGCACCCGTGGGTTCTCACTTTTTTAAAAGTGGATTCCCGTCCCCATCAAATCCCATCCCGTATAATCCCATGACAAACGAACACGCCCTTAGTGAAAAATCTCGGGATGGATAATTTCAAAAACAATATGTCATTTGCAATCACTAATCAGATCTAACTCGATTGGTGTGATTTGTTTGGAGAGGAAAAAGGAAATAAAAAAGAAAAGCAGGAAGAGCACTTAATCGTCGGATCCGACTTTGGTGCTTTTCTTAGAGCAAGGTGCTTTTCCGATTCCAACTATTCAAATTTTTAAATTTGCGTATCTCGATAAAAAAAATTTTCCATGCACAAGTCTCCACAAATTTGAATGGTTGGGATCGGCTTGGTGCTTTTCTCTGAGAAAAGCACCGGAGTCGGATCCTTAATCGTCGATTAATTGGGACACGTATTAGAAAAGTAAAACCACCTTTGGTATTAGGAAAGTAAAACCTGCTTTGGTATCATGCATGTTATGAATGAAAAGAAAAGGTCCAAGTCCAATGAATAATAATGCTTTCCATTGAAGGACCTTAATTATTTGGGACTTTTTCAAAAGATTCTCCTTGCTACCCAAGGAACTTGGTTTGGTTTGGTTTACCACTTTGCCTCAGGGCTCCGAATTTTTTTTTTTACCACCGTAAAAATTAGTATTAAATTAAAAACCACACGGCGCTGTTTTTGTACAAAAATACCACCTCCGCACAATTATTTTGCTCACCTTCCTAGTTGGGTCCGCACAAAAATTTCGTGCACCGGAGTGGGTCCGCACAACCATTTTGCGCACCAAGTCCACGCAGAAATTTCGCGCACCTACAGATCCGCACAATGCTTTTGCGCACCCACTTCGGATCTGCACCACCATTTGACGCAGCAAGTCGGATCCGCAGCTGCTTCCCGAAATTTCTGCGCACAGTATTGAAAAGAGATATGATTCAAAGCCCATTAAAGCCCAATTTTATAAGGACCATCTCATTTGCATCAACATCTGTGCAAAATATATTAAAATCCGTGCAAGTATGTCAATTTCCGTGCGCATATTGGATTTTGAATTAAAAAATTGTTGTTGTTAACTGGTCTGCGTCCCAGGGAGTCAAAACGCATCTTTGACCGGCTTATTAATTTTAGGGATAATTTCTAGTGTGCCCATCTAAACTTCTAAAATAGCCAATTTCCCCATGAAAATGCCATAATATCCAAAATCCCCACAACAACTTAAAATTATATCTAATGTCCCCATTAATTTATTTGACCTTTAATTTAATTATTTTAAAAATTAAAATGACAAACATATCATTTTCTTTCAAACTCTCTTCTCCCTTTGCACCTTCACCTGTGACGATTCCAAACTCTTATCTTCCTTTGCACTATTGGATGCATATGATCCAATTATTAATGGATGAAAACTTCTAGGAGCATTTGATTGAAGTTTAGAAAGCGTGGAAATTTTGGAAGTATTTGATTCAATTTTTTATTGAGAGGAACTTTTAGAAACATTCAATGAATCAAAAATTGATTGCACGCACAGTTGTGAGGCTCGTTGGTTTACCTACTAAATTGTTGTTCAAATCACTCTTTATCACAGGAGATGAAATAGTATTTATTCACAGATAACTTGGAGCAGAAATATTTGAACTAGCACGACATGCAAACCTTGCACGTTAATGGAGTTTTGGGGTAGGAAAAGGTGCAAGGAGATTGAGAAGAGGTGAGTTTGAAATGAAGGGGCATATTTGTCATTTTAATTTTTAGAATAATTAAATTAAAGGTTAAATAAATCAATGGAGATATTAGATATAATTTTAAGTTGTTATGGGGATATTGGATATTATGACATTTTCATGGGGAAATTGGCTATTTTCAAAGTTTAGATGGGCATACCAGAAATTCTCCCTTAATTTTATAACAACCATTGGATTGCATCAAGATCCGTTCTAAGTACATTAAAATCCGTGCAAGTATGTCAATTTCCGTGCTCACCTATTGGTGCGCCAAACCCTTCTGCGGACACTTGGTGCGTGAAATTACTGCACGGACTAGATACGTCAAACCATTGTGCGGACCCGTCTTGACTGGGTGCGCGAAATCATTGTGCGGGGTAGTCTTTTTTTACAAAATCAATCCCGAATAATTTTTAATTTAAAATGAATTATTCTGGTGGTAAAAAAAAATATATCGGTCAGGGCTCAGGCTCAGACTTGTCGAATAAAGAACTTTAAAAATGCAAACCTGCTCGACCAATATTTGTTATTTGGAATTGTTGGACAAATGATGCGTTATTTTAGCTTAAAATAAAAATAATTGTCAAACACGAATTTAAAATTTTGGAATAAGCTAGCTAATCCGCTAATATTATTATGTCGTATAATTATTCCGCTATTTTAATTAACATTTTACCAAGCAACGTTCATTGTTACTTTTTTAAATAATTAATTAATGTTCCAATAACACTATTATTATTATTGTTGTTGTTGTTGTTAAAGATTCTTTGATTTGTTACTTATTTCATTATCAATTCATGAATTAAGTAAGTATTTATGTGCACGCTAGTATTATTGAGTTGAGCTAGATATTTAATTTATGAAAAAGAAAAGGCCCGCCCAATGACATTCTGACGGACCTTAATTACTTGGCTCTTTATCGATCAAAGTCCTCCTTGCTGCTCAAGCACTTTATACAAACCTACCCCACAAAATTATTTTATGTGCATATTCGAATTTCTGTGTTTTAATTATTCCGCTGATCAAACATATTTATTGTGACACATAAATTATCTTGCTAATTTTTCTTCAAAATTTATATATGTGCTTCTTTTGGCAAATAATGCATTGCTTGTGTCCCTCTGCTAAACAAAATTAAATTTAACTGAAATAATTGTTGGATTGGTTGAAATAAAAAAAATATACGATAGCCAATACTTGTTAAAGAAGATGTCGGAAATAAATCTACTGCGATCCTCTTTGGAATCGCAGGGTCCTGCTTTTCCAAATCTAACTATTCATTTTTTAAAATGCACAAATCCCAAAGACAATTGATTTTTATAAACGAATCTCAGAACAAATGAATGGTTAGATCTGGAAAAGCAAGACCCTGTGATTCCAAAGAATCGTAGCAGATTCACTTCCAGAAGATGTCAGGTTGTGCATATTAACACATTGTATTATATAAAAATTGCCTCCACAACACAATAATTAATAAAATAAATTGTACAAATAAATGGCCAATTCTCCGTCACAAACATAAATTAATAAAGCAGATTTTGCGAGGGTTGCATGCGTCAAGTATATTAATATTTTTTATTGTGATATGACCATTTTTCTAATTTGGTGGGTCCAACAAGTAAAACTTCCACATTCCTTGATTCTTTGTATAAAAGAGCTAGCTCCTTGGTCCTTTCATCATTCCCACTCAAAATTTCCTCAACACTTACACACAGCAAAAAAAAGAAAAAAAAAAAGAAAAGAAAAAAGAAGTGTTCTTCTCTGAAAAATTAGAAGCATGGGGGGTTACTACGGAGGCTATGAGAGTGAGTATGAAAAGACAAAGAGGCCATTGCCGAGGCGCGGTCAAGTGAAAGCCAAGATTTTCTCCATTGTTATTCAATCAATTGCTCCAAAATCTTACAAAAATGGAGAGAAATCAAGAGATAATAGCGGTACCATTACACCAGACACACCACAAAGTCAAAGTGGTTACTCATCGGAAGGCTAGCAGACTAGCAGTAGCAGTAGCAGTAGTACAGCTTCATTTTTTTTTCTCTCTTTCTCTGAGTTGGATCGGATAGATGTAGATTGTAGAGGGAGGTGTGATCGATTATGGTTGGTAGGGGGAAATTCAAGGTTGTACTTGTACATATACCTATAACTCCCAAGTGTTTTATTTCAATTGAGTTGCAGATGAGAAGGTTTATTTTTATTTTGTAAATTTACAAGGGAAGGGAGATTTGTAAACTTAATTTCCTTGTTTTGGTTCATGGAGAAATTAATGTAGCACGTTTAGCAGAGAAGACCTTAATTATAGTTCCTCCTAACTAAATAATAATAATTATGTTTTCCTTCGATTGAAACTTACATATCAATCAATCCAGAATCTTTCTCTACTTAATTAATCAATCATCTAAATACAGTAGCAGGACAGACAGGGAGGAATTTTTTTATAAGCCATAAATAAAAAAAATCAAATTTAGGGTTCTACCACGAGTAGTTTGATATTTAGAAAAACCATAAAGAATGAGTTGGCAACTCGTTCTCCACATTTTTTTTCCCTCAGAATGAGCTATCAACTTGTTTTTTTTATCAATTTCGCCAACTCTTGTTGAATACTAAAGCAATCATCACAGAAAATTCGAAAAATATCCAGAACGGACTCCCAACTCGTTCTCTAGCATAGGAAAGCAGTATTTTTGTGCTTTGAGATTCGTGCCAAGTTAAAAAGAACGGTCCAGATCAATTAATCGTAAAAGATTTTGTCCATAATAATGAATTTGGCTTTGGGCTTTGTTGAATTTAGTAGTGACCACCAAATCTGTATTATGTGGAGAATGAATTGTCAATTCATTCTTTATAGTTTTTACAAATATCAAAATACTCATGCTAGAACTCTAAATTTGATTTTTCTATTTATAGTTTATAAAAAAAAAAAACGACATGGAGTTCTTGTAATTAATTATGCAGACAGCCTTCTGTAATTATTTGCGATTTTATCCAATTGGAGGCACATCGTGCCATCTTACCATGTCAGCTGACAACTGACAACTGACTTGAAATAAGTTGCAAATGCTGACAACTGACAACTCCATGCAACGAAAGAAAATTTTCAAATTTCAAGATTCCACTAATCAATCCTGCTCAGGTTGGAATTGACGGAGCTTCTTTAATATCCGGATGGATTTTGATTGGACAGTCAGGATCTAAACTCAAATTTTGGGCTATTTTAGGGATCCGAATTGGTAATAGAAATGACATGACGGAACTTTATAACCCAATTTTTTTTTTTTTGTTTTCGGGATAAAATTTATAATCCATAGTGTTTTGACTACTGATTGAGTTTTAACTTAAAAAAGGTACCGATCGATAAGTTGAGTTACAGTTTAGTATGTTCACTCAATCATGGACGGCGCATTACCCATTCACCAAATGTTTTTAGGCCTTTCTCGGAATACAAATAGATTTCAAAATAATTGAATTGGAATTTGAACTTTTATGATTAGAATACAAAATTATACAAAAAATAATCTTTCATGAAATGAAAAAAAATATTTCTAGAATCGTAGACCTGGTGCAGTGGCACGAGTTCTCGTCATTCTTTCAAGAGAATACAAATTAAATTTCCAAAAATAGCATCTAAAATATATTGGGGGTGTACCGGGGACCTTTAACAAAAAAAAAATAACTATTCCTATAGTTCATCTTAAGAAGGATTAATTGGATTTTCACAGCCTGATACACCAGTTCGGGTTTTTTAATCGGAGGTGAACTACAATTATTTGATTGTGAAGTAAGAGGTGAAGTAAAAGTTCCAAACTCGGGGGTTTGGCAAGCAAAAGTTCTACCCTCTGTCAGGATTTTTGGCTTCCTCCTGCTAAAAGGAAAATTGCTGACTAGAGATGTATTAGCGCGAAGGGCAATGCATTGCGACCCAGTATGTGTGATGTGCCAGGCCAATAGAAACGAATCGCACTTCCATCTGTTCTTTCAGTGCACATATGCGAAGAGGGCAATGCATTGGTACAGGAAGGTTTTCACATTGCCTTATTGAATACATCGGTACCGACTTCAACGGACCTGTCATCTAGGGCAACTCTATGGCTTTTGTGGGAAACTTCATCACAAAGGGGAAGGGGTGGCGGAAGGATGGGAGCGGTTCAATGGCTGGTAAGAATGCTGTGCACATTATGGGGCATTTGGAGACAAAGAAACAATAAAATCTTTAGGGGTGAGTGTGTACCAGCCCAGGTATTGAGTCAGCGGGTTATCCAGGAGGCGGACCTGTGGTTAAGGTTTTGTTAGTAGTTAATCTTTGTTAGTAACTGTAGTGTAATTATGTGATGTATATGGGGCCTGGTGCCCACAAACATTTGCATTGACAGCCACTGTCAATCACCTTTCAAAAAAAGAAGAAGTAAGAGGTGAAGTAAGTCTCTTATTCCATACTTAAACCGTCAAATGAGATTGAAGTTACTCACACTAGCTTTGTCTATAGATTTTATTGTTAATTTGTCATAGATTGAAGTTCATTTTTCAATATCTTACTCTTAATTTTTCTAAAATATGACTTAAAACTACTAAACGGGATCTAAAATATAACAAGTAAGATGAATAAGCTAATATTTATTAACTTTACTCCGCAACCTAACACAGCCAAATTGTAGATATCTGCCTATCTCACTATAAAAGTTGGAGGTCGAATCCTCTCTTTAATATAGAGATTCGTGCATTGCCACGTATTTAATTTTTAAGATAAAAATAAAAAGCAAGTCTTCCATCTTTAAATATTCATAAATAACTTTTTATCTGAATTTTTGTTGATAGTATCAAAAACTAGTTATGTTATTCAGATGTGGACCACTTTGAAATTGAATGGCAGAGATCAAAGTCTGATACTTTATGGTAGATTGAACAAGTAGAGAGAGATAATTTGTCGCAATTGATTGAGACAATTCGACCTGAAATTTACGGTCGATCGATATATATACACACACACAGAGTAAGGCTACCATACTTTGCAAATTAAAGTGGATATTTTAATTTGCGCTCATATCTCTATTTTCAAAGTTCAAATAGCCTATCCGAACCGCTCAACATGTTCTCCATATTGAAATGTGCTTGGAAACCAAATTTTACATTTTTTTTTGAATTTTTTTACTATTTATTAATTCACTTTGAAAATCGCTGATCTGGGTCCAGAAACTTTTACTATTCACCTGCTTTTTCAGATTTTCAAAGTGGCTTAATTTCCTGTATCCTATTTATTTGCATGCAACTACTTAATTCTGATTCAATCCTAGACGTAGCTAGTGTTTGATTTTACATACAATTCGATCGATCGGTTTAGCGGATCAATTAAGTGGCTCTGATCAAATTGAATTGCATATTAATTATAACAGTAACATGTTTCTAACATTTTAACACTGCCTGATCTTGTCTAAACAAGGTTCTTTTTTGTGGATTCAATTAATCGGCTTAAAGCCCCTGTTCAATTAGTCCTCACAGTGGGTGATAGGCAATGGAGCCAGCATCTCATTCTGGTACGATCAATGGGGACCCTCACCGCTGGCGATGACCGGGACAAGACAGGTGCTACATGCAATTTCACTCAGGGATGCCATGTCACACGAATTACACTTACTAGATAGTAGATACACATGCACTCCCAGACTTAAGTGAAGAGGAGGATGTAATTCGGTGGAAATGGTCAAGCAGCGGGAAGTATAGTGCAAGCTCGATCTACAATACAATGATTGCTGGTGGCCGACTAGATTGGAGGCTAAAGGTTTTATGGGGATTTCAAATCCCTCTGACAGTGAAAGTTTTTCTCTTCCTTTTGCTAAGAGATAAGCTTTTGACTAAAGAGAACATGCTGAAACGGCAATTTCAATGCAATGGAAACTGTGTGATGTGCGATCTCAACAGCTTAGAATTGGCTTTGCACCTGTTCTTCCAATACAGCTACTCCACTCAGGTATGGACAGGGATATTTGATTTCCTTGGATCCGATATTCTGACGGTTGGACAGGATGTGGAACTAACCTGGGAGCGCTCAGCGGCACGAGCAGGACACCAAAGGTCATCAAAGGCTAGGTGGCAGGCATACTTCGTGGCGGCGTGCTGGGCCATCTGGAGACAGCGCAATAATATGGTATTCAAAGGTAAGCGGGCTCCGCCGGATGTCGTGGTCGGTTGGATAATCCGGGAAGCTTCTATGTGGGAGGCTTACTGTGGTGGGGGCAGGAGCAGGAATGGGAATAGAAACAGTGGGGGCAATACTTACAATACTGGCATAGGATAGTAGTTTTTCTGGTTTTTCTGTTCTTGCCAAAGTGGTTTAGAGCTCTTTATTTTGTGTTCTGTTAGATATCCTAATCTGAGGATTTTGGCTGTAATGTGGACGCTGTAACTACCTAAGTGTTTTTATTATTAATTAATGTATTATGTATAGAGCTGAGTTTAATTTGTTCCTTAATTAATTTCCTCTTCTGTGCTGCATGCCTGCATGTGTGTTTATTCGAATTTATGCGGGTTGATTATAATAGTCTCATTTCCGGTATCCTATTTCCATGCAACTACTTCATTCTGATTCGATCGGTTTATTGGATAACGTCATTAGCGGATCAATTAAGTGGCTCTGAATCTGATCAAATTGAATTGCATATTAATTAATTATAACAGTAACATGTTTCTAACATTTCAATTACACTGCCATTAATCGTTACATTATAATAAATAAAATCTTAAATCGGACCAAATTAAATATGTGCCAGTCTGGATAATAAGTTAACAACCTTCCTAGCTAACCTCATGATTTGAAATTCTTTATATTATATTAGTGCATAACCGGTGCATACTGTTACTGCTACAAACCTTTTTGACTTTTGGGACACCGGATTCAACCGTGTATACAAAAATCTCTCTCTTTTTTTTAAAATCCAGGTAGCGACTGTGTATACAAAAATCTCATTATTTAATTATTCGTACCAGTATTATTTAAGGCAAAATTGTTGGTATACCAGGAAACACAATAATTCTCCCTTTGATTTGTTTATTAATTAATTATTTATTTCAGACTTGCTTTCGTAAGACTTAATTTCAAGTCAAAGAGTCGGACAATTATGATTTATGATGTAATTTTCAAACTTTGATTTCCAGTCAAAAAGACTGAATGTCTGAATATTAATTTATCTGTGCATTATCTATAACTTGCTGTTACGACCACGTGCAGTAATTAGTAATGAATGGAGTTACACCTCACATCCATGTAAAAATTCGAGAAAATATTATTCAGCTTCTGATAAAGTTACTTACTTTATGTCGATACAGAATACAGATACGATAGAATTCGCATCCTCAGAGATATCTCAAACTTTGCGTGACTCTAGGGAAAATCTTAAACGTTTAAATAGTTTTGCACGAATCTCCAAATACAAATAATAGTGGGCCCCTACGCTATCCCCGAATAGCCACCGAACACGTCGGTCACGCAAAAATTGAGATATCTCAGAGGATACGCACTCGATACGATACGAGCACTCTGAATGATAATTGACACAACCCTATATGTAACATGTCATTTTCGATTTAAATTTTACTATATATGACACCATTGCTGGCATCATGTTGGGGTATGAACACGACACCATTTGAGAATTGTTCACATCCCCGTAGGGCTATAGGCTATAGTGGAAGAGAAATTGTCACGATGGAAAAGCTACTCAAGCTAGTTATTGGATCAGCTTTAAATTTGCTTTTTATTCTCTTAACAACCATTTCCTTCTTAATTAGTATACCATCTAATTAGAGTCAAATTCAGATTTTTATAAGAACTGGAAAAAAGAAAGAAAAATCTAACTTGCACCTAAATTTTAATGTACAATCTAATTTGTCGTACCTACTAATAACATCCATTAAATTAAAAAATAAACTGAAAATAAATATATTTCCAATAATTGTATCAATTGAGTATTTCCAATATAAAATATTGCTTATTTCTACATTTGTATATTTGATACATCATTTTTATTCTTATCCACCGATCATTAAAATATAAAAAAAAATTGGATAAAGTTGAAAATAAAATATAATACAACTTGAGTTATAGTTTGAACCGTTGAATATATATTAAGATATGGTGCATGTAATTAATTTTAAACTTTAATACAAGTTTGATTGACACTCCAAAATAATTTGAACCGTTAAAGTTCTTCTTCTGATTGTGATGACTTTTTTTCTTTTAATTAATGCTGGGGGTGTTTGCTTCTAATTTTGGTTGAAACCGTCATTATAACATAGCTGGCGAATTTGCTTTTGATTTTGCTTTTATTAATTATTAATTAATGTGGATAAGTCAAAAGCCATGTTTCTTAAATACATGCCTCGTAGTTGTTGCAATATTGGAACTTGTTTTCTCTCGTGTTGTTAAAAATTTAACCCCACTCCACAGCTCCACAGCTCCACGAGTATGGTAATATGGGCGCAACTGCGGCGCTTCTGATTTGGTTTCATGAACTGTCATTTTCTTTTATTTAAATGCCTCCTAGTTGTTGCAACAGCCATACATACTAGTGTTGTTAAAAAAATTACCTTATCATATTAGAAGCTACTCAATATTTTATTAGCTTTAATTTTGCTCTTCCAGGAATACATCTGTAGCATTCATATTTTTCGTTTCATGGACATTAAAACCTTTCTGTAATTATGCTACATTTTGATGGTAATTTTATAAATTTGTCCCTCTGTTTCTTAGTTTCTATTTTTTTTATGTTTTTATCTTTTGTAATTTTGTCCCGTAATTAAAAAGGAGTAAGTATAAAAAAAAAATGCAAGTAGGAGGTCCATTGAAAAGGGAACAGCTTGTTTCAAAAAACTTCTAAAAATGAGAATCAACCATTAGTTTTGTGACAAAAACAATGATCTCCGTGAAAAAATTGTAGACTCGAAATTCAAAAAAGACAATTTATTATATATATATTAAAATATTTGGATGACTTGACCTCCAACATTTACAAAAAGGGATCCACTTACAACATTTGTAAATTACAACATTTTATAATTTGGTTTTGTGATTTTCAAAGTCCAAACAGTCGATCCAAACCATTCAACATACTATCTATACTAAAATATGCTCGGAGATCAAATTTTACAATTTTTTTTAATTTTGTTTACTATTTATTAAGTATTTTACAAAATTGTTGTTTTTTATTGGTCCATAATTGTCGACAAACAGGAGTTGTCAAATATCTAACAAATAGTTAAAAAAAATTCAAAAAAAATATAATTTGATCTCCAAGCACATTTTAATGGGTCCACCTAGCTATCTCCCATGAAACGTCCCCTATCTGTCCCCCGCATAAAAACAAAAAAAACGCGGAAAACCACCCAGAAACGCGTTAATCCGGCAAAAGATAATCGGACGCAACAAGTATTCAACCATCAATATAAATGTATTAATTCTGCTGCCAAGAAGTATTCAACCATGGTCTGCACGTTAAGAACGGCGAAATTCATTTCAACGGCAACCTGGGGAGAACGCAAACGTCCACATCAATACCGTACTTAACTGTGGGGACCATTAACGTCCTTTGAAAGCGACATGGAATGTAATGCACACTTTAAAGAAGTATTCAACTGACATATTCAACAACAACAAAGAAGTATTCAACAGAAAACACTTATCATATGATCACAGTAAATTATTCACATAAGCTATTCATCTTTAACCTTAAAGTATTCAACTGTAATGGACAAAGTATTCACCTTTTAACTGTCAGAAAACACTTCTCAGAAAAGTATTCATCTGTTTTCGCCAAAGTATTCAACATATAACATACAGTATTCACTTGATAAGTATTTACCAGAAAATACTCATTTAGCAAAAAAACCACACTTTACAAATATTTTCATGTGTGAATTACAACTAACTGCACATGAAAATACTTTACAACTGATATATTCAACCACAATAAAGAAGTATTCAATACAAAATACTTAAATATTCAACTGTAATGTATACAGTAAATTATTCACATAAACTATTCATCTTTAACCTTACAGTATTCAACTATAATAGACAAAGTATTCACCTTTTTTAGCACAACATGTTACTCAGTAAAAATTACCCTTAAAAAAGTAAATACAAGCATAACATGTTAATCAAATACAATCAGAAACTACAATTCAAATAACAAGTTAAGACTCAAACAATTCCAAATAACAAACTACAATTAAAATAAGCAAATACAAATCTAGTTTTCGACAATGCTAACTTCAAACAACTTCAAACTTCAGATCATTCCTTTCATCTATAAGCATCCTAAATGCTAGCAGGACACGTTCAACGCTGATCATTCGCTAAAAAATTTCACAAATAAAAAAGAGTCAGTTTCATATACTGTCAAATTTTAAAATAAAGAAATCATTCTTAACATACAAGTATTCATCTCATTCTGCCAACATAATGACATAATAATACATGATAGACAGTTAATGTATTCAACCAATGCAATGAAGTATTCAACAACAATGTAACATGTATTCATTAGAACAAAATATTGATACCAGAACTTGAATGACACACTGTAAGGTATTCATACTTATAGGGACATGTATTCATCAAACACCATATATTCACTGTTTATGCATCACATGAAATTTTAAAAAAATTGACATAAGGATAACCTGGTTGAACAAAGTATTCATTCAGAGTACAAAAAATAATAGTGACCAAAGTATTCATCCAGAACTTCAAAATATTCAGCTCTAATATGTAAGTATTTATCCAATAATGTATGCCAAGATACATTACTTTTCTTCTCTTGAGCAGATACATTACTTTCCTTCTCCCTTCTTCCAAGCTTTATTGGTAACTTATGTAATATATGCCAAGAACAGTACCTTTGAGTGGTTTCAGATCCAAATACATGCTTAATTCTCAATTCAATGCTTCCACATTGATCAGTAAGAATGCCCCACTGGTTTAACACCATTCATACATTCCAAAAACCTATAAATTTAAAATATGCAGTTAGTACAATACAAAGTATTCAACTAATACACAAATAATATTCATTAATATAACAGAATTATTCATTAACAACTATAAAAACCCACAAGAACCTGTCATATTAAGCATTCAACTAACACATAAGTAGTATTCATCTTGATACAAGAAGTATTCATTTGTAATTATAAAAAACTCCATAAGTAACTGTCATACTAAGTATTCAACAATAACATAAAATATATTGATTTTTCTCAAGAAATGTATTCATCCATAACTAACCAAGGTAATACATTATTTAGAATTTGCAAAAAATAATAAAAATAGTACTATGTTATAAGTAGAACACATGATACCTAGAAAGACACCATATGTAAATTAAAGTTGTTAGACTTCGATAGTTAGAAAGGTTAATTCAATTAGGAGATTGACAGGGGATAGTTCAAGGGGTAAATCAGTCAAAGCAGCAGCTCTCTTCATGACACGAAATGCGTCGGTGGCAGATGAGGAGTAATTAGAGTCCTTAGCCTTGCACGCTTCCTCTTAGGTGTAATATGCATCTACAAGTCATAAAGTATTCATTATATATCATATTGTTATTTCAATTCAAAAATTCAAATTCCACTATGAATCTCACATCCATAAAGTATTCATTCATATATAATGAAATATTCACCCTATACAGTGAAACATATTAACAATATATTAAAAATAAATTGTTACCTGTTAGGAGTAGGTATTCATTCATATACTTGATTACATCAAACAAATGTGTTACAAGAGAAGCCAAACCTGATGGTTAAGTAGATGATTGTATGTATTTGTTCAAACTATAGGAGTAGGTATTCATTCATATACTTGATTACATCAAAAAAATGTGTTACAAGAGAAGCCAGACCTGATGGTTAAGTAGATGATTGTATGTATTTGTTCAAACTAGAAAAATTATATTGAAATTAGTTCAAGCTTGAACAGCCGACTCCTCGACTACCCTCACAAAATCATACAAATAAGTATAGTTTTGGGGCTAGATTCAATTAGACTCTAATTCCTATGCCCAATTCCTGCAACAGGCAAATGAAACATAGACATTAAATCAATCTCACATTTGTATGTTGTGTCAGAACTCCAAAATAATTATTTACCAGAAAATAATCATCCAGCAAAAAATGCACCAGTCCTCAATAAAAGTGTGAATTACTTAACACTAAAGTATTCATCCATAGATATAAAGTATTCACTTATAAAGTACAAAGTATTTACCTGATAATTATTTACCAGCAAGTATTCATTCAGTAAAGAATTATCAGATGATTGAATTATCTATCAACAATAAAAGACGATAATATGTAAATCTCGAATCAAATAAGCATACATTGTGATTCAAACTCAAATATCAGATGATTCACAAAGAACTATCAGATAATTGAAGAAAAGCTGTAGAACAGATATCGCAAAATACAAAACTATAAATAGATGATATCAAATTGAAGATCTCTACTTGAAATTAAGATTGAAATAACAAGATGATCTCAAATTGGAGATCTTAATGTAGTTCTGAGATCGCAGCACAAAACGACGGAGTTTCTTCAAAAAATGGAAGAGATCGACGGAGTTTCTGACAGTCGCCTAAGTGTCACCGGAGCAAGACGGACAGATCGCGGCACAAAATGACGGAGTTTCTGACAGTCGCCTGAGTATTGCCGGAGCAAGACGGACAGATCGCGGCACAAAACAACGGAGTTTCTTCAAAAAATGGAAGAGATCTACGGAGTAGGGAAGGAAATCGCTTGAAAATCGCCGATTTTTGGAAAAAGGAAGGGAAGCGTGAAGAAAATGGAAAGAAATAAGGGATTCAAATTTAACCATTACGGGGTCCTGCAAATCCATTAAATTAACAGTTAAACTGTTAATTTAAGTTGAAATCAGTTGTAGAATCGAACTGGAGTTTGGGGGACTAAACGGGGGATTGGGAGAAGGGGGAAATTAGAATTACCCCATTTTAATATGGTGATCATGTTGAATTGTTTGGATCAATTGTTTGGACTTTAAAAATTATACAACTAAATTATTGTAAAAAATTGCAACTTACAAACGTTTGTTAGTGGATCCCTTCTCCCTTTCTATTTCTTATATATTATATTTAATTATAGTACGTGTTGTCATGCATAATTATAAAGCTATGAACATGTATAATTAACTGTTGTTCACGGCTCCAACCTATTTTCCCCTTCATATGAAACCAAATCAGAAGCGCCGCAGTTACGCCCGTATAGTCATATACTATACTAGTGTTGGTAAAAAATTGCCTTATAATATTAGAAGTTACTCAATATTTTATTAGATGACTTGAAAGAAATCTAAATGACCTACGCTTTAATTTTGCTCTTCCAGGAATGCATACATAGCATTCATATTTTTCGTTTGATGGACATTAAAACATTTCTGTAATTTTTAAATAGGAAGTCCATGAAAGGCGAGGATGAAGAAAGGCCACTATAGTATTTTGTTTAAAAATTTGAAAAGGGAACAGTTTGTTTTTCAGTAGTTCATAATTGTCTAAAAACATTAATTTTGTAAAATATCTAACAAATAGTAAAAAAATTAAAAAAATATATAATTTGATCTCCCAAGCACATTTTATTATAATGATAATGTTGAACGTTCGGTTTGGATTGACTGTTTGAACTACTTAAAAATAACAAAACTGAATTGTTGTAAAATGTTGCAACTTACAAATATTTGGTAGTGCATCCCTTCTCTTTTTCTATTTCTAATATATTATATTTAATTATAGTACGTGTTGTCATCCGGCATTTTTATTCATA
Organism: Carex arenaria; assembly: GCA_964058825.1. Classification (NCBI taxonomy): domain Eukaryota; kingdom Viridiplantae; phylum Streptophyta; class Magnoliopsida; order Poales; family Cyperaceae; genus Carex; species Carex arenaria. Next base: position 111,227 of record CAXKVW010000436.1, on the reverse strand, counting down.
ACCAAAAAAAAATATAAAATATTATTAATAACCCGACTCCCGAAGTTTTTCGACCCATACCCAACCCGCCCCCCCGTGGGGCGGTTTACCCCCCTCCCCCCCCCAACCCGCCCCCCCGTGGGGCGGTTTACCCCCCCCCCCCAACCCGCCCCCCAGTGGGGCGGTTTAGTAAAAAATATTTTTTTTTTTTTTAAATACCCTCCCTCCCCAAACCAAACCCTACCCGCCCCCCCCACAGCCCCCCACCCGAAACCACCCCCAACCCGCCGGTTTTGGCCCAAAAACGTCGTTTTTTCATCCCGAACGCGACATTTCGCATCTCTCAACCGTTCCCGACCCCTCTCTCTCTCTCTCTACCGCCCTCTCCCTCTCTCCCTCTCTCTACCCGCCACCCTCTCTCTCTCTCCATTTCATTTTCATTTTTTCGCCCCGTCACCGCCGCGCCGTCGCTCCGAATTCATTTTCGGGTATGAAGTTATTTCTTTAACTTGTTTATAAATTATTTAGATTTTTATAAATTATTTGGAATTTTGTATAAATTATTCGAAATTACGGGATTTATATGAAATTGTTAGAAATTGCGGAATTTGCTTGAAATTGTTGTTATTGAATTTAGTAGAAATTGATTGGAATTGTTTAGGGTTGTTAGAAATAGTTTGAAATTTTTGAAAAATGGTAGAAATTTTTACAAATTGTTAGAAATTGTTAGAAATTATTAAATTAGAAATGTTAGAAATTGGAATTGTTAGAAATTATTTGATTGGAATTGTTAGAAATTATTTGATTGGAATTGTTAGAAATTATTTGATTGGAATTGTTAGAAATTATTTTATTGGAATTGTTAGAAATTAGTTGATTGGAATTGTTAGAAATTATTTGATTGGAATTGTTAGAAATTATTAGAAATTGGAATTGTTAGAAATTATTAGAAATTGGAATTGTTAGAAATTATTTTATTGGAATTGTTAGAAATTAGTTGATTGGAATTGTTAGAAATTAGTTGATTGGAATTGTTAGAAATTATTTGATTGGAATTGTTAGAAATTATTAGATTGGAATTGTTAGAAATTATTAGAAATTGGAATTGTTAGAAATTATTTTATTGGAATTGTTAGAAATTATTTGATTGGAATTGTTAGAAATTATTTTATTGGAATTGTTAGAAATTATTAGAAATTGGAATTGTTAGAAATTGTTACATTGGAATTGTTATAAATTGTTTGATTGTGAATAGAAATTGGTTATTATTGAAATTAGGTTTAAAAATTAGATGAGAATTTGAGAAAATAACAGAGTTGAAATTTAATTGAGTGGAATTAAGTTGTACAATCTCATAGGAATTTTTAAATAGAATTGTTAGAAAATTGGTGTTATAATTTTTAAACTTGATATTTTCAAATGCAGCATGACTAGACATCGATGTGAGCGACCACGAGATACGTCGGAGCCATCACCAGCTCATGCCGATCCCACTGCGGAGGGTGTCGATCCATGGGATGGCGCACCACATCGTGCAGATACGTTCAGTCCTCTCCTGTGGGTCCCTCACAGGATTCACCGTGTCTCACTTGCATTGATAGAGGTACGTTTCAAACAACAAATAGTTATTCAGTTCCACTGGTCTAAAACATTGATAAATGCAGGATGAGTCCATGTTGACGGTGCGGCACCGCTCGCCGGAGGTACCGTATGTCGCAAATCCACTGATGGATCGGTACCTCCTTAACCTCGGGTTATACCAGCTAGCCACAATGAAACAACCACGGCGGATTGACCAGGCACTCATGTGCGGTCTCGTGGAGAGATGGCGACCTGAGACCCATTCATTCCATCTCCCGGTGGGGGAGATGACAGTGACCCTACAGGACGTGAGTGCCTTATGGGGTCTGCGGATCGATGGTGATCCGGTAGGGGGTGTCTCGGATCATCAGACACTCCAGACGTTGATCCCAGAGCTGTTGGGTGTGCATGTGGAGGGGGTGGCAAAGAAGCTAAAACGGAAGAATGAGGACGATGATGAGAAGTTCTCCCAGTACTGCATCAGTCTTAAGGCTCTCCGCCAATATGCCGTCGAAATTGCCATTACCCCATTCACGTCTGACGTGGAGCATGTCAAGAGGTAATTTCTAAGTCCATTACATTACATTAAAAATATTTTTGAAAAGAATAAACAGTTATTTACTTTCTCTTGAAACTGTAGGTATGTTAGGGCATTCGTACTTGACTTATGTGGTACCACGATGTTTGTCGATTCTAGTGGCGACTCGGTTCCGATTATGTTCCTCCAGCAGCTGGAGCTACTCGATAAGCAATCGCGGTGGAACTGGGGTGGAGCCGTGCTTGCATGTTTGTACAGAGGACTGTGCCACGCTTGTCTGGTAAGTCTTCTTCAGTTAATGTTATTTACGTTTTTTTTATTTGATAATAACAAATACACATCTACAATTTCAGAGAGGCAGCCAGCAGTTCAATGGGCCACTCCTTCTACTACAGCAATGGTCCTGGTTGCACCTACCGGTCTGTCGACCCGAAATTCCATCAAATGTGAAGTGGCAAAGGAGCTCTGACATCGAGAAAAGCCCTCCATACGGCGCCATATGGGGTAGCCGCCTCCGCTATTTTAACACGCCGAGGGGAGGGACGGCGGGTATCTCGTACGTCCGAAATCAGCTCCAACTGTTGCACCAGGCAAACATCGAGTGGTTCCCGTATCGGCCGTGGTACCGGGCTAGGATATTCTGTCGCTTGACGATGGAACAGAGGGATCTCGGTTTATATCGGGGTCCGGTCGTTTGTTACTGGATAGTTGAGTATCACTATCCTGATCGGGTTCCTCGTCAGTTCGGCTTCGATGCTTTCATCCCAGATGACCCGATACTTGGTGAGGATGAGACAGAGAAGTTGCACAAGTAAGTAATACACACCTGAATATTGATATTATTTTACAAATTGTATCTAACTAAATTATAATGCAGTACCTTCCATAAGAAGCCAGAGGTGGATTGGAGCGGCCGCCATTTAGCCCACTATAGGATTGCCCGCACGCCTGAGAACCACTTGTGGGTCCCGTCTGACCCGGCAGACGTCAGTTTGGGAGCGGGACCATGGGCATTGCGATATATGGTCTGGTACCAGCGGTGGTGCATGAATTCGGTGTACTTACAGGGCGACTACGGTGATTCTCTTCGGCGGAGAATGATGGGTGACGAGAGTAAGACCCATTTGCCATGGGGCCCGACCAGTACTCGAGCGGTAAGTAATAAAGATTACTTGTAGTATTAGTTTTTTCCATACAACTTATTTTCTAATTAATCGTTATGAACAGGTACTAACGGGGATCCGAGGAGTTGCACACAGCTTGGTGTGCATGGCGAAAAAAAGTTTTCGGGCGTTCGGGTGTACTATGCTGCATCACACTGCTCCGATCGTCGAGGATTCCCAGTTCGATGGACGCCTCATTGGCATGTTGCACGACGCTGGTGAGAACATCAACTGGCGTGAGATCAAGAAAGACTCACCAGCGCCGACCCAGCCAAATCAAGAACGGGAATTAGTATACGACGATGACCTACCACCACCCCCCGAAGGTATTATAAGTTAAATTATTTTACCATACACGTCAATTTTGTTTTACAAAGTGTGTTCTTAACAATTTCAACTGAAATGTTGCAGAAGACAACCCGGATTGGGCGTTCCACGATTGGGTGCTCGACAACAAAAAATGGCACGCCTACTACAATAAATTTAATGTGCCGGTGCAGCTTGGCGAGGTAAGCTGGTTCGTCTCTGTATAAATTAAATTTTCGTTATTTTCATAAAGAAAAACTAACATTATATAACTGCAGGATGGAAATCCTATGTGGTGTGCTGAACCCACTTTCACTGCAGCAGACTTTGGCCTCACCGCCACCGGTGTAGAGGATGTCACCGGAGCCACACCATCGATGCCACCCCCCAGGCAGCACGACCACGAGGCTAGTGGCAGTGGGGCACAGCAGCCCACTGATGCTTGGGAGACTGCTGCGTTCGGGACACAGCCCCCGAGCACATATACTGGGGACTGGGAGTTCGATCCATGGGAGACGAATCCATCACAGGGTACTCAGTATGATCCATTGCCCGATTCATACCGACGATCCACGGGCACAATGCAGGAGGACATGCATGTGGATTATTCTGATGACGAGGAGGACGTGCATGTGGATCTGACTCATAACGAGGATCCTCCACAGCCACGGAGGAGGCGTGTGCAGCGACAAAAGACCCGCACGCAGCCGCCGAGGGCGTGCGGGCCGGCTTCCAGACTGTCATTGTCCGGTCGTCGTCCTCGTTGATAGTTTTTTATATTTCATATTGTAGACCTGACAGTAGTATTTTTATATTTCCGTTTCTATATTTTATGTTGATTAGACGTTATTTGCTGATTTTATTCACTTTGTTTTCGTTTCTATATTTTATGTTGATCAGATGTTATTTGATTATTTTGTTCACTTATGTTTTAAACTATTCACAAATCATAAAATCCATCGTATTAAAAATATAAACAAATACATAAATAAATCTATCGTATTAAATAAAATTAAAAAAAAAAAATAGTAAACCGCCCCACTGGGGGGCGGGTTGGGGGGGGGGGGGGGGGCTAAACCGCCCCACGGGGGGGCGGGTTGGGGGGGGGGGGTAAACCGCCCCATGGGGGGGCGGGTTGGGCATGAGTGGAAAACTTTCGGGAGTCGGGTTATTAATAATATTTTATATTTTTTTTTTGTTATGAATAAAAATGCCGGTGTTGTCATAATTGCCAAGCTATGAACATGTATAATTAACTATTGTTCACGGCTCGATCCAACGTATATATAATTAAAGTGAACGGCTAGATTTAGATTACCACATATATATAATTAAACCTCATCAACATATTAATTAATGTTATTAGGCAATGGGGTTTGGCTTGTACGAATTATTAAATTTAACAGTCTGATTATTTAATTAGTACTTAGTTATATATATTCACGTGTCCGGTAATAACGATTCACGTGTCAAATTAAATCTGAACTATATGAAATGAAATGAAATGGTTGTCAACCACAAATCACTGAAAACAATTGTATAAACACCTCCTATCCTATCCTATCCTATCGTGATCCCAATATTTTGGGTATTATATTTCAACAGAGTAGTTTTTACTTCATGCAGCTCAAGGACTATAAATTGAACGAAAACAGTCATGCATAAAGTTTGTGCCCTGCATGAAGGCAAAGCTGCTCTGTTAAAATCTTTCTTCCATAAATTGAAAAAAAAATGAGGAAAAGTTTGATCATCAGCCAATAGCAGTTGATAATAACTGATGATTAATTATTTAAAATCTCGGGATGGATAATTTCAAAACAAGATGGATCTGATTGGCAATTAATCACTATTCATGAGATGGAACTCGATTGGTGTGATTTGTTTGGAGAGGAAAAAGGAAAAAAGCAAAGCAGGAGGAGCACTTAATCGTAATAGAAAAGTAAAACCACCTTTGGTATCATTATCATATAAATAATGCATGATATGAAAAGAAAAGGTCCAAGTCCAATGAATAATGATGCTTTCCATTGAAGGACCTTAATTATTTGGGACTTTTTCAAAAGATTCTCCTTGCTACCCAAGGAACTTGGTTTGGTTTGCCTCAGCCTCAGCCTCAGCCTCAGACTTGTCAAATAACAAACTTTATATATGCAAACCTACCCGATCAATATTTGTTATTTGGAATTCTTCGGCAAATGAAATGAAATGATGCCTTATTTTAGCTTAAAATAAAAATAATTGTCAAACACAAATTTAATTTTTTGGAAGAAGCTAGCTAATTCGCTAATATTATTATGTCATATAATTATTCCGCTATTTTAATTCACATTTTATCAAGCAACATTCATTGTTACTTTTTTAAAATAATGAATGCTCCAATAACACCACCACCACCACTACTACTACTACTATTATTATTATTATTATTATATTGTTAAAGATTCTTTGATTGGTTACTAATTTCATTATTAATTCACGAAGTAAGTATTTATGTGCACGCTAGTATTGACTATTGAGTTGAGCTAGATATTTTATGAAAAAGAAAAGGCCCATCCAATGACGTCAATCATGACGCACCTTTATCAAAGTCCTCCTTGCTGCTCAAGCAACTAGTCAAATCAAGGACTTTATACAAACCTACCCCATAAAATTTTATGTGCATATTAGTATTTCTGTATTTTGAACTTTTAATTATTCCGCTGATAAAACATAATTATTGTAACACATAAATTATCTTGCTTATTGATTTTCAAAATTTATATATGTACTTCTTTTGGCAAATAATGCATTGCTTGTGTCCCTCTGCTAAACAAAATTAAATTTAACTGAAATAATTGTTGGATTGGTTGAAAAAAAAAATTACGATACGATAGCCAATATTAGTTAAAGAAGATGTCAGATTGTGCATATTAACACATTGTATTATATAAAAATTGTCTCCACAACACAATAATTAATAAAATAAATTGTACAGACAAATGGTCGATCCTCCGTCACCAACATAAATTAATAAAGGAGATTTTGCAAGGGTTGCATGCGTCAAGTAAATTGATTTTTATTTTATTTTCGTATGAGCATTTTTCTAATTTGGAGGGTCCAACGAGTAAAACTTGCACATTCTTTGTATAAAAGAGCTCCTTGGTCCTTTCATCTTTCCCACTCAAAATTTCTCGACAAACATTTCCTCAACACTACACACACAAAAAAGAAAAGAAAAGAAAAGAAAAAAGAGCTCTTCTTCTCTCAAAATTAGAAGCATGGGGGGTTACTACGGAGGCTATGAGAGTGAGTATGAAAAGACAAAGAGGCCATTGCCGAGGCGCGGTCAAGTGAAAGCCAAGATCTTCTCCATTGTTATTCAATCAATTACTCCAAAATCTTACAAAAATGGAGAGAAATCAAGAGATAATAGCGGTAGCATGACACCAGTCACACCACAAATTCAAAGTGGCTACTCATCGGAAGGCTAGCAGACTAGCAGTAGTACATGCTGCTTCAATTTTTATTTTTCTCTAATTTCTCGTTCTCTTTCGTTGCATAGAGAATTAGAGATAGAGTAGAAGGTCTGATTATGGTAGGGGAGAGATTGTACTTGTACATATATAATATACCCCTATAACTCCCAAGTGTTTTATTTCAATTGAGTTGCAGTTTCAGATGAGAAGGTTTATTTTTGTTTTGTAATTAAATTTACAAGGGAGATTTGTAAACTTTCCTTGTTTTGGTTCATGGAGAAATTAAATGATGCACGTTTACCAGAGAATTAAGACCTTTCTTATTTCTAGATTTGTATAGTGTATAGTTCCTCCGAAATAATACTAATTTTTCGTATAATAATAATTATGTTTTCGATTGAAACATTGATTTATTCGTTTAAAACAGATCAGAAAATAACTTAGTCTTGGTACTAAATCTTTGCTTAATTAATCAGTCATCTAAATACAGTGGCAGGACGAATTCAGATTCAGTGCATTACCTGAAAAGATAATCTTTTACAATTAGTGGATCCAGACCGTTCTTTATAGATTGGCACGAATCTCAAAGTCAAATAATTCAGCCCCCTATTTCCCTAATCTCAGATCGGTTGAGATTTAATCTCAAACCGTAAAATGAGGCCCATCCTCTACGGTACCTGGGAGGATATTGGTCCGTGGACCGTGGCAGGACAGGGAGTTCTTGTAATTAATTATGAAAACAACCTTCTGTAATTATTTGCAATTTTATCCAATTGGAGGCATCTTACCATGTCAGTATGTCACCTGACTTGAAATAAGTGATAATTACATTTCAATATAAAGTATTAAAGATGCAAATGCCCAGATTTTATTGAAAACAACTGACAACTCCATGCAACGAGAACAAAAGGTTTTATATGAAAAAAAAGGACGAGTGACAATTCCGAATTGATCCCATGAAAAAGTTTCAAATTTCAAGATTCCGGTAATCAATCCGGCTCAGGTTGGAATTGACGGAGCTTCTTTAATATCCGGATGGATTTTGATTGGACAGTCAGGATCTAAACTCAAATTTTGGGTTATTTTAGGGATCCGAATTCGTAATAGAAATGACATGACTGAACTTTATAACCCAATTTTTATTTTTATTTTGTTTCGGGATAATTTTGATAATCCATAGTGTTTTGACTACTGATTGAGTTTAAACTTTTAACTTAAAAAGGGTACAGATCGATAAGTTGAGTTACAGTTTAGTATGTTCACTCTATCATGGACGGCGCATAACCCAATCACCAAAAAGCTTTTAGGCTTTAGTCGGAATACAAAATTGTAAAAACATAAATTATTTCATTCGAATAGATTTTATTATAATTTAATTAGAATACAAAAAATAATCTTTCATGAAATGGAAATAACTATTTCTAGAACAGCCGACCTGGCGCAGTGGTACAAGTTCTTGTCATTCTTTCAGGAGAATGCATATTAAAATTTCGAAAAGAGCATATAAAATATATTGGGGTGTACCGAAGACCTTTAATAAAAAAAAATAACCATTCCTATAGTTCATCTTATGAAGGACTAATTGGACTTTCATAGCCGGTACGTCTAGAGACTAGACTAGACTAGTTGTGCTTTGATCATAGGTGAACTGTAATTACCATGTTTGATTGTGAAGTAAAATGTAGAGTAGGTCTCTTATTCCACACTTAAGCTCAGGGGCGGAACTAGAAACTTTTTACAAAAGGGGCTGAAAATTAAAATACACAATGTAGTGAGTGAGATTTAAATCTAAGACATCTCTACTACAAAATAGAGTTCTAACTATAGACTGCAAGTAAAGATTTAATTATTTTTTAGAGAAGCTAGACTATATAGGAAGTTCTGAAAAATAAAATTTAATTAAATTTCAATATAGAAAACTAAAATTTTAAAATTATATGGGTGGCTTAGCCACCTTCACCCTTACTTAAGCTGTCAAATGAGAGGTAAAATAAGAGTAAAATAGAAGTAGCACATGAGTTACTCGCCTCTCTAAGCATATAAACTTGATCCACACTAGCTTCGTCTGTTGGTTCTATTGTCATAGAGTGAAGTTCATTTCTCAACATCTTATTCTTAATTTTTTTTTAAATATGACTTAATACTAAATGAGATCTAAAATATGACATGTCAGATGGAATAAGCTAATATTTATTAACTTTACTCCACAACCTAACAGAGCCAGATTGTAGCTATCTCACTATAAAAGTTGGGAGGTTGAACCCTCTCTTTAATATGGAGATTCGTGCATTGCCACGTAATTAATTTTTAAGATAAAAATAAAAAGCAAGTTTTCTACCTTTAAATATTTAGAAATAACTTTTTTTTTGAATTTTTTTACCTATGACTTTCCACATGCCACCGGATCAAATACTAGTTATGTTGTTCAGATTTGGACCACTTCGAAATTGAATGGCGGAGATTAAAGTCTGGAACTTTATGGTAGATTGAACAAACAGAAATTATTGATTAGAGGCTGAAAAGAAACAGCTAAATAAACAACTAAACAAGCGAGAATTGATTATAGTATATAAATCTTAGAGTAATGTCTCTGATATAATTGAATTTTTGAATAGTAACCGACAATTAAATGGTTTGAATGATCATCAGATAAAATTTTGATCCAATGGACCAAAATTCGGCAACATCAATATAATTGCTAATATAATCGGCTGTTTAAATAAGATAGCTAATTTACCCTCCATATATTAAAGTTAATTATGTTATAATAATATAAGAAATCAAAATTTAAGACAGGAATAATACAGGCCATGTGATAGTATACAGGAGTCCGGTTAGTATAACATCAGTGTCATTTTAGCCTATATAACATCAACTCTAAAATCTACCGAATCGACTTCCAACAGTGAATCCAAACCGTTCAAACCGATATACTTCATTAGTTGTGCGTTACATGCAAATTTTATAATTTTTCGAATTTATTTAGTATCAAGTCAAGCGGTCAAATTTGTAAGTTTTTAAGTTAATTTTAATGCATTCATTTTTCAACATTTTTGACCGCTTGATTTGATACTAAAATAATTTGAAAATATAAAAAAAAAAATTGCATGTAAATGCATCACTCATACAATAAATCGGTTTGAACAGTTCGAATTAGTCGTTTGAATTATATTCAATCAATTTTGAAGTTGGTGTCATGTGACACCGATGTCATACAGGCTGGACTTAGTATATAGATACTACCGGACCATAATAGAATTATATATATATAGCACGTGTCCCAAATTTGTAATTCAAGCGAGTTACGGGTGTACCCACCAATCTGCGTCAAATCGGGGAAGATCTGAAAGAATGATTTTATGGATTGCTCTTGGGCTAAATGAAGAAACTTATTATTTTCTCTTCAAAATTAATAATCTAGTGACAGTGACGAATGACAACACCTTTATGTAAAAGTTTTTTTTTTATTCAGAATCTGTATAAAAAGTTAGTTGGAAATATCAAATGAAATTTGAAACTAGATCTCTGTTTTTTATGGAATCGAATATTTTGTTTTTTGACATAATATTTTTGCTTATAAAGTTACTAATATATGAGTTTAGAGTGAATTCGAAATAAAATTATATTCAATATTTAAATATGAAAACCTACTCTGAACGTTTATATCAATAATTTTAGTGGCAGAGAATTTTATATCATAGAGTAGGTGATATGATTCCTCCTTTTATCTCAAAAGTAATGATCTCATTTTTGAATTTTATATTGAAGTTAGATAATCTTTTTTGTTCGTGAGTTGTTAATCTTATGCATACAGAAATATTTACATTACACAAATACATTAAATATATGTATTGTTGTGAAATTAATTAATGCTTAAAAGTTATAATTATGTTTATAAAGTAATGGATTAGAGTAGACAAAGAAAAACATGGAGCAGCATTAACCCAACAAAACAAGCTTGGCTCCAGCTGGCTGCTTTGTCGTTGCCTATGCTTGGCGAATCACATGACCACACATTTACATCTATCTGTCCCTCTTTATGGAATTCATAACTAGAGACTAGAGACTAGAGACTAGAATAATCAATCAATCACTAGTTGTGCTTGTGCTTGTGCATGTGCATGTGGGCAGTGGGCTTAATAAAAACGTGGTTCAATGCACCAGCGGATAAGGACGAACTAAGGCTGCTTAACTACGAAGCAAGCAACATATAATATAATATATATTTGCTAAGTATAAAAAAAAAAAAAAAAAATGAAAGGAGATAATGTATCTGAACAGCAGTTTGTCGTTTGCGTTGGTTAGGCTTTATAATGTTTAATTAGTTGCGCAGATAATAATGGCACGGATAGATCAGGTGGATGAATTAGTCAAGAACTCAAGATTCAACATGCAAGTCCAGTTCCTGTCTAGTACACATGACTCTAGTCTCTAGACTAGACTAGATAATTCTACTTCTTTTACTTCTCATAAAAAATAAATTATTTTACTTGTATGTCAGATTGTCAGTTGCTGCAAATAAATTTTTGTTTTTTTTTATCAAGAATTTTGCATAAACTTAATTATATGGCTGGGTAACATCAGGGATATGACTTTTCTTCTTGTTTTCATTAATAAAGAAAATGAGTGAGGCTATGATAATATGGTAATGTGATAATATGTACTCATGTTATGCATACTTTTAAAGTTCAACAAATCAGATTCAAACGGTTAAAACATAACCTCTATATAAAAATGTACTTTGAGTAGGGGTGTAAACGGATACGGATTATCCGCTCCGAATCCGCTTATTATCCGTATCCGGATTAAACGGATACGGATACGAATAATTTTAGTATCTGGAAAAATAATGCGGATACGGATACGGATAATTCCGTGAGGATATAAACAGAGCAGATATCCGTATATATCCGGATCTGAAATTTAACTTTTCAACACCTTTCAATTCATTTCACCCTTGCGAAATTCTCAAAAAACATACATATTCGTTTAAGTACAAGAATCTTGGTAGAAAAATTATATAGTCTATTAGGATAACGGATTGGTTCTCTAAACCAATAAGCAATTAGTCATGCATAATCATCACTGTGCAAACTTAAAAAGTCTATTAAATTTTTGTCAATTTAGGTAATCAAATTAGGTAATTTAAAATTATGAAACTTAGTAGAATTACTCAATATCCGACAATTATCCGCTCCATATTCGTATTCGAATCCGTATCCGTGGATTATCCGTTTCGTATCCGTATCCGTTTAAGACGGATATAGTTTTCAATTTTGATATCCATTTACTATCCGTATCCGTATCCGTATCTGCTTGTTGAAAAACGGATGCGGATATGGTATTAGCATTATCCGCTCCGAATCTGCTCCGGTTACACCCCTAACTCTAAGTCAAATTGTATATTGGTTTATAAATAGTAGGAAATGTGGTCCAGAATTTTTTACTGTTCACCATGATTTTCAGATTTTCAAAGTGGCTTAATAAATAGTAAAAAAATTCCAAAAAATATAAAATTTGGTTTCCAAGCACATTTCAATATGAATAATATGTTGAGTGGTTCGGATTGACTATTTGAATCTTGAAAATAGATATATGAGCGCAAATTAAAACACTCACTTTAATTTGCAAAGCATAGTAGCCTTACTATATATATAGGGATGGGCTATGGTGAGTTACGAAGTAAAACAACGTTTTACTTCACGCTCGTATTCTAATTTGAAAATCCAAACAACCGATCTGAACCGCTCAACATTTTCTCCATATTGAAATGTGCTTGGACACTAAATTTTACATTTTTTGGAATTTTTGTATTATTTATTAAGTCACTTTGAAAATCGCAGATCCGGGTGAACAGTAAAATTTTCTGTACCATTGGATGAGCGATTTTCAAAGTGGCTTAATAAATAGTAAAAAATTTCCAAAAAATGTAAAATTTGGTCTCCAAGTACATTTCAATATGGAGAATATGTCGAGCGGTTCGGATCAGTTGTTTGAATTTTCAAAATAAAAATATGAGCGTGAAGTAAATATGACATCTTACTTCACAACTCACCATAGCCCATCCCTCTCTCTCTCTCTCTCTCTCTCTATATATATATATATATTTGTACAGTACGTTTTATCATATGCCACCAGAGGTGTTGGTTTTTACAAAAGGGTAAAAATACTGAAAAGAAAATAAATTCTAAAAAAAAGGAAACAGTAATGAAGGTAACAAAGAAAAAAAATAAATAAAAGCTTTTCTTATCAATAAATTAATGTAATTGTTAATCTTCAGCTTCCCAGTGATGAAGGCAACAGGGAGGAGACGAAGCATCGCTGCTGTGAATATCATACCTCTTTAATTATACTTATCATGCTGAGCTTCATATATTTTATTTTTTTGTCATTCTTAAATATGATATAACTTTGAGTTTGGTGGAATATATTAAGAACAAACTTGATAATTAAGAAAAAACTTAAAAGATTTTTTTTTTAAATGTACCGCTCAAGTTTATACTTTATATATATTCATATCAAAAAGTCATAGAAATTTTATCATTCATCAAATTATTCGAAATGTACAACTTTCTTTCCTTATCAGTATTCTATTAAAATTTAATTTGACATGAATCCAATATATAAAACTAAAAATATATTTATATAATAGTATGTTTAGCAAAATTATAAAATGGACTGATGATGAACTTAATTAGAACTAAATTTCCAAATGGAACATTGAAATTAATTACGCGATTGGAGATTTTTTTTTTTTTTTTTTGATACTGTTAACTGCATATGTAATAATCCTAGGTCATGCGCTTGACGTGTCACGGATGATGTCATGACGCAATTGCCTCATTTGATTTACCGAGGCACCTTCGGTCTGATCCACGATGTTGCGTTTAACTGACATACAAGTTTCACGAAAAAGAAATAATAATATAAGTAGGAAATGGATTGTTTTTGTCAGAATATCATCATATTCATACCTACATTTTGCACAAGTGTTTTTGTAAAGCGTGCGGTGCATGTGACCAGAGAAGATCTGGACAAACGATGAGCAACGCAACACACGGCCACTTGTTTTGAAATTTTATATTGGCAGTGGTTGAGATACAGCTAGATCTTCTGTGGCGTCTAACAACATAGAATATAAGAATAAAAATGATTAATGAGGTGGGTTATCAGGAGCCAATAGCCAACCAACAGATACGATTAATTTGTTGATATTAGATAACCACGTCCTCAGATGCAACCATTTTAATTTCTTACATAAAAAAACAAAAATGGGCCCCTCAATATATTTAATTGGATAACAGTACTTAATATAATAAATCCCCAGTTAAACAACATTCATTATTTAAGGTCCTTGCTAGCTGGTAGCAGGGACTACCACACCACCCCCACTTGAACGAGTGTTTCAGTGCAAATTAAAATGCCAAATGGTCAGGGCGGAGGAGGAGGAGGAGGAGGAGGAGGAGGAGGAGGAGGAGGAGGGGGGAGTAATGAGCCGAAGCCGAAGCCGCAGCCGCCGCCGCCGAATAACCCCCCACGACGAGGCAAGATCAAGGAGAAAATTTTTGGTGACCTCTTCGGGGGAGCTGGCAATGGTGGAAATGGAGGGGGAGGAAATTGAGGTTCCTTATTTATTTATTTTATTAATGTGACTAGTCTAATTAAGAAGTGAGGTTGGGGTTAGTTATTACGATCGATAGTTTCATTAACGAAACGGATGGCCCTTTTTTCAATAATAAAAAAGAAAAGAGGTGCGGGGGGTGTCATGTGTCATGTGTCATGTGTCATGTGTGTGTGCAGAACTGCAGATAGATAGGAGGTGCGGGGGGTTAATCAGATTCGATGCTCTGTGGGTGTGTGCGGGGTGTTGTTCAGTTCAGGGTTATGCAGGTTCCTGCATGTATTTTGTGCTTAATATATATTCAATCAACAATAAAAATGTTTGACCTATCAATCATGGAAAGATAAATTATCGCATCTTAATTGATTATGATAATTCAATTGTATATATATAATCTAGAGTATGATCAGCGCCTTTGCATTCCTCGTTTCCCAAATTGGGCTTTTTAAGACCCAGATAGATCGCGCGAACAGCCCAATTATTTTATTTGAAAAGCCTTTATCTGCTTTTATCTGGCATATACTTGATCTACTATGTATGTCAAAATCAAATTTGTTGCTTCTAATATACCGTGTAATAACACGAATAATATTACAAGGTTTAACTCTTTTTTCTCCTTTTTTTTGGTATATATCGCAGAAACGTCTGAATTTATGATAGTGGGTGAATTTATGCTTTTTTCTCTCCTTTTTTTGGTATATATCTGCTTTCTTTTGTTTATTTGCCGAAATCTTATGTGAATCCAATTCCAATCCTCTAAAAAGCTTAATTTGTAGTTAAATAATAACTCAAATAATATAAGTTTGGTTTTGTTTATTTAACAAAAGCATGGTTACTTTTCAATTATAATTAGACCAGTCAAATAATTGGTGACTTGATTCTTGACCTTGTCATAGGAGCATTTGCGTGCATAACTGATAACGACTGAAATATTATTTTATTTTTGAGTCGGCCTAGCTGTCCCCCTTGAAACGTCTTTCGGATATAAACCGCTAATTACGCTAAACAACAAAAAAAACGTATAAAACGGCGGAGTGAAAATTATGAGAAGTCTACATTTAAACAGTTAACAATTCCAATCAACTACTAACATCCTGAAAACTATGAGAAGCCTACATTTAAACAACTTCAAACTTGCGATCATATGCTATGAGAACCCATTCGACACTGATCATATGCTACAAATTTTCACAAATAAAACATAGTTAGTTTAATATTCAGTCATACTTGAAGAATAAATATTTAATAATAAAGTATTCATGTTTAACATACAAGTATTAATCTCATTCTGTCATACTAAGAACAAAATAATACATGATATAAAGAATATTCATACCAACCCGATAAAGTATTCACACTCAATGCAACATGTATTCAATCCACAATATATTGATACCAGATCATAATCATACATTATCAAAAGACAGTACCACATCAAATATTTATCTCAAAACAATAAATGTTCACACTCAATGTAATAAGTGTTCATTCCAAAATATATTGATACTAGGACAAAATCATACATGATACAAAAAGACAGTATCACATCAGGTATTCATCCCACAATATAAGATATTCAAACTTAAAACAACATGTATTCATTTCACAATATATTGATACCAGGCAATTTAATAGTTTGTGTACCACATGAAAACATAAATGACATAATTCTCACCTGGTTAAAGTCCAACACTAGCATTTTGTAAGTGAACACATGATATGTTTCAAATATAGGATCGGTAGTGCAACTTGTTCATATAGCATGTTAAATGTTTAGTTTGCTCTAATATCTTAAAAAAAGAAAATACAATCGGATACTGTATTTAGTTTAGTCTGAAGCAATTCATCAATTTAAATATTATTTTATTGCCACAAGTTTAAAATTAGAGTACGTATAGGGCTTTGATGAAGAAGTGGTGTTTTGATTATAAATTATAAAATTTTGAGTTGTTTATATAAAAAAAAATAGCGTTGACTTTATGTAATAAATAGTGTTTTCGATTATAAATTATAAATTTTAAGTTTATTTTGATCAACAATTGGTGTTGGCTCATGTAGGCAGTGGATAATAATCAGAAATGACTAATGAGTATGGTGTGACGAACATTTGTGATTTCTCATCCAATAAGTATGAGGAGGCATCTAAAAACAAACTTGTCACACAAGTTATTTCGGGCACATTTTTCGGAATTTTTTTATATCTTACGAAACCAATATAATTGCTTCGGAATTTAGAAATACCATAAGAACTGAAAACCCTTCTCAATCTGTAAATAGTTTTTTCCCAAGACCCAAACTAAATTTCAGTTTCTAATCAATTTTCAATTTTTCCACCTCCTGCCACAGAAAATCCAATTCTATTGGCAAGACCGGATTTTATTTTGGGTCTTAAGCCTAGATCAAAATTTGGCTTGGGTCTTTAGGATAGACCGAAATTTAGTTTGGGTCTCTAGGGTGAGTGTATTTTTTTTTTTAAGACCGTGGTCTCTTTCTCTCTATCAGTCTCTTTTCCCATTTGCTCTCCCACCATTCATTTATGGTCCCCGTAGTCCTCAAGGTAAGACTATACTCAATTTTTTTTAATACTCAATCATCCATTATTTCTTAATCTAATCACATATAATTGTATATTTTTTTAAGGGAAAGAAGAAAAGCTTCAGATCTACAAATTTCGTTAGGTAACTAATTGTATAATTTTTTTAGTTTAGATAAGTAATTGTAGATTAATAAAATTGTTGTAGTGTAAAATTATGGGTTTTTTTGTAGTATAAATAAGAAATTTAGGGTTTAGAAATTGAGAATATGTAGTATAAATAAATTGTAGAATTATTTTTTATTTTTTTAGTGTAATTTAGGTAATTTAGTGTAATTTTAATAATTGTATAATTTAGTAATTTAGCTTTTTGCATGTAGCTAGTAATTTGGTAATTTTAATAATTGTATAAATAAATTGTAGAATAATTTAGTTTTTTTTAGTGTAATTTAAGTATTTAAGTTTAATTTTAGTAATTGTCGAATTTATTAGTTTGTCAGTGCTTTGCATGTAGTATAAATAAATTGTAGACTGATTTAGTAATTTTTAGTGTAATTTAAGTAATAGTATAATGTAATTTTAATAAATGTAGATTAATTTATTTATTTTAAAGTAATTTAAGCTTTATTTTTTTCTATGTAATTTTCTTTGAATAATTTTTTTTCCTATGCAGTTTATTTAATTGTAATTTTATGTATATTGTAGTTTATTTGATTGTAATTTTATGTATATTGTAATTGTAATTTTTCCTATGTGTAGCACACAAGGCCACGCAGACTTGGGGTGGGATTAGGTGCGGTTTGGAATGGAAAAAAAATAAAAAAAATTAGAGACAAATGATAGACCGAAATTTAGTTTGGGTCTTGGGAAAAAACAATTTACAGACCGAGAAGGATTTTCGGTTCTTATGGTTTTTATAAATTCAGAAGCAATCGTATTGGTTTCATAAGATTGATTTTTCTATTTATGGTTTATTAAAAAAATTCCATTTTTCGTGACAGGTAAATGCTAATTAAAACGAATGAACTTGATTAGTTTTTTTTAGATCGTTTAATAGATAATTCACCTCACATTTTTAGTAATCAAATTAACTCGAATGATTTGAGAACTAAGATATATTAGAGGTCTTTTCGAGATAGAACTTTTACTACTTTTGATTAATGTAATATGTAAAATTGTAGTTATAATTACCGAATTGAAAAATTTATGACAGTAGTTTAAAGACATGATTGCATTCTTTTGTTTATTTACAGAAATCGTACGTGAATCCAATTCCAATCCTCTAATAATTACCAAAATGAAAAATTTATGACAGTGGGTTGAAGATATGATTGCATTCTTTTGTTTATTTACAAAAATTTTATGAGAATCCAATTCCAATCCTCTAAAAAGCTTTTGCAGTTAGATTACCAAATTGAAAAATTTATTACAGTGGGTCATTGACATGATTTCATTCTTTTGTTTATTTACAGAAATCTTATGTGAATCCAATTCCAATCCTCTGAAAAGCTTTCGTAGTTAGATAACTACTAAACTGAAAAAAATATTATAGTGGGTTAAAGACATGATTGCATTCTTTTGTTTATTTACAGAAATCTTATGTGAATCCAATCCCAATCCTCTGAAAAGCTTTTGTATTTAGATAATTACCGAATTGAAAAAAATTATTACAGTGGTATTCTTTTAGGGTACGTTTGGATGAACTCTAGAATAGCTATAATAGCTACTGTTTAGAATAGTAAATAAGAATAGCTACTGTTTAAGAACAGTGCTATTCAGAACAGTGAAAAAGTTGTTTGAATTGCATATTTGGAATAGAGTTTGAAGAGAATAGCTACTGTTTAATAATTTATGTGTAAGATTAAATATAATACAATATAATATTAATTCAAATATTAAATATAATATAATATTATTTTAAATATTAGATTAGTATTAAATAAAATATTATATTAAATATAATATAATATTAGTTTAAATATTAAATGTAATATAATATTATTTTAAAAATTAGATTAGTATTAAATAAAATATAATATAATATTAATTTAAATATTAAAATGTAATATAATATTATTTTAAATATTATATTAGGTTAAATATAATACAATGTAATATTATTTAATTATTAAATGTAATATAATATTATTTTAAATATTAGATTAGTATTAAATAAAATATTAGATTAAATATAATATAATATAATGTTAATTTAAATATTAAAATATAATATAATATTATTTTAAATATTATATTAGTATTAAATAAAATATTAGTTTAAATATAATACAATATAATATTAATTCAAATATTAAATGTAATATAATCTTATTTTAAATATTAGATTAGTTTTAAATAAAATATTATATTAAATATAATATAATATTAGTTTAAATATTAAATGTAATATAATATTATTTTAAAAATTAAATTAGTATTAAATGAAATATTAGATTAAATATAATATAATATAATATTAATTTAACTATTAAAATGTAATATAATATTATTTTAAATATTATATTAGTATTAAATAAAATATTAGTTTAAATATAATACAATGTAATATTAATTTAATTATTAAATGTAATATAATATTATTTTAAATATTAAATTAGTATTAAATAAAATGTTAGATTAAATTTAATATAATATAATATTAATTTAAATATTAAAATGTAATATAATATTATTTTAAATATTATATTAGTATTAAATACAATATTATATTAAATATAATACAATATAATATTAATTTAAATATTAAATGTAATATAATATTAGTTTAATTATTAGATTAGTATTAATATTGAAAGCAACAAATGCCATTCCATATTTTTATAGGAATAGCGAATAGCAATGTTATTCTGAAAACAGTAGCTATTCCGAATAGCTCCATTTCTCGTTTGTATGCACCTTGTTCCGAATAGCAATGCTATTTTAAAAACAGTAGCTATTCTTGTGCATCCAAACGTACCCTTATTTATTTACAGAAATCTTATGTGAATCTAATTCCAATCCTTTAAAAATCTTTTGTAGTTAAGATAATTACTGAATTGAAAAATTTATGACAATGGGTTGAAGACATGATTGCATTCTTTTGTTTATTTACAGAAATTTTATGTGAATCCGATTCCAATCCTCTGAAAAGCTTTCGTAGTTAGATAATTACAAAATTGAAAAGCTTCTGTAGTCAGACTTAGTTTTTGAACCGGTAAATTTGACAGTTCTGTTTCTTTTTTTTTATTGGATTTTTTTTAAAACAAGAAAAAATGAAGAAAAAGAAGAAGAGAAGAGGAGCTTTTTGAGACGATCTGAGGTAATTTTTTTGGTAATTTTCTTAATTAATTAATTAATTTTTTATTTATTTAAATTAGTAGCTTATTTTATAATTAGTAGACCATTTACAAATATTTATTATTTATTAAAATGAAGTTTGTTGATCAAAATTTCGATTCGTACTAAATTCATAACTTTGCACAGTATCATAACCTCACTCTTTAATATTTTTGTTTTCTATTTCGGTTCTGCTTTGATTATCATGGATTCATAACAGTATATTTAAATGATGTTTTATATTATAAGTTTTTTCCATAATAAAGTGAAGAAGAAATTATCCAATACATGTAAAAAGGGATTAAAGATGATAAGAAAAAAAAAATGAAATAATCTCTTTCAACTCATAATCGGAAGAAGACAAACAATTGCAACTTACATCAAAAGTTATTTATTACCATTTTTATCTATTTTTAATTATTTTAAAATAATAATAATGATAATAATAATGAATTGTAAAATTTAATATTGGATGTATGGAAGTCGAATTAAAAATTACAAAATACAAAGAGTATTTTTGTGGTTTCTATATATTTTATCTGACACTCTCAGCGTAAAATGAAAGGAGGGACTAAAAAACTATATCTTGTTATTCAAAATCTTAAATCGAAAAATAAATTTCCATAATTCCATCCCAACATTTATGTTGCAGAATGAGCCGACAACAGCATTAAATATCAAAGTATGAGTTTCTTTTTCTTTTCTTTTTTGTGTTTGATAGATTCTCTCTGTTTTTTTTTTCCTCGCATAAGAGAAAATAGACAAATACTTGTTCCGTCCTATCTATTTGTAAATATTTAACTTCCAAATACTGAAGTAATAGAATTTAAAAAAAGAGATAATCTTTGTATTGAACTTGTGTATTTGATTATATTGACATGACGTCTATTTATAGACTTGACTATAATTAATACTAAACAACTTCACTAAATACTTCTTACCTACCACCATTATATTATTAATGAACTCCTACATTTTACATCCACTAATATCTCCAATACAATCTATGTGATCCTCTATTATTAAGATTTAATTTGAAGATTAATTATTATGGCTTGCATGTCAAAACTAAGGCTAAAAATTACATGGTTGCACAACAGTCGAAAATCCATAAGCGATGATCAAGTCTGGTGCTTCTCTGGTTTAGAGCCAAATATGTGTGATTTTACTCTTATATAATCTGCATATTTATCGATATCATTTTAATTTTGGGATTTTGTTGACCCAAATATCCTATACAAGTTTAATGCTACAGATTTATCAACACAAAAATAGAGTTGAGAAATGTAGGCAAAAAGTATAAAGTTTCTCTGATTGGCTAATACGAACGCATAACTTAATTTCTCCTGTCCAATTCGACCACGTGCGGACAACATTATTTGTTTTTTTTCCCAAAAATGTCAAATGAACCAGGATAATTTTTTTTGACACATTAATTAAGACAAATGAACTAGGATAAATTTTTTGAGATCGTCTAATTAATAATTCACCTGGATCACTATTTTATTAAAGTAAAAAAATGAAGTCGAATGATTTGATTGGGGCTTGGGGGTGTTTTCGGACAATGACTCATGAGTGAGTTCATTATTATTGATCCTGCTTGGAACAATTTTTAAAAGCTCATGTTGCAGGGAGTAATAGTATAGACTATAGACAATAATTATTTGAGCAATTTGTTCAATAATTATTTTAAAAGCCGACTGGGACGAGTCTTGGAAAGTGGAAAGTGGAAACTGATACGACAAAGGAATTCTGTACTGGAAAAAGAATGGACTCTTAAATTATGGCTGCTGTTCAGTCGAAGACTGGTACCAAACGGTACAGAGAGAGAGTCAACTACAGGCATAGTTAAAAACCAGTCATATTCAAATCAAAGTTAAATAATTTGCATAGCGCCATAGTTAAAAACCTTTTGATGAAAGTCAACTATAACATTAAATATTTATATTAATATAATATAATGACCATAACACAAATTTTAAATGTCATTATGAAATTTAATAGAGCTTTCAGGGTTTACAAAGTCAGCCCTTTAGTAGTTGCTCTCTGGATATATAAAGTATAAATACAATTAATAAAAAAATACAAATCATCTGAATTTTATTTTCTCCCTGTTTACATTATATATCTTTGTATTTTTTTTTTAAACTTAAGAAGTTAATAACAAATACTTTTCACATTTTCTAAGATTAAGTATGAACATTTTTATGCATATAGTTGAATTTTTAACTTTTTAGATTTTTTAAAGATTGGGAAATGTTAACCTAATATTATTCAATATTTTTTTTTTTTACAAATCCAAACAACTCATTATTACGTGACATATAATCTATTGAAAATGAGAATTTGAAGATAATTGAATGTTAATTTGATCTATTATCTTATAAAGTTTAGTTATTATTTTATTGTCATGATTTTAGAATTAGAGTTTAATGTTTTGTTGAAGAAGTGGTGTTAACTTATGTAGCAAGTGTTGTTTTGATTATAAATTAGGAAATATTTAAGTTGGTTAAATAAATAAAATGGAGTTTACTTTATTTAGTAAATGGTGTTTAAATTAGAAACTATGAATTTTTAAGTAGTTCGTTTGATCAATAGATGGTGTTGGCTTATGTAGCCAGACAGCCAGTGGATATCAATCATAAATGAGTATGGTGTGACGAACATTTTTCATCCAAAAATTACGAGGGGCATCTAAAAACAAATTATTCCCGACTGTCACACAAGTTATTCCCGAGTCATCCTGACACATTATAACCGTCATATTTTTCATTACCAGCAAATGTTAATTAAAACAAATGAACTTGATTAATTTTTTTTAGATCGTTTAATTGATAACTCAACTCATAAAATGGGAATGTTAACCTCATAGGCCCAGAGAGAATAAGACTTAAGAGGGCCCAGAAATGTTGGATCTGCATCCCAACTATGTATGATCCGATCCGATCCGATCCGATATTTCTATGGCTTTCCGAGAATATTTGTTAGCCTTTTAGTATGTTGTTTTTGATACAAATAAAATAAATCTGGGTGGAGTATAGAATTGCGATTTGAATACAATTTTTGTAATTATTTATTCAATTTTATTTTTACAATCACAAAATAACTTTACGCGCGTATACAGACTCAAGATAATATTTAAGCTTTTCAATAACACAATAAATTATTATTACAACCACTTTTTTTTTTTTCCTAAGAAACACATAATTCCAAATTTTAGTTTTCTAAATAAAATAAACAAATATTTAGAACTCCCTGACAAACTTCTATGACTCATAAATTATTCTTTTGTACCGTACATATTAATATATATTAAGAGTGAGGCTATGGTCTCTGTCACGATTTGTGACTCAAAATCTTCTTGAGAAGGGGCATTCCCACATGATGTGATCCAGTGTCTCTGTCACGATTTTCAACTTAATAATATGTTGGAGGTTTTTTTTTGGTATAATCAATGATTTCATAATTAATTCTCTTTCAAACAAGGTAAGACAACGATTTGACCAATTGTTTTCAAGAAATAATGATGTATTTGTCAATTTCTCTTTCTTTGTTTTCTATACACACGATCATTAGCAAGTTTGTTAAATAAAAGATATATTATATCAACAATAAAGTATTTAATAACAGCATCAGTCAATAAAATAACTATAAAAATTTAAATGGTTACTTTTTAAAATGTTATATATAATTTAGATAGGCTGTAGATAGAATTGGGTACACTAACACTGCATATTACATATCTAAATTATATATAACATTTATCCATTTTTACATAATTAACTTAAGTTTTAAAATTTCGATCCGTGGGCCTGCATGAAGTTGCAAAAAATGTTAAATTAGAATGCCCATGAGAATCCAATTAATTTTTTTGTCCCAGTTGATAAGCAGCAGCTCCATGCGTGAATAAAAAATCCGAGTGAATCCAGGAGCCAATGATTGATTCTTTCCTGAATAGGTTTTTGCTGTTGCTTGGACCAAAAGTAACGAAATTGCAATCCTCAATTGATATTTGATTCCCAAAAAGATTCGATAGATCCTCCTTCCATCCGGAAATTCCCAATTAATGCAAACATGGAAATTAGGATTACGAAGAAATGGAATCCAGTGCAAAATGAGGAATTTATTCTATTCTACAGTTCAATCCAGAGGAGAGGATCAAGGGGAAAATAAAGAATCCAAAAAGTGTTCCTCTAACAAAACAAATTATTGGGCTGGGCTGCTTTTTTTCCGGGCCTAAATAGGCTCACTGAAATCAACAGCCCGTTACCCGCTGCTGTTAAAGGAAAATGCTGATTTCCCGCTACCACGATCAATCGCTTTATTTTCACCTCAATTTCCAAATTAAACCCCACTATGCTAATTGGCTAATTGCTAATTGCTAAACCTCCGTCCCCAACTTGTAGGATCCCCCAAGTCTGCATCCAAACATCTCTCTTCTAAATTCTAATTCAACAATACAAATACAATCAATCCATCTCTTCTAAATTCTAATCCAGTAATCCTTCCTTCCTTCCTTCCCTGAGAGGCTAATAAGACTAAGAGATGGAAATTTGGAGAGTTCGTTTCCTAGAGAAGCATCTCCGGACCGTACTCTCTCCTTCCACTCTTCTCTCTCGGTTATGCCAATCCAATCCCCGCGCGCGCTCTTTACATACGCTCCGTTCGGGCCCGGGCCGCCTCCCCTCCATTTTTTCTCTTTCTCCCTCCCCCTCTCGCCACACTCGATACTTCTTCAAGCATGCCAGAAACCCTAGTAGCTTGAGGCTCTTTTCCTCACTTTCGCCAGGGAGAGAGGTGGAGTGGACAGACGAACATCAGCCACACAAACACAAAGGTCCCGTGGAAGTGCTGAGCGAGGTGTCCGGCTCAGAAGAGGATGACACCTATCATTTACTCGAGGTGCAACAGGAGAAGCAAAGTCGCTTTGTTCCTGTTAAGGCCTATTTTCTCTGTACCAGGTCTTTCTTTATCTTTTCCTAATCACTTTATCTATCTATCTATCTATCTATCTATTATCTACAAGTTAAGCAGATAGCTGAGAGAGAGAAGACTTTAACAATGCCTACTGGAGTAACACCTGTAGATTAAAGTGAATTTTGCAGTTTAGATTAAATTGAACTTAAATTACGAGTTTTTGTGATGTTCAGCCTAAATTGAACTTCAATTGCACATATTCAATAGGCTTACACATTATAGTATTTGATTTTGTCTTCTTGTTGTCTCAATTTTGTAAGTACACCAAACAAGTCACTTGAAGAAAAGGTAAATTGGCAATCAAAGTGGTATGAACACAAAAAGGTTTAATTATGAAATAATGTTTATCTTGTACTTGCAGCATTGACTTAAGGAGCTTGCAATCTCAAAATGCATTTAATGTGATCCCACCAAACTCCCGTGCCACTAACTATGTCGTGTTGAAGTATTATGATGTTAAAGGAGATCCTCAGGTCTCTCTCTCTCTTTCTCTCTCTGTTGGAGTATGTCAATAAAGTGTAATTTTTCCTTCATACTACCATCTAAATAACTTCAAAAGATTTTTTTTTTAAATTTCAGACTTGGCGATGATATATGTATTAGACTTCTAGGTAGCAGTTGCTCTATGTATCTGGAGATGTCAATGATTATTTTTTATTGATTTTGTTTCAGGGATTTGAGGCTGGTTTTGTTAACGAGGGCAACTGCCACTACATGGTAGTTTTTCAATATGGCTCAGTTGTGCTGTTCAATGTATCTGATCAGGAAGCTGATGGATACCTTAGAATAGTTGAAAAACATGCTTCTGGAATGCTCCCTGACATGAGAAAGGATGGTATGGCTTGTTTTTAACCTTAGTATCACCCAATTTCCTGCAAATAAAAAATTAATTGTCTCGAGCATAAATGTGATACGGAATTTGTTTATGGATAAACTTTTTCAGAGGTTGCCAAATTTGTCCTAGAATCCACATTTGGTGACTGAACTTTTAATTATCTGTTTTTGTCACTGCACTTTGATATCTATACAAATTTAGTCACTTCATCACAATTTCTATTATTTTCCATCTCTTCCATTATCTTTTTATCCCTGGTCCCATTCTCCCTCCCTTCTTCCTCCCATCTCTATATCAACCCTAGATAGGAGCAAGAATCAGGATCAAGTAAAGACCGATACTACCCCTGTACTATTCTGCTCAAGCGCCAGCCAACTCTCTCTCCCCTCTTCGATTTTTTTTCTGATTTTCGTCTGAACTTTTGTTCGGATTTTCAGTAAATACAGCCAAACAGCAGACTTATTGCTGATAGTTCTGTGAGAGAGGATGGATAAATGAGTTTCTTGTTTCACATTCAATGAAAACATTCTCCACAGAAAACCTATCCATCAGGGAGAGAGAGAGAGAGCACACGTGTCCCCCACGTGCTGTCCACGTGTATTCACTGCTGTTGGCAACCAATAGGTGAGTGACAGTGTGATATCCTTACCTTTCTTTAACGCTTGGGATCTTCTGCGGCCAAACTTCTGTAGCAGTCACATGGAAGTGAAAAATCAGTTACTTAATAGTCCGCACCATGTACGGTTATATAACCTTCTTCACGTTAGTCCTAAAAGGTTTCATAATTATAAATAACATCTGACAAAGGGTAGTTTATATTTTTTAAATGTGCATAACTTCTTCGAATTTTAGATTTGGCTAATTGTTTTTTCAGAATACTTGCCTGTTTCATGCAAGAAAATGAGTCCAATATTGAATATATTCAATAATTGTTTTCATAATATTTTTACTTCTTTTCAGTTTGGACCTCAAAAATTCGATAAAATTTGCATAATTTCTACTTTCTACTTTCTACTTTCTAAGTTTGTACTTTCTAATTTCGATAAAATTTGCATAAAATTTGCATAAAATTTGCATAATTTGCTGTTAATAGTTTCTACTTTCTAAGCATAAGACAAGATATTCTTCTGTTTTTTTTTCAAAATATGAAATTCTTTGGAAAGAAAAAAAAAACATTTGTTTTGTTTTCTGATATTAATTAAATTGATTAAAAAAATGTTTATGTAAAATAAACCTTATCTAGTAAGTTTGTTCAATTTGTAAGTTTGCAGATTGCTGAACAAATTTTTTATATTTTTTTAAGTCTGTATAATGGAAAATTCCAAAAAGTTATGCCAGATATACTTTTTGTTTGGATTTGTGATTTCTACAATAAACCAACACATAAATTCATTAATTCTTGTATCGAAGAAATATTGTTTTTTGTTTAATTGAATGATTGGTTAAACAAATTTGAAAATATAATGATTTGTAGCTTCCTGAAGAAATTTTGTTTGTTTCATGTTTATTAAGCACACAGGGATAAATAAAACCAGAAAGTATTACGAGAGAAAAAGAATATGTTATCTATTGTTTTATCTTAATCGAATGGTCTGTCCAAAGCAGAATATTTTTTTTTTATATCCAAATGGCAAAATGCAATTAAATAACAAATTAATAAATTTTGTGAAAATTTGCGATTCATAATTTGTCCTCTTCTTTAAGCAAGTTTTCTTAAAATGCATACGCCTTTTCATTTTCAACAGAATTTTACGTTTTGCCTCTTGAATTTGAAGGAAAAAAATAGCTACATACAGGCAATGGGCAATTGCCATGTGTTGCATCCATATGGTGCAGTAGAAAGGGCAATTTCCATGTGTTGTATCCATACATCTCTATATTAAAAACACTCCAATACAAATCACATTTTCTTTATAGAAAATAAGTTCCACTGTCCTAGCATTTTTTGTTTCTTTATTCTGCTACTTTAGTCTCCTCTTCAGAATCTCATACTATGCTGCCAGTCTACCAAGGATATTGTGGTTCACAAAATACTAGTTCCAAAACCTGATTGGAATTGTAGCATACAAAATTATCATGAATTTAGTGGGCTATACTGTACAGATTTGGGGGTCACAAAACTGATTAAATTGGAATTCAGTAGATGCTAGATCAAAATTAATCTGAGATAACACTTTTAGGCCTGGTTGCAAATTTATACAGAGTTGGACTGGTTGGACCAATATTTGATTTGATTTTTGAACAAATCTAAAAGCGAACTTCACAAGCTCTCTGATGCATACATGTCAAGAAATTGTAACTACTTGAAGCCTTTCTGGTTTCAACTAAGATTTTGTTGGGAGGGAAGGGAGGGAGGAAGGGTGGGAATGGCACCGGAAGATGCTTGCTCCACTTTTGGAGAGAGAGACAAGAACATGAGGAGGAAAATCGATAGCAGATATAGGAGTAGTTGGGATTTGAGTTCTTTCTTTGTTTCTATTCTCTTCTCATAATTTGATGGAGAGATGAGTGGGAGTTAGAGAGAAGGAAGAGTGCAACAGATAGGAAAGAGATAACATAAGAGATGGGATGGGAGATGATGGAAACTGTGATGGAGTGACTAAATTTGGATAAATATCAAACTTTGGTGATTATAAGTGAAAACTTTTAGGCAAATAAGTGTTGTGTAAACACAATTTTCTTAACCAAGAATGGAAAGAGTAAAACCCAAAGCCTTATTTTATCTATCCGTAGATACTTTGCACCATACTTTTGGTTGGCTTCTGGCTAATCAACTTTCAAACTTTCTTTTGTTGTGGTTGTCAGTATCCTTTGCAACAGTTTGCACATTTAAAGATCTGAAAGTTTACAATAAAATACATTGCCAGAATAATCTCTTAACTTGATTATGTAACAATTTTTGTCAATTAAAATAAAATTATCCTTTTCCTAATGGAACTGCAGATTACGCAGTGGTGGAGAAACCGACCCTGGAGTCTTGGATGCAAGGTGGACTTGACTACATCATGCTTCGCAACCTTAGCATAGATGGAATTCGTACAATTGGGAGTGTTCTTGGCCAGAGCATTGCTCTTGACTATTACATCCGCCAAGTATAGTTTTTGCCTTGCTAAATTCAATGAAAAAGTACTTTATTGATAGAACGATGAATTTGAGTTAAGGCAATGACACCTCATGCATGTTGGTTTTGGAACATGAGCATAATGGTACTGGTATTGCTCAAGTTGGCTCTTATATTTGTCCTTCAGTTAATGCGGTTATTATTTCATTAATCTTCAATTACTGTCAGTTTTATCAGACTTTACCACAGGCCACAGTTCATTCCTCATAGTTTTATGGGAACACTGACCAAACGAAGACAAGTACAAGAGGAGACTCTAATAGTATCCCAAAAATTATTTTGTTAAATTAGCCCCCTGAGCTATTTGCTTTTGTTCAAAAAAGCCCTTTTGTCATGGTTGGATTGGTGATTATTTGGATGTAGTTGGCTATGGTGGGAGGCCGGGCGTGGTTAAGAATAAAATGTATTTTTAGTGGGAATCATCTTTTGACTAGCCTCTTCCCAACTGAGCTTGTTCCCCAGCACTCCCTGCAATTTCAATGCTATCATGATCCCTCTGCCTCAAATGCAAGATCATGCACAGATGGATGCATCAACAATTCAACATAGACACATCTCTTAAGTCTTAACTATCCAATAACCAACCCTTTCTTTCAGGATGCCCCTTGTTTGTTCTGTCCTGGCATCTTTTCTTTTTGGTTGTTGTTGGTGTTGGGGAGTCTGCATCCTTTCAGGTTCAGGTGCCTGATTGCTATGAGCAGCATTCTGACCGTCCGATCATTGTATGGGCAGCTTTTTCTGGGGGACGGTCAGCTTTCAGATTTGTGTGAGCAGTCCAGATTCTTTGTAGTCATGCCTGGGGGTGGGTTTTTTTTTTTTTTTTTTTTGGGGGGGGGGGGGGGGCTGGTGGGTTGGTGAATCTTTCTTGATTTCTTCTTAGTTTGGTCAACACAGTCCTTTAGAAAGCTGTCATATACGCATTACTGAAAAGCAATCTGACTGCATGCGTTCAGAGCTGCAGTTAGCAAGGGGTATATTGGAATGGGTGCATAAGATCAGATGCATGTGGTGAGAAGCCTGAGATAATAATGTTTGCAATCCAGGGATGCTGTGATTCACTGCAGACGAAGTTCACATTATGTGTTGTTTGAGTTTGTGGTAGTATTTCTGGTTGGAAAAATTACTTGAAACCCCAACAGTGTTTTTTCAGATGCAGCTGGGTCAGGTGAAAAGCCAGTCAAGTGTCAGGCAAAGATAAAATTGGCAGGTTCCACTGTAGTTAGTTATGAGAGTCTTGTGCTTCATACTTGTTTCTTTGTCTTGACATGTTAAAAAGGTAATTTTTTCAAGGGGTTGAATTTATTAAAAATCACAAGCTAAAAGAAAGTGGGACCAAACAATGTTTACTAGAATCTGGATCATACTTGAATGGTGCTAAAAGATTATTTTGTTATCCTTCAACCTCCATCGACCATAATTTTGATATTATCAAGGGTTATGTGTAAAAGGGGCATTTGGCTTTCTTGTTAGGTTGATGGAATGGTGGCTGAGTTCACAGATATAAACCGAGGCATGGAAAAGACGGGTACCTTTACCATGAAGAGAAAAAAGCTATTCCAGTTGGTGGGAAAGGCCAACTCTAATCTCGCTGATGTCATCCTCAAGCTGGGTCTGTTTGAGAGGTACAAGATCAATATTTTCAAATCATATCCATAGTGGCGCAACACATGTTGTCTCCAATTAGATTTATCATAGTTTATACACGAAATGCAGAAAGCTATAAGAAAATATGAGAAAAGCAAAAAAAAAATAACCCACTGAAACAATTTTAAGGAGCGCTGTTGTGATAACTTAATTATGTTCCCATAGTTATGTGCATGATTGAGGTTCCTAGAAATCTGGTTATCTAGTTGAACCTTTTCTTTTGCCGCTTCTGTTCTTCAGTGAAAAAACTGTAAAATGTGTGTGCGTTCATGCTGATTGAAATTGCTAATATAGTAGGGCTCATTTCTTTTGCAATCTATTTTATTATATTTAAAAAAAAAGGCCAAGAAAGCACAATCGAAGAATGCTTTTTTAAAGCAAGGGTTCTCACTTGTAAGCTATTTATTGAGGTTCCAATATATGTAATCTTCTGATTTCAGGTCAGATATAGCTTGGAAAAATGCAAATTATGCACAAATATGGGAATACCTTCGTGATGAGTATGAGCTCTCCCAAAGATTTGGAAACCTGGATTTCAAGTTGAAGTTTGTTGAGGTAATAGCTCTCATGATTTGCATGTTTTAAAATTAATAGCTTGCTTGTTTGGTGCCTTGTTGATTAAACTTTTATTTTGCTATTTTCAGCATAACATAAGGTTCCTTCAGGAGATACTTCAAAACCGAAAATCAGATTTCCTGGAGTGGTTGATTATAATATTGATCAGTGTTGAGATCCTCATTTCAGTTTATAATATTGTACGGGAGCAATTGTAGTTTCTTTGTTTGTTTTATGACAGTGAGAAATTGCTCTTACATGCTCCTGTAAAGATGTTCACGCTGCTTGCTTCAATTCTCTCTAGTAAGATGTGGGAATGCATAATTACCTAATAACTTATTTAGTGGGGTTGATGAATGGTGATGGGTGTAAGAGGTCACAGGTGAAGAGAAATGATGTCATCTTCAGCAGAGAGCTGTAATTACTAATTAGTGTAATGACCGTACAATTAGTGGTCAATATCTTTCCAATTGTGGGCCCTCTGAATGAAATGATTTGTACTAAAGACAGGTGGTACCAAATTCTGTTTCATTTTGGACTTTCGGCAGTATATTTTCAATCACTGCAGTGCTTAGCTTGTAAATATCACATTAATCTTTAGTGCGGTTCTTTATTTTTTTTTTTATTGTTATTATAATATTCATTATAACTCAAGATCTAGATTAGATTTTATAATGTTTCTTTGAAGGCGACTCCATCTCCATGTTTTCACAGACAGTGAGATGAAGTGCCAGTGTATGTTTAGTATTTTATTATAATTGGCACATGAGTCCTTGGGATTCGCTCAGCTGACCTGCCCACTTCACTGCTATCACTGGCCATGGCTCTCTGTCTTTTGGGTTCTCAAAATTGTTCTCTTTTTTTTTTTTTTTTCAAAACCCATTACGTAAGACTAATTCCAATATTTTGCACAGGATTAGTGTTATGCAAACGGTCCGTTCCGGTCTCTCTCTTTTTCAAAACCATTACGTGGACTGATTCCAATATTTTGCAAACCTATATTTTCCAAAAAAAAAAAATATATATATATATATAGGGACCGGCTACTAAGTAGCCGGTTTCTATTTTTTATTAGAAACCGGCTACTAGATAGCCGATTTCTAATAAAAAATAGAAACCGGCTATCTAGTAGCCGGTTTCTAATAAAAAAATAGAAACCGGCTATTTAGTAGCCGGTTTGGGCATTTTTGACAAAATTTGAGATTTATGGGCAGAGTTGGCGAAATTTAAAAGTTGGTGGGCACGGATAAAAATCACGGTGGATCCTTGATGGGGCAGTATTATTGGGCTTTGAGATTTGTGCCGAGTTAAAAAGATCGGTTCAGATCCACTAATTGTAAAAGATTTTCTTTTTCAGGTAATGGACTTGATGTGCATTCCGTAAAGTGAGGTCCACAATTTTATGGTCCATATTTACTTTCAGCTGAATTAAACTCCGTCATTTTTGTTAATATCCAACATTAAATAGAAATTGTCAAGTAGGACCACCAAAGTAAGGTTTTATTAAATATACCCAAACCACCTAATAATTAGGTAGTCTTTAACTTTTTTTTTTTTTTTTTTCTGAAAAAAGTTGTAATTTTTTTATTAAAATATTAGAATTTTTTTTTAAAATTGGATAAAATAATATATAATTTGATTTATTAGAAAGACTGAAACAAATAACCCGGATCAATATTTTTCAGACTGGACTTTTCGCGGTTGTAAGAAAAATTGAAATATTTATTTGTGTTATTGAAAAAAATAAAAATACTTTGAATCTGAGTTATTGATCCCGGATTAAAAGTCACTTCTAGGTAAATAAAGAAAATATTTGAATTCTTCTATTTAAAAATAAAATAAAAACTATATCCTGTCTCAAAAGTTTTTAAAACTATGTTCTATTTTTTTTTATAAATTGAGATTATTTTTTTTATACAAATATTAGAAATTTTTTATATGTTTCTTTGAAATTGGATAAAACAATATATAATTTAATTTATTAGAAAGATTGAAAAAAATAATCCGGATCAATATTTTTCGGATTGGACTTTTCGCAGCTGTAAAAAAAATTGAAATATTTCTTTGTGGGAGAAAGGGGAGGTAGCACAGTTGGCTAGAAAAAAGTCCTAGAATTTTTGTACCCAAAGGTCGAGAGTTCGATTCCCCCTCACGACTTCGCAGCCTCTGCGAAGGTTTCAAAAAAAAAAAAAGAAGAAGAAATATTTCTCTGTGTGTTATTGAAAAAAAAATAAAAATACTTTGAATCTGAGTTATTGATCCAGAATCAAAAGTCACTTCTAGATAAATATAGAAAATAATTGAATTTTTCTATTTTAAAAAAAATAAAAAGTAAAAAGTAAATTAAAAAAAATTCCGTTGGATTATCCGGCGGAAGTGTTATTTCTGGAAATTCCAAAAAAAAAATGATGTTATTTTCTTTAAATTTTTTATGTTATTTATAAAAAAAATTGGCTATTAAGGTACAGAAACTAAAAACTAAAAGTGATGTTATTTTCTTTACAGTTTTATGTATTACATTTTATTTTAAATGAAAACAATCGATCAGAAAAAGAAAGAAACATTAAATAAATAATATCTATGACAAAATTAACACGTCTGAAGCAAGAATTTAATGCAAACTAATATAGGGATCTCTCGACAATTGTTAAAATGAGGAATGGACTGGTAAGTGTTATGGCTAATGTTGGTTGGTCATTTGGAGATGCAGGAATTAAAAAGCGTATGGGGGTGAGGACTCAGGTGCCGAATATAGAGATTAGAGAGGTTAATTCCGAAGCTTAATTCTCACAACGGTTGGCGTGGAAATCGCCATGGACCGAAATTTTGCAAATAAAAATATTCAATGGCGCCTCCCCAATATGTTACCCATATTTCGTCCAGAAATGTATATTTATTCAACTAATTTTAATATAATATACACTTGTTCTCTTGTTGACCCTTCAAAGCATTTTGCATAGTTGCATGCACATTGCCAAGGAAAAGAAAAAAGGAAAATGAAAACTCGGAAGCATAAATTTATGGTGAAATAGTGACGGAAACGGAACTGTAAACTTTAATGAAATTATGAGAAAGTAAACGATAGAATTACAATGGAAATTTATTATTAAATTCATTGATTTTGCTCAGATGAAATAGGCTATTCTACATATATAGAAGGTGAAATAAAAGTGTTTTTTCTTTCTATGGATTATAATCAGTCCTTTTCTGTTATTTCGTTATTTTATGCTCGTCGAATATGAGTGCAATGATGCAAAATAAAATTCAATTTCCTTTCCTACTAATAGGTGCATTATATTATGTGATTAGATTTTGGCACCCCTTCAGAATAATGGATGGATAAATTTTTTTATTCGCGAACAGTTCAATTATATCCATATTATTCACTAATTTGAATAATAAACAATCTATATATATATCTGTATGATGCATAGAATATTTTTTTTTTTTCAAAATTAGAAGTATTTTTTATATTATTTGTAATAAAATATAAGATAAAATGGCGGTGTCAGAAGGGAACCAATCGGATGATGTAATTTGGGAGCTAGTTTGTGGATCCAGTCAATATATAGACCTTAATTATCCTTACAGAGGTCAAATTCATTGTTTTTTCTTCAGAAAATTCTTCTGGTATGAAACGGATATTGCTCATTAATTTGAAATACAAACAAACAATTTTGGCAGTGTAGTATGAAAGGTGAAATATTCCTTTCTCTGTCAAAAGCAGTGTCAAGCCTTGAAAAACATTAATTTTGTGCTCGTGGTTAATTTGCATATTAAAAAATGAAAACCTATTCGTACAAGGCAAATACCAAAAATTTAAATTTTGACGGATTTAGTTTATTGCTGAACACGACAGTTTGAGCAGAGCTTGCACAATACCTACCAAAAAAAAAAATTGTTTTCATGAACGTAAATGATGTCAGGCATTTTCATTTTGTCCTATTTGTGGATAAATTCAATCGCTAATGCGACTTTTGATCTCCTTCAATTTATTAAATCCTACTCTTCATAGATAATAATGGTATTTATTTTTTCCAACAAATAAGTGGAGTGACAGAGATGTCTAATAAAAGAATAAAGAGAGAACTAATTATATAGATACATGGATGAAACTATATTTAGTGGATTCGCACTGATCTAACGAATTTCACTTCCATATAATTAAAACAAAATATAGAAAATGAAAGTGTTTCTGCCTCTATTTAGATATTAGAAAATCTCGATCGTTACTCATGACACTTCTTTTCGACCAGTAAATAAGAGACAAAAATGTTTAAAATCTAACTTTATCTTTGAATCAGTACAATTTGTTTAACGCCGATGTTCAGAGATCATTAGTATATTGAAATTTATTTTATTTGTTCCATTACATAATAATTTCTTTAGAAGTCGTCTATGCAATGCGAGGGAGACAACATGTGTCATGCCATAATCTCAAATTGAACCAATAAAAGTTAATTAGATCAATATTAATCCATAACACATTAACTAATTCAGCAATATAAAAAATCAATTCTTGATTAGTGACAAAGAAAAATATATTTTTTTTTCTCTTTGTGAGACTCCTTATATTTCTCATATTTTTTAAAAATAATAATAATTCACCAATATAATTAAAACACAAGCAGAATTTAGTTTACTGAGAAAAGTTTTAAGAGTGGAAAAATGAAATTGAAAATCATATTAATTTTTCTGAAGATCCTTTTTCAGGTGTTTCCTCTGCAAATCAGCCCAAAGAGCCGTCCCCATTCGATAAAGCAAAGCAAAGCAAAGCAAAAGGAAAATTATATTTAATATTTAATATTTAATGATGTGATCATGTCACCACTAAATGGCGACGTGGCCGCCCCGGTCAATCCGGATTGTCTACCATTAGATTACCGACACGTGTCCTCATCTGCGTTACAACAAATGGAATCTAGGGAGCCGGGTCGCGTTCACACACGATTAGAGTGATTTCCCATAGCTGCTCCTCCTCAGTCCTCCCCCACGAATCACGATCCATTCAACTCAGTCCGTTCGAAGGGCATTTCAGTCTTCTTCTTTTTTAGTTTTTTTGGAAAAAGCCCAATTATAGCCCGGCTGCCTGGCACACGCTGACACGTACCTGACAAACCAATCACGATCGTCCAAGTTCAATCGTATAGGATCCTTAGTTATCGTACGTAAGATTGTTCAATCGGACGGTAGTGATCGGGTTACTAGAATCTTCCTCCTGCGGTTCGATCAAGGTATATAAGTATATGCGGAGTTGCTGGGGGGAGTGTGTGTGTGTGTGTGTTCTCATTTCAATCTCCTGTCATTCTCTCTCCAGTTCTCAGCTTGAAGGTCCACGATATCAAAAATGGTGAAGTCTTACCCCACCGTCAGCGAGGACTACCAGAAGGCCATCCAGAAGGCCAAGCGCAAGCTTCGTGGTTTCATCGCAGAGAAAAACTGCGCTCCCCTCATGGTCCGCCTTGCGTAAGTCTTCTTCTCTCCTTCCCGATCATTAGATCTCTTCCGATCCGATAGATATGATCTTATTTTAAGTGTTGTATACCCGATCTGTAGAGATAGATCACGGTCTGGTAGTTTTTAAGTATTATTTGTGGATCTCGATTTTTAATAAATGGCGGTGATGGTGACAGGTGGCACTCTGCTGGGACATTTGACCAGGGGAGTAAGACTGGTGGTCCGTTCGGTACCATGAGGTTCGGAGCGGAGCAGGCCCATGGTGCGAACAATGGTCTTGATATCGCTGTTAGACTTCTTGAGCCGATCAAGGAGCAGTTCCCTACCATTTCCTATGCTGATTTCTATCAGGTTCAACTTGATCTGAGTTTTGCCGGCTTAATTATTTCTTGCGTCTGAATTGTTTGGTTTAATGTTAGTTTTTTTTTTCTTTTCTTTTCTAGTTCTGATGTAATTATTTATGTGATTTCAGCTTGCTGGAGTCGTAGCCGTGGAGGTGACTGGTGGTCCTGAGATCCCGTTCCATCCTGGAAGAGAGGTAAAGCTGTGTATCTCTTTTTATTTTTCATTTTACAATAATAAGTTTTGTCTGTTCAGTCTTGGGTTTAGGTAGGGTTTTTGATTGTCATTAAATATATTGTTGCGGAATCTTATAAAGTTTGGCAAAGAGGGTGTTAGGTGAGGACCAGAGTTTTAACTTTAAGCTTTCTCCGAAGTCCGAAGAGATTAAGATAAAGTGTTCTGCCCGACTTAGTTAAAGAAGCACATCACTGTTATTATATTAATGGTTAAATTATCCTATATTACGTGTAGTTGCTTTCTTTGATTTTTTTATCTTCAGTACTACAACCCTTGCCTTCTAGCCTAGATATAGACATTCATGCCTACTGAGTGATTGTTTTGTGGGGGAAAAATTCTGGTGGCCAATTGACTTGAAAAATTACTCTGAATCGTGGCCTCGCCTAATTTGTTTAAAGGACTGAAATAAATGAACTAAGGGCCCATGACTTATTTCTTTATGTTTTGTAAGTTTTTCAATTTAAACAACTTTTTGCTTTTGTCAAAATTAAGTGGGCCATTTAGATAAGGTTAGGTTCACCGTCAGGCAAAATATCAATTTTTATATTTGTTTGGAATATCTTTGTTCAAATATGGGGATAATATTTCAAATTGCATTGATGGTGCACTCTACCACTATTACACTTCATTTTATTTGTCTATTATCACTAAAAAACTACATTAGAGGACATGACTTTGAGGTCATTGTTTGTGATAATGACATGAAATGAAAAAAATATGCATAATTGTTGTTTAGTTGATGATCAAAGTTAATTTGCACTTCTTGTTCTTCTCTAAGCATTTTAGCAATCTTCTAGAAAATGAACCCATCCTTTGCCCCTACCAGGCTACCAACTGATTCTTAATTCTGTAATGATTAAAAATGTTACTGTAATTAGTTATATAATTACTTGTATCCAATAGAATTGGGTCTTTGGTATGTAAGATGAAGTGAACTAATTACTTGTATCATGATCAGTTATT
The DNA here is from genome assembly GCA_964058825.1 of Carex arenaria. Lineage (NCBI taxonomy): Eukaryota > Viridiplantae > Streptophyta > Magnoliopsida > Poales > Cyperaceae > Carex > Carex arenaria. Next base: position 72,584 of record CAXKVW010000436.1, on the reverse strand, counting down.
AAACAAATGGAAAGATTTATGCACCGTCTTATTTGGTGTTAAGTCAGGTCATAAGCTTGTTTACTGACAATGTACTATTGAATTTCAGGACAAGACAGAGCCTCCAGTTGAGGGTCGCCTTCCTGATGCCACCAAGGGTAAATATCTCAAAAATTAACCTGAAGGGAATTATAATTGTGACTTTGGCATTTCCTTGATGATAGATTTAGTAGAACTAAGTATGAATTGCTTGCAGGCTGTGACCACCTGAGACAAGTCTTTGGAGCTCAGATGGGGCTGAGTGATCAGGACATTGTTGCACTTTCTGGCGCCCACACCTTGGTCAGTTTCACTTTTCTTCTCGTTCTCTCTTCCCCTTTTTAGTCTTTTATCTTCTCTCTTTTCATGCATATATAATAAATAATTTGTTGTCTAATGTATCAATTTTTTTTAAATTTTTTTAGGGGAGATGCCACAAGGAGCGGTCTGGCTTTGAGGGTGCATGGACCCCCAACCCTCTCATCTTTGATAACTCCTACTTCAAGTATGTATCACCAAATTTCTCCTGTGAATTTGTTTATTCATATTCTGAAAAAAAGAATAACAGTGAGATGTGAATAAGATTTTTAATGAAGTATGTTGATTGATGCAGGGAACTCCTGAGTGGAGAGAAGGAAGGTCTCCTCCAGTTGCCTTCTGACAAGGCTCTTCTTGATGACCCTGTTTTCCGCCCTCTTGTTGAGAAATATGCTGCTGTATGTTTTTTTTGTGTGTATATACTCTTATAATTTCTCAATCCTTTTAGCAATTTGTGTGATTTTGTTACATAATTTGTTAACTTTTACAGGATGAGGATGCTTTCTTTGCTGATTATGCTGAGGCTCACCTGAAACTCTCTGAACTTGGGTGTGTAATCATCATATAAAGCTTGTGATATTTGTATAATTCTTCATATTTTTGTACTTGTTTGTGCTTGCTTGCTTACATGTATGTATCCTTTGAAATATTTCAGGTTTGCTGATGCCTAAAAGAGTTTAAAAGTAGGTGGTGCTTCCTTTGATGGTATTTTGGATGTTTAGAATCAGAGGGGGTAGATGGAGTAGAAGTGTTCCTGAAATAATTTGTGGGCTTTGCTTTTTGTGTCACATTTTGGCATTATCAAATGCGCCTCTCCTTGTCTCTTTTGTTTTTGGTTGTTTTCTAATGGAATGTGTTGATCAGTCTAAGTCTAGATGTTTCTTTGTCTAAAAGTCGATGTGCTTCTGTTGTCTATTAACTTTGTGTAGCAACTCTCGTTATATTTTCCTTTGAATTTACACAAAAAAATAAAGCCAAGGTATGCAGCTATCAAGTAGTCCGGTCCGTATAAGTTGAGCTGCTTAATTTTGGCACACACAAGTAGCTGTAATGTATGGTACCTGATACAAACCACCAAACTTTGGTTTCAATGAGACCGGTGGGCGGTGGGATCTCCCTCTCCCCCACTTGGAAAATAAACAAACAAATAAAGAATAAGCACGGACGCCGAGACGCGTTTAGGTGGACTTGACGTTAGGCAGGCTCATAGACCGTCTAACTTTTTTTTTTTTTTTTTTTTGCAAAAGTGCAATGAATTTCATCTGTTTTATTACGAAACAATATCTTTACAAAACTTACAAAACTAAATATTCACTTATTCCAAACTAATGGGAGAAATATCCAACTAGTACAAATATCCATAAAGCAAATAAAAAAAACAAATAAAATCTACGAAGATCAATTACTTATAGCAATTACACTAGGAGAAGAGGAGAATTCAGTATCAACTAAGGACCAATCGGGAGACAACAAGCCAATGGACTCCCCAATAGCCTCAGATAACTCTCTATCAGACTCGGCGAACCTAAGAGTAGGGACTCCGTCTGTATCCAAGCTGACCTGTGAATCCGAATCCGAGAGAACTATCAAAGGTCTTATTAGAGTTAAAGGAGAAACATCGAAAGACATAATCAATGATAATTTAAAATATGAGTTATCTAAACGAGCTTTACACCAAAAAGAAGTCAAAGCAATTATAGAAGATGCTACAGAACTAATAGACAGGATTGGTGTATTTTGAAAACAAATCTTATTTCTGGTCAACCAAACAATCCATAATGTGGCCGCTCTAATTAATTCAACCAATAATGAATCTTTTAGAAGAATCCAATAATCAAAATGCCAAAGGTCTGAAACTTGGGTACAGTTAAAAATGAAATTGTTATGATTATCAATCCAAGACCATAAGGTAGAAATAAAATGACAAGTAACAAACAGGTCCAATCAATATTACCTTGCCACCCATGGGTTTGTAGATTACATTTAGTAAGAATCTTATTCTGTCTAAGTAACCATACAAAAACTTTAATCTTAAGGGGAATTTTGGCCTTCCAAAGGTTATGGTAGATATTGGTAGTAATATCACTAGATAAAAGCCATTTATAAAGATAATTGACAGTAAAAAGACCCGTAGAAGTCCAACGCCAGGAAATACGATCCAGTTGGGTCGAATCTAAAGAATGAAAAGGAAAAAAAACCCAAAAGCTGGTACCATTCATAAAGAGTAATACCCGTTAATTGCCTGTTAAATTGCAAACTAAATGGAAAATTAGAGAAAACTGCAGAGACAATAATGGATCAATAGTAATTTTAAAGAGATTAGGGAAAGAACAATAGAGAGCGCAATTACCATGCCATCTATCTAACCAAAAATAAGTATCTCTACCATTTTCAACAATCTTTTTAATACCCATATTAAAAATGTCAGTAAGATCTAGAATACTAGCCCAGAAAGAAAAAAATCTATTGGAGGCCAAACCAGAAGAATCATATTTAGCAATTAAAATAAGTTTCCATTTAGCGAAACCACCACTTGGCTAGTAGTGCAATATTCATAAAGTGAAGATCAAGTACTCCTAAACACCCTTGATTTTTGGGCAAACAAACCGTGGACCATTTAATAAGGTGATATCGCCTTCTCCCAGTGGTACCATTAGCCAAAAAAAACGTTTTCGAATGATATCAATCTTGTTCCTTATAGAAACCGGTACTCTATAAATGGAAAGCCAATATAGAGGCATTGATGACAAAACAGAATTTAATAAGGTGACTCTACCTCCTAATAATAATAATGAACCATTCCAAGTTTGTAAATGCTTATCAATTTTATCTACTAATGGGAGCCAATCATTCACACTTAATTGATTCCAATGAAGAGGAACACCTAAGTAAGAAATGGGCAAAGAGCCAATTTTACAATTTAACTGTCGAGCCAATAAAGATGATTCCTGATGAGAAATATTTAAAGGAACAAGTTTACTCTTGTCAAAATTAATTTTTAAACCCGATAAACTTTCAAAACCTAAGAGGAGAAACTTAAGATGTTCGACCATACGGAAATTAGCCTCCAAAAACAATAAAGTGTCATCCACAAAATGTAAATTCAAAACCTTAATATCACTTCCTAATCCAGATATGAAACCTGCTGATTGGGCATTACTAAAGTTTTTATTAAGAGCATCCGCTACCAAATCAAAAAGTAAAGGAGAAAGAAGGTTCCTCTGTCTGAGACCTTGCTTACAATGGAAATAATCACATAATTCACCATTAAAAGATATACATGTTCGACCACTTTGCAAAATATCTCTAATCTAATTAATAAAAAGTTCACCAAAACCTCTAGCAACTAAAACCTCAATTAAAAAATTCCAATTAACCTTATCAAAAGCCTTTTCATAATCAAGTTTGAGAAGAATACCATTTTGTTTAAACAATCTAACTTGGTGCAATATTTCACGAGCACAAACAATGTTGTCTCCAATTAATCGTCCTTTGATAAAAGCTGCCTGAGAATCATCTATAAGGAGATCTAATACCAAAGAAAGTCTATTGGTTAATAATTTAGTAATCATCTTAAAACTACAATTAATAAGATTAATGGGCCTAAATTGTTTAATGGTAGAGACATCCGCCTTTTTAGAGATCAAATAGATAGAAGCGAGATTTAATTTGGAGATATCTAAAGTCATAGACCGTCTAACTAAAGCATACTTTATATATTTATATGAGGGAGGGTATTTTTCTTGAACAGCGGATAAATAAATAATTGTTTGTTTATTAAAGTTGTTTGTTATGCTAAATCTGTGTAATAAGCCAAGTTTTACGATATAAATCTAATGATGATACTTCAAACTTGGGCAGACCATTTATAAGGCTATATATTAACGCATTAAACCATGTCAAGAACTAAATTTGCATTTGGTTAGATCTACTTTGCAGTGATGAACCACACTTCTAAAAACATGGGTCCCATGCTCTACTTTATTAGGTCCTCCGATAAGTAAAGATTTTTTTTTTTTAAATGGTAATTATAACCGATTTATTAACTAAAGAAGCCAATCCGGGCGAAAAGTTTTAAAAATAGCCTCCACCGGTTTCGGAACCCGGTGGAGCTTTTTCGGGCCTTCCTACACCGAATTGGGCATTCGGTGGAGACTAATTATTACATTTTCGGACCATTCTGTGCCGCGGCCACAGAAAATCAGAAAAAATGCTCCACCGGATTGGGCATCCGGTGGAGGCTTGTTTTATAATTTCCACAGCGCGAGTTCTCTGTCTCTGTCTCTATTCCTTCTTTCTTCTCTCCACCATTTTTTTTTTATTCTTTCCAAATACTCCATTTTTTCATTCAATTGTTTCAAAATTCTCAGATCGTCCAAAAGAATTGGAAACTCTTTCGATCTACGATTTTAACAAGGTAAAAATCCGATTTTTTTTATAATTTTTAATTTTGGCCGAATTAAATTAAATAACTCATTTAATTGAGTTTGTTTAGTATATTTAGTATTTTTTGTGTAATTTAGTGTTGAATTAGCAATTGGCTTCAATTTAGTGTAATTGTAGTATTAATTTGTATAATTTAGTGTAATTTGTGTTATGTAGTATAATTAGTTTAATTTGTGTAATAGAGTTAAATTTAGTGTAATTTGTGTTATGTAGTATAATTAGTTTAATTTGTGTAATTTGTGTTATGTAGTATAATTTAGTGTTATGTAGTTTAATTTGTGTTATGTAGTTTAATTTGTGTAATTTGTAGTTTAGTATAATGTAGTATAATGTAGTTTAATTTGTGTAATTTGTAGTTTAGTATAATGTAGTATAATGTAGTTTAGTATAATGTGTAATTTGTGTAATTTGTAGTTTTGTATAATGTAGTTTAGTATAATGTATTTTAGTGTTATGTAGTATAATTTGTGTAAAATTAGATAAATGTGAAGTTTATTATTTTGGACCTCCACCGGATTGCGGAACCGGTGTGGGTTAATTCTGTGTAATATTTCGTGCAGCACTGTGGCAGAGCAAAAAATGGCTCCACCGGATGTCCAATCCGGTGTAGGGCGGTCCTCTCTAGCTCCACCGGATGCCGAATCCGGTGGAGGCTATTTTTGGAACTTTTTAGTCTCATTGGCTTGTTTATTTGATTTTTCAGTTATAATTACTAAATTAAAAAAAAAAATCACAAGTAAATGCCAAATGTTTTGGTTTCATTTTAAAATACTTTTTCTTCTGTTCAGTGAGGGCATATTCCTTTTATTATACTAGACAAAGCGTAGAGGCTCCTTCAGTCCTTTTCTACTGGAGTCTTGAGGTAGAGTGCAAAAACGTGCACTGTCGTGACTAATATGTTGTGATTTTGATTTTGTACTGTGACTAAGTTAATTTTTTATGTATTGTGTCGTGTCGTGATCAAAATGTCTTGGCACACCGTGTCTAAACGTGCCATAACCAAACGTGATTCGTGTGACTTTCACGCGACGATTTGATCATAATTTAGATTAGTTTATTCAAAATTCATCATTTGATCAAGATCTAACGGTCATAATTACACGTGACTCGTTTGACCACGTGCCGTCCCGTGCCAAATTTTCTAAAGATGGTCACGGCATGGGACACGCAGGTCACGGCATGGGACACACAGGTCACGGCATAGAACACGCGAGTCACGGCATGTAACTGACACACATACTCTTTCATACCCTAACCGTATTGTTCTATGATGGAGCCGGCTCAGCTGTGCCATTTTTTTTTTTTTCACTTTATCTAGAGGTGGCAACATGCTGAACCATGAATATTTGCTTCTCTACTGGTCTTGTAACATATTGACTGGTAAGTGCTTAGCGCTCTCTCTCTCTTATGCCTGAAATAAAATCTACACAACTTCTCTTTTTTGCATCGGACTTTTTACCATAATAAAAAGGAAATCGAAATTAACAGGAAATAATTTGATGGCGACTTCCATCCCATTTCATTTATCATTTTGTTACATTTTATGGTTTTTTTGGAGGACATCCTTTTTTCGGATTTTAAGTGCCAAATTAATATATTGTTATTTACAGCACTAACTGCATGCTTCTTTCTGGACTTCGAATTATCTCACGTTATTGAACTGTCCTTTCAGAAGCTATTCAATATTCATGAAAGAGACGTAAAGAAGCATTTCCTATTACAGTCAAATGTAAATAGAATTAGTTTGAAATGGTATTTTCATCTTTTAAACAAGATTTCATTGCACAAACATTTGATCACAGTTCAGTCGCATTAAAAAATAATAAACAAATCTCTTCACATTCCACAGCATAGAAAATAACCTCCTCGCTCTATTCCGTAGCAACAAAACAAAAAAGGGAATAAAAAGAAAGAAAAGAGAACAGTATCAAGACAATCTTTAAATTCTACCTGCACAATCTCAGCATTCAAATTTATATTTACATTACATAGTATAAGGGTGTGAACATCAAAAATCCGCTATTGCAGATTCATACTTCGTAATTTATTATTTTAATGGCCATACCCTGGATTGAAAGCAATGGATTCGTTGTATATCAACTGCTTCATTTGATCTTCAGTCAAAGCTTGCTGCTCAAAGTCGAAGGAGAAAGGCTCGGTACATGTCGGTTCATCGGCTATGTCATGCAATCTCTCCAAATATGGGTGTGCAAGTGCATCTTCAACTGTATGCAAAAGTTGCAGATAGATATAATTAGTAGAAAATAATAATGAAATGCAAACTAATAATGCCATTTCTTTCTAGAGAATACAAAGTTAAAACATTATTTGAATGTATCTAGTGAAGGTGCATTGATTGTGAATACCTGTAATTCTCTGTAAGGGATTGAAAGTGAGCATTCTTTCAATAAGGTCAATCGCGGTGGGATTAACATGTGGAAACATCGCTACCAAACTCTTGCGGGGGAATTGAGGCAAGTGTCTCATGTACCTTTTTGCATCTTCATTTCTGATAAATCCCATATCTTCTTCAGTAGGTGTTCCAATAAGCTAATCAAACCCAAAAGATAATGAAACTCGTGTTAAACTAAATATCAATTTGTAACTCAATAACAGAATTCCTAATCTGACAAACACAACTAAAACACTAAATTGGAGCATTGTTATTTTGGAATCTAGATCTAATACCAACTTGCTATCATGCTATGCACTGAAACTCATACATATCTGTTTAATAAGGTACCGACTTTTCATTAACTGTGCAATTAGGCTGGATTGAAATATATCAACTTTCCAATAACCGTCAACACAATCAATTCGCAGTCTATCTACTACAATAACCAATTATGCTAGTAATATATGAAACCTCTTTGGTAATCCTTACCTCGGTTATCAAACGCATCTGATTCATGTGGTCTTTGCCTGGAAACAATGGCTGGCGATTCATCAACTCCAAGAAAATGCACCCAACCGACCACACATCAATTGCTGCGGTGTAGTCAGTGGAATTCAAGAGCAACTCTGGGGCCCGGTACCACCTTGTTACCACATACTCCGTCATGATGTCATTCTCTGATGTGGGCCGTGCCAGCCCAAAATCACATATTTTTAAGTCACAATTTGCATTTAGCAGGAGATTGCTTGGTTTCAGGTCTCGATGGATTACACGTGCTGAGTGGATGTATTTCAAGCCGCGCAGGATTTGGTACAGAAAATACTGTGGACAAAAATATAAACTGGTTAGTTATGCATGAGATAGATATTACTTCTCAAAGATTTTCTTTTGAAAATTTGGAAGTTTCGTTATGAAATCCTGAAGAAAACCGAATTGCTAAGTGTTTTTTTTTTTGAAGGTGTATTATTATCTGAATTAGATGACAGGTAAGAATTTATTTCTAGAAGTAAATATAGAAAGTGTTGAGAGATTCAATTACCTGACAGTGTTCTTCAGACAATTCTTGATTCGATCTGATAATATGATGAAGATCTGTATCCATGAGCTCAGTTGCTATGTATACATCACTAAATGCTTGTGGGACTGATGGGGGAATAACATCTCTTATTCGTACTATCTGTTAAAATAACACCACTTACCATATTAATTTAAAAGGAACAGCAAAAAGAATTTTTTTTGTGGTAAAAGAAATTGGAATGAGCAGGGCAATAAAGCAATTGATTCAATTATTGAAGTTTTTATTTATTTTCATAAAGGGAGACCTACAATTGATAAATACTGGACCTACTTAATCCTATCTGACTCTGCTCTGTAATTAATATTATACTTTTACTGAATTAATGGAGTTCCACACAGTAAATAATATTTGACTAATTACCAAATATAGGTGAATTAATTATGAAGTAATTAATATTTTTGATATCTTCTGGTTTGGTATTAATTAAACTCCTATTATAATTATAATAGTGCAGATTTTCTCAATTTTTGAAGAAATCTAAACGGTTGGTATGTGTTTCTAAAAGCGAAATTAGAAAGATTTTTTTGTTTGTTTGTTTGTTTACATTTTCATGGTCTAAATGCCTGAGTAGCTTGATTTCTCGAAGAGTCCTCTTTGCATCCATGTGATTATCGAAAGCATTTGCGATCTTTTTGATTGCCACCATCTCTCCTGTCTCCGAGTTCATCACTGAACTGCACAAATTAGAAACCAGAAAACAGGCAAATAAATTGGTTGGCATTCTAAATAAATTCGTTGGGTGGTTGCGTTGCGTGTGTTAAGAAACAATAATCTAAGGCATAAAAGATTATATATAGGTGAATTTTTACCAGACAATCCCGTAAGCTCCTCTTCCAATAGGCATGATCGGAGGCTGATACTTGGCAGTAATTTCAAACGAATTTCCAAAAATATTATATTGCAAATATCGACCTCCGTGTGTTATAGCCGGTCTGAATTCCATCACTGGAGCCGCAGCCGCAGACGCATCCATCTCTAGAATTCAATCTCTCTGTCACACAACGCAAGGGGATTTCACCTTTGAGCTCTTAATTAATATCTATCCTTGCGTGGAGAGGAGATGAGAGATTAATATAACTAGAGGAGAGGAGAGTAGATGAGATGAGATGCGATGCGATCAAGTTTTAATCTTTCGGGGAAAGAGCGACGAAAGAGAGAGGAAGGGACGAACTAGAACTTGGGTCAATCTCAATTTTAACACGCGCCATCGCCATTCGCCAAAGAGGGCTGAGGTCTGAGGAATGTTTAATTGACGATCCAGATTGACGCTGCCTATGATCTGACGGTGTAATCTCACTTCTATAGTCAACGACAGATCCATAAACTCCGTCTTTCATCTACGGCGGCCAGGGAAAATTAATAAATAATTCATAAGAAGATGCTCTAAGATTATATGAGATCTATTCTAGATTATATGATTGTCAGCGCATCCTTTTTTCATTCTAAAAAATACTAATTGGTATTAATGAAAAATAAGTCTTCATCATAATATCTGCTTCCTCTAATAGATTTAACATATCAAGTTAGACCATAGTTGGAAAAGGAAATATGTGAACGTCGTAACGTGGCCTGACGTGACGTGATCGGTCTTACTAATTTTCTTTTTAACTATAGTCGTTTGAAAAACATAATCCCAGTGCAGTGCCTTGATTTTTCAACACTTGATCTAATACCAAATATGCATGAAATTTTGTTTACATGTCTCCACTTTAAATCTTTTGACAAAGAATCGAAATAATGGTTCATATTATATTGTATACTTATCCTTAGATAATGAAAAAAAAAATTAATTGTCGAGTAATAATACACAATAGTACAAAGCACAATGATTTCCTTGTCTTAGAAAAATAAAAAACTTGAATAAAAATAAATAAATTATATATGTGATCTATACCATCCAAGTCTTACTCGTATTAATTAATTACATTACATGCAATAAGAATTAGTTTAAGTTTGAACAATTAAAGAATGTGGGTACCACGGCGTAGATGAAAATCATTACCACCACTCATTCTCATAAGCTGTTGCCTTCTTATCCTTCAATTTGTAATCATTCCCCATCTTCTAATTCTCCACTAGATCCTTTTAATTAGCATCGATTGGTACAATATCATTAGACTATATATATTTTACAACACGCCAAAATCACTTTTTTTTTTGTGTGTGTGAAACTAGCAAATTATTACTTATATTTTTGGCATATATTTAATCTGCACGCAAGATTTCTTGATTCTGTTCATGTTCTTGTTATTTATTTTAGTTAAATTCACCGGTCATCTATTTGGATTGCGGCAGTTTCGTTTCAAAAATATATATATATTTAGAATAAGTTGAATTTTAACAATGATAATTTTTATAAAATAATCTTACTATCAAATAAATTTTGCAAATAAATAAATATTTTTCAAAACTCTAAAACTTTATATATTGAAAAATAATAATATGAATCATATAAAAATTCCTATAGATAAATACAAGCTCTCTTAAATGAGAAGAGAGTATGAAACATGAGCCCACCAATTATAATAAATTAGAAAAATAAAATAAAATCGAATGATAATGATGTTAATAATGTAATATAATTAAAGATCCTGAAATTTAATCCTCATTGTGAAATATAGTTTTTCTATTGACCGTTCTTTTGGGTAGTATAATTTTTTCACCACAGTTTGCATAACTGTCACTTTATTTATTTATTTATATCTATCTCAGGTTTGACTTTACAATTAAACATAGCTATCGTTATTACATACATTAAATTAATTGAATAAATTGGTCGCATTCTTCCAACAACCTATATTAATTAATCATTGGTACCAAATGTAGCCCCTAATTTGAGCATACAAAAGATATAAAATTTGAGCATCCAATAATTTATGTCTTTCATACTTCATCATATCTCATATTTATATTTTCAATTTTAAAATTTAAATTATCGATCCGAACTGCTCAAAATAATTTTTATATTAAAATATACTTGAAGATGAAATTCTATAATTTTTAAATTTTTCTTTTACTATTTTTTAAGATGGGTAGAAAATCATTGTTTTTGAACGGTCTAGAAATATTAATTTTGTAACTATCTTAAAAAATAGTACAAAAAATTTAAAAATTATAAAATTTCATCTCCAAAACATATTTTTGTATGGATATCATGTTGAGCAGCTCGAATTAACAATTTAGATTTTGAAAACAAAGATATGAAATATAAAGTATGATGAGATATAAAAAAATATGAGGTATTGGACCTAGAAAAGGAAATTTGTCACAGCGTGACTAGTCACGTCACGTTAACGTCACACCACGTCACGTGTGTCGATTACGTGACGTGACTCGCGTGACTTGATTATTCGAGTGACGTGACCGCATTCCAGTGAAAAATACACGTCACGTCACGTCACGCGAACCAGTCACATCACGGTATGAAACATAGAGTATCCAAATTTTTTTGTATGTATAGAGTATTCAGATTTTTCTTTTAGTGTAAATTAAGTGATACTAGTACACATGTAGTACTCATTTTTATTTTCTTTAGTTTAGTCTAATGAATGTTTGTAATTTAAATTTTTAAAGTAATGTCAGATGTAACATTTCCTAAAAAAATAATTTTTATAACATTATTTATTTATTTTAGAATTTTTTATATTTTTTTTTCTAAATTTTCATCAATTTAAATTAAAATATAAAAAAAATTGTCATGACTAATTTACATCACGACACATCACGTCAAGTGTGATCACGTCACGTATGGTCACGGTGTGATTATCCGCCACCATTTTTGTCACGTGAAAAAAAAAAAAGTTGATCACGTCACGTCACGGTGTGTCACGTATTTCCTTCTTAACGAAATATAAATAAAATCTACACGGAGGGAGGAATGAGGAGTTGGTCACATTGAATTAATATCTGAATGAACTGAAAAGATTTTTGATGGTGTGTAGTCTGTAGTCTGTACCACAATACAAGGCAAAGAAGATTTCAAAGAAATGAGAGCTTTTGATCCATATATACATACACCAGTTGACTCTTTCACATTTTTTGTTGGTTTATGCAGAAAATTGACTCAGCTTACTATCCAAGTTCCAACTTATCTTTTACTTATCTTTTATGTCAGGTCGTTATTTCAAATTAATGAAGAGAAATGAAGGGTTTCATTTTCATAGGCCCAATTGGTGGATATGTAAATGTAATGGCAATAATACATTGGACTGGATTATTAATTGTTTTCAATTGCAGGCTGATATCGCATGTCTGTTCTGGACCATGGGCCATGGTCCATGGGCTTACTAAACGAAATCAAAAGTTTTTAAGTTTGTTAATGGGATTGGCATCCCCTCCAAGGCTCCAACTTCAACTACTACCTTTGTCTGTTACAATTAGAGGAAAGGGAAGGAGAGTGTGACTTAGGCGGTTCAGATCTGATCAAATATTCAATAATACATCAGAAGGCATGGCTACAAGTACAACAGCACAAAAAGGAAAGTTCATCCATTGTTATTGGTGTCAATTTTGCAGCAGATTCGTGGCCATGCTCAGAAGTCAGAACGATATTTGTTATTTTATTTATTTTTTTGTGCCCAAACAGAAATGAATAAAAAATAAGAAAAAACAGAGGGAGCCGAGAATGAGAAGGAGAGAAACAGACACGCGATAGGAATAGGAAAGAACCAAAGCAATTCTGTCATTGTTAATTTGTTATGCAATGCCAAGTGGATCCCACTCATCTCGTCTACTAGTCGATCCGTATATCCCACTCACCTACACAATTACATACTACTACTTTACGTCATCCTAGCTAGTAGCTACCTCCTCCATGCCTATTATATTTGGAATTGTTATCAACTACCACTACCATGAATTTTTTTTACAAATCATAGATAAAAAAATCAATTTTAGAGAACCAATATGATTCTTTCGGTTTTTAAAAAATCATAAAAACCGAGTTGCCAACTCGGTTTTGAACAATTTTTTTTACCACAGACCGAGCTGGCAACTCAGTCTCCAAACTTTTTTCCAATTTCCAATTACCTCACCACAAAAATCTGAATTTTGTGGGAGAGACCCAAATCCCATTTGGGTCTTAGTAAAGAAAATGGGAGACCGAGTTCTCCATTTGGTCTTGCGCAAGAAGTTTTTTTTTTTAGATAAAAATCCAAAATATATAATTTTTTTAGTATAAATAAGTAATTTAATTTAACTTTTGTAGTGTAAAATTAAGGGGTTTTGTAGTATAAATAAATAATTGATGATTTTGGTATAAATTGAGGGTATGTTAAGAATTTGGGGGTTTAGTAATTGTAGAGTCATTTCTTAGTTTGCATGTAGTATAGATAATTTGTAGAATTATTAGTTTACATGTAGAGTTTATTAGTGCTTTGCATGTAGTATAAATAAATATTTTCATTTTCGATTTTTCTGATCCAAAGAAATTTTCTCGATTAACTAATAAACTCTATATGAAAACTAATAAATTCTACAATTACTAAAATTAAACTAAAATACCTAAATTACACTAAAAAAAACTAAATCATTCTACAATTTATTTATACTAAATTATTCTACAATTATTAAAATTACACTTAAATACCTAAATTACACTAAAAAAAATACTAAAAAATTCTACAATTTATTTATACTACATGCAAACTAAGAAATTACTCTACAATTACTAAACCCTCAAATTCTTAACATACCCTCAATTTATACCAAAACCATAAATTATTTATTTATACTACAAAAACCATTAATTTTACACTACAAAAGTTAAATTAATCTACAATTACTTATTTATACTAAAAATAATTATATATTTCAGATTTATACTAAAAATAATTATATATTTCAGATTTATACCAAAAAATTTTTTTTCCTGCGCAAGACCGAATGGGGAACTCGGTCTCCCATTTTTTTTCACTAAGACCCAAATCCCATTTGGCTCTCTCAGACCGAGTTGCCAACTCGGTCTGTGGTAAAAAAAATTGTTCAAGACCGAGTTGGCAACTCAGTTTTTATGGTTTTTCTAAAAACCAAACAATCATATTGGTTCTCTAAAATTTATTTTTCTATTTATGGTTTATAAAAAAAATTCCACTACCAGTGCCCGCAATTAATGTATATGTTCTTTTATCTCAAGTTCTCAACTATATATATTATATACATGCATGTGTTGTCAAATGAAATATAAAATAGTTGGATGACTTGATCTTCAACATTTACTAAATAAATGTATATATTAGACAAAAAAAATAGAAATCTGGTGTTTATATTGAAGGTGAAATAAAATATTTTTGATATTTGAATATTTATTTTATTAAGTAGAAATTGGCATTTAAACTGTCACCTATAAACATATTTATTACTTAAAACCGTCAGTCGAGCACATATATATTTGTTCAAGAGATCAATTGTGTAATTTTTTTTTAAGTAAAGATTAGATGTCAAGCCATCCAATTTACTATTTAATATCCATAAAAAAATGTTCATTTCAGATTTCGAACCTACAACCTCCCGCACGAAGAGCATTGTCTCCGTCACTAGACCAAATACTGGTTTTCATTGTTCTTTTCATTTTGCTTTATACATTCAATTGGAAGTTATGTTACTCAAAATATATTTTTTTTACTGGATTCCATTGTTATAAAATATCTCAATTTTATCATAATTTTCTCTTTAATTAATTAGCTTTCTTCAATTTGAAGTGGTTCCTTCCTGAAAACATGTTTTGTTGTTATCATGTCAATAGCTTTTGGGACCACAACTCTGTATTTGTTTGATGACTTTTGTATTAGTAAATATTGTGCCGGGTGATTTGAGATACCTCTTTTTTTTTTTATAGAAGTAACCATATGTTTTGGCAGTCTTAATAATGTGGTATATTATTTATTATACTTTTTCGCGACAAAAATTGTTATAACTTTTTTTTGTATAAATAATGCTTCATTAAAATCAAATCATCAATAGACATAAAAAAAAAGAAAATATTCATATTAGAACAAAAGAAGTTTATTTATTTAGATGGTTACGTGAATCGACCTTCAGTACTCTATATCTTCATTTACTTCATCAATTAGTTACTTATTCTTTCAATTTTGGTTAGTGGCGTTTTGGAGGATGGAAACATTAATTAGGATTCTTTTTTCAGAAGAACTTTACATGGCCTAGAACTAATTGACTAATTAAAGTTGCAACATTAATTATTACAGGGACGAAACTAGAAAATTAAAATTGGGAGAGAATTGGAGAGGAGGGGGAGGGTTAAATGAGTTATTGAAGTGTAATTTTATTCTATAAGGAGAGCTAATATGTATAAGTACTTATATAAATTATAAAATATAAAGGGCTAAAGGAATAGTTTAATGGTCAGAATTTAGGAGTATTGACAGATGAGCACAATTAGATGCGGAGCCAGACTTTCAAAGTATGGAGGTCAATCATATACAATTTTCATACTATAAATGGAGGTTAATTTTATATTACTCGTGACATTTTACTCTAAACTATATAAGATAATAAGACACGAGTACAAAACTTTTGAAAATAAATAGAGTAAATTGACCCAATTCCTTGAAGGTGGCTCGCCATTGAACACAACACAAGATGACAAACTTCTATATTGCTTAAAGAGAGGGCTTTTTTTGTTAGTATAATAAAATGAATTTTCACCACCGATATGTTTTAGTTATTTATTCTGTAATACTACAACTTATAGATCACACTTCTTCAATTTTTGAAAAACATCTACGTATGCATATTAAAAATAAAAACAACACATGTTTTTAGTGTGAAAACGTTATGATAGACTTGTCACATTTGCGTTTATTGTATATCTGAATTCTTTTTAAATAGAAATAAACAAATCCATTTAAACAAAACAAAGTATTGAATATACCAAAAAAATAGCTACTGCTACGGTGGAGGATGAAGCTATTTTTCATAAAATTGAAAAATATGTACTCGTACTGAGCATTTTCCCCACTCTACGGTGGAGTTGTTTTTCAGAAATTGAACACATTGAATATTTGTTTCGTTTAAATAAATTTGATTTTTTTCCTATTTTAAGAAAAAAATCGTATATGAGTCCATGTTATTATTATTTTTTCATGAGAAGTTAGTAGAGGATTTGGTGTGTTGCAAGAGGTAGAGGTGTAGCAATTGCCAATTGGTAGCCCTGAATGAGTTAGTTGTTGGGTTGAGGTGGGTTGGCTACAGGACAAACAAACAAAGCAAGGATGTGATGTGTCGTTGGCACTGTGCCACTCCGCAAACACCGTCTTAAGTCTTACCTTACCTTACGTCCTCTCTCTCTCTCGCAGTGAGTCGGCTTCCTCTCTTTTATCACGTGCCTCTCGCGCCCCAACCCAACTTGGCCCACCTCACGCGCCGCATGTGAGATGTGACCGGCTCAGACCGGTTCGACCAACCAAACCAACGGTTCACGATAACCGGTCCGTGATCCCTCTCTCATCAGCATCGGCAGGAGGCAAAGTTGGTTCAGCGTGGGACCCCACCTAGCTCTCCTCTCGATCCTCTCTTCTTTTTCTTTTGCTTATTGGATATACTGGGACTGCGCGCGAAAACAAAATTAATTTACTGTATCATGAGTTAGTTCAGGACTGAATGGAGGGTATCGATATCGGTGTTTGTGGCTGGCTATATATATATATATATATATATATATATTATATGCCTTCGTTCGTAAGCAATTAACTGACCTAACCGAACTGCTTAAATTTATCTCTATCTCAACCATGCATCAATCATCAATCATCAATCATCAATCATTTATATGAGTATTACTCCTTTTTGACAAAATTTTTACTTTTCATTTGGAATCAAACAAATTACTGCATGTTAACAACTTTGTTAATTTTAGTGGATATATCTTTCAACTAAAAGTTAAGTAACATTTCATGTCAAGTCAAGTCTAGCTAAAATTCTCATCTACCTTTAACTGAGAAATTTAAAAACAAACTCATAATTGTATAATGACTACTTTATAATGTATCAGTTAAATTAGTTGTATTATTTTAATGCAGGGCATGCAGTAAGCCAGTAACCTGCAGCGATGGTTTGAAAACTCTGATCATCATCCAACAGCAAAAAGAGATCAATTATATAGATCAGTAGATCATCAGATTAGATATTTATTTCTTCGAAAGCAAATCGATCAGATGAGATTATTAGATTGAAGTGGCACGAATCTAGAGAGAGAGTAAAAACTAAAGGCTCAGAAGGGCATGCACGCGGATGAGAGAGCGGGGCCCAAGAAGAAAGCATGAAATAAAGAAAAGAAAACTGAACCGAAATGGCGCGGCCTGAAGATATAGTGATATATATATATATATATTATATCAGTGAGACAGTGAATAGTATTTGAAGGCTGCACTGTGAATGTGATACTGATACTGAAAATCTGAAAATCTGAAAGAAGCTAGTAAGTAAGCTTAAAAAGTGGTGTGAGATTCGTGTATGGTATTGGTACGGGGCTATGGGGCTATGGGGCTATGGGCTGTCATGGGATCATTGCCAGAGACTGCAACCTTGCTTTAGCCGACAACACTGAAATTTGACCAGTCAACATCACGACCCACCCGCCCCACTTTGTCCTCCTCGATCGGATCATCTGTGTCCATGCATCGTGCATGCGTATGCATACAACTTGTTGAGTTGTTTGTTAGTTGTTACAACTTACAACACTGAAACAGGCGCATGCAGATAAAGTATACATGTTACATGTACCACGCCACCATTACCATTTACCATTTATCATTTACCAGCAGGAGAAGAGGAGAGGATGAGGCCGAAACTGAAAAAGGAGAAAAAGGAAAAAAAAAAAGGAAAGCGACCGATGGGGCCCACATCACAGGTCCCGCATCGGGTGCATAAAAAAACCGTTGCAGGGCCAGGGCCAGGGCCAGGGCCAGGGTTGCTCGAATTTTCCATGCTTCCAATTTCGATCGTCTCATTCATTCATTCTCATCCAGTTTAAATCTTCCTCTTTTCATTTTTTTTTATTAAAAAGCAAAATTCCTCAACCTGATTCAATCAGCCTAGCTAGCAGCCGTAGCTTCTCGTTCGTACGATAGCTACCTCTCTCTCTCTAGATCTCTAGATAGACTGTTGCTAGATCTCTCTCTCTCTCTCTCTCTATATATTTAAAAGCAGCTGTCGTTCAAGGAGCTAGCAAGAGTTAGCTAGCTCATTTCTTTCTCTCTCACAAAAAGACTTGAAGAGAGATCGAGCTGTTGGTTTTGTATGGATGGAGATCTCTAGTGCAAACCACCACCAACTGCAGGTAATTCATGATGAATTCACACCATATATATATATGATGCAAAAACTTTAATTATTTTCTTCCTCAATTATATATATTGTCTTTAGTTCTCGATCGATCGTCTTTTATTTAGTTAATTTCTTTGATTTTTCTTGTTTTTCCTTTTCTTCCCATATCAAGTAAACTTTTTCTTTCTTTCTTTCTTTCTTTCTGGGGATTAATATATTCCAGTTGTCTACCTAGTTGAGCTCATGGATGGACAATTAATTAATAGCAAAATACTAATTCGATCATACACAATTTAATTATCAACTTAATTTTCCCGCCTACTTAGTATATATATGCTCAAAGGGTATTTCAACGATATTTAATTAATTGTATGCCATCATCCTATAAATATTATTAACCACCACTTCTATATATATTTAATATTATCCATTAATTAAGCATTTAACTATATCTTATAAAACACCTTAATTGCTTTTTGTTAATGATATATATGCTACTTCCTCGTGCATCATTATATATGCCAAGATTTTGAGATTAATTTCATCAATTTTACACATAATTAAGAGCAATTGAAGTAGCATAATTTTTCTCCATAATCCGCTTTTCATTGATACCTAAATTTGTTAAATTTGAATTGGCAAAATAAATAATAGGACACAACAAACTTTTCATATATAACTGATAAAATTTAACGGCATCAATTATTAATTTAGTATTGGTTTGCCCTAACTATAATCGATCTGGATCAACCTTAATTCAAATTAGTCTCCAATAAAATAAAAGAGAAAGCAAGGATCGATGTCAAATGAAATAACAAAATAACCTAGATATGTTAATGTTTGTATTTTGTATATATGTACATGCACAGTCAATGGGTACAGTACTACCGCTTGAAGAAATTCTGACCAGCTGCTCCAAGCCAACTCAACTGCCACATCAGACGCCACCTCAGCAGGTTGAGAAGAAACCAAGGCCCCCTCAAGAACATGCCCAAAAATGCCCTCGTTGCGACTCAATTAATACAAAATTTTGCTACTACAACAACTACAGCCTCTCTCAACCAAGGTACTTTTGCAAAGGTTGTAGAAGATACTGGACAAAAGGTGGCTCTCTTAGAAATGTCCCAGTTGGAGGTGGTTCAAGAAAGAACAAGAAACTCTCTTCAAATTTAAATTCAAATTTCCTGAAGAAACCCCATGATATAAACAATCCTACATTTGCCTCTCATGAACCCAATTATCATGACCTAAACTTGGCATTTGCCAGGTTACATGGCAGTGGGTTGATGCTTGGGAAACCCAACCCTAACCCTAACCCTAGCCCTAGTTATGGAATGTTTGAAAGTTCATATCCAAATGGAATCATGCAAGGTCTGTATGGTGTTGGCCACCAAGAGGGGTATAATAATAATAATATTGGAAGGTTTGGGCATGGTGCAATTGGTACCTTGGTGGACAGTAGTGTGACAACTACAACAATTCAGGGGTCTTCTTGCAAAAGTTTTGAAGAAGAGGATAGAAAGGTTTTCACAGCTGGAATAGATCAATGGCACCTCCCTGGAGATGGATTAAACATAGGCATGGATTTTGGCAAAGAGAACTTCAATGGATATGCTGGTCTAATTAACAAGTCTTTTTTTAGAGGATATTAATTGGTATAGTCAGAGATATTATTATTAGCTTCTTTAATTTCTTAATTTGTGTTTAGTGTAAGAAATCGGAGATCATGATCAGTACCTTATTTATATATATTTTTTTATGTCTTTTATTTATTTAGTTCTGTAGGGTTTTTTAATAGTTTGGTTAAGATGTTTTTAAGAATTGCTTCAATTATTTATTCAACATGATGTGCATGCATGGCTAGCAGGCTTTTTCTAAGTGTGGGATTTAATTGTGTATTAATTGTCAGTACTTAGTCCAGACACTAAAAAATTAATCCTGTATTATTTACTATTGAATTTGTATATTTCCTATATTGGTTTTAGTTTCTTCTTCTTTTTTTGAAATAGATTTTTCATGTTATATATACAGGACTAACTTTTAGAAAAGCTGCACTATATATCTTATAAAATTTTGATGAGCAGCATTCGGCATTCCCCATGAAGTTGCATGCAAACTTTTATTTGAAACTAAAAGATTTGAGAGAGGATCAATTAATATATTCCTGGTTGAGAATATTGCAAGGAACTCATCATCCAATGTCATGAATCATGATTGCTACACATTCCATCTTTAATTCTTTATAATTAATTATATATTCTCTTTGACACGCATGGCCGGAGAGAATAGGACATCATTGTCTAATACATAGCATAATTATAGGAGTAATAGTGGTTGTAATACTTCTAATAATGAAAATTAATAATGAGGGATCTAATGTACGTAGCTAGGCTTTGGTTCAAGTGAAGTTAGTGGGAATCTTTATTTTGGAATAATTCTTTAATCTCACACACACACACACACACACACACACACACACACTTGGTTACAAAATCGTGTCTTAATGTAAGCCGAACAGTTTGTCAATAGAACTTCGTTTTGGATTGCTAATATTGGAGCTAGCACGGAGAAAGCAAGGAATAAGCATACATACATACATACAAGAAGCATGCACGACACGTACATCTTCTTGTTGATGAGGCGATTTTAGATATGTTACAAGATGGTAAGCATGCATGTTATTGATTGCATGAAAATATTATTTAAATTTTTTATCTTGATTAATTGTACTTTTTTGTGGGCAATGTGCATCTCCAACCAGACATTGTTCAGACATCTGACGTATGCATATCTATATATGTATTAATTCATCAAAAGGCCTAGCTATTAATTTACAAAGGGGAAAATTAAGTAACAATCCTTTATTTAATTTTGACAATCTTCAAAAAAAAAAAATCTAACGTTAATTATTAGTATGAAGTATACTATCCATATATCATGTTTATAAAACATAATGAGATTTGATATACGTTTTCACTGTGCATCAAATGACTTAAATTACAATGGTCTAAAATTAGTTGTTCTTGATGCAACATCAATCAATAGTAATATTGGAAGAAATTTTAATATTATTGTTGGAGATCTCTATCTCTCTCTCTCTCTCTCTATATATATATATATATTCACTTATTCCGTGACAAATTTATTAAGTTTATTTAAAATTTATTTATTTTAATAAATTATTATCAAAATAATTATTATCAATCAATGTTCGTCCTCAATCATAAAAACAACAAATGAAAGCAGTACATATAGATCAACAGATCATGACAGAAGTTGGTAACTAACCTCCCTAATTAATCCCTTCCAGTAAATGGTTGGCTGATGAATTAATGTACATTTTGTTGTTTTGCCTCTAAACCATTATAGATATAGGTCCATGCAAGCAAATTGCTAATTTAAAAAGGAAAAGCAAACTAAAAGAATAATCATAATAATAATAGAGAGAATTGATTAATAAAAAACATAGATGGAGCATGCATATGTGGTGGGATGGAGAATAGGAGCATGTGCAGACCAACCACTGCAGTACTGCACCTACTGCACGTGCCAATCACTCATCTAATCTTGCTATATATAATATGCTATATATGATGTGTTGCACTCTTTTTAGTTTTTTTTTTTTTTTTTTTGAGTGGAAATGCCCTTACTTAGGCTTCTCTTTTTAGTTTTAGGTTGACGCCATGTTGTAGTACTACACTACATTCTACATAGTACATATCAAGGGGTCACAATTAATAGTCTAATTAAAATCCATTGGACTAGAATTAATTAATTTCAGAGAGTTCTCAAATTAATTAACATTCATCCCACAAATGTTTTGGTACAATATATGTTTACCTTATATTAAAACAACTTTCAACTCTTTAAGCATATATATCCTCTGTCGTTCAAAATATAATTAACAAATCAATTTCATTGTAACAGCATTATAATATACGTTTTTTTTAGTGTTAAAATTACAAATTTCTTTGTACGAAATAAACAGTCAATAAAGTAAGCGTGTGTGTGTGTGTGTGGATATACCTAGCTACTTCATATCCACAAATATCTCAGGTCTCGAATAATAGACTTGGAATCCATTAACATTTAACAGCTATATGGCAAATGATAACAATAAGAATATTATCTTCCTCTGAAAAAAAACAAAAATTTTAAAAAAATTAGAAAAATTAACATATTGTTAGTTTTATACGTTGGTTGTGCGTACATCAATTTTTATATAATTTAAATGTCATTATTATTTAATCAAATATATATATATATATATATATATATATATATATATATATATATATATCCTTGCCTTTTCGAACTCATTTAATTAATGAATGAAATATGAAACTTGTATCGAATTAGTTCGTCTTTTTCCATGTGTAAGATGTGCATGAACTAATACAGATAACAATATTATAATTTCAGAATTATAAATTATTATTAGTACGGTTGTTCAAATTATCAAATCCATTATTAATATATCATGACCTCCCTACCAAGTTTTCAAAAAATATATATATATATATATATGAGTAGAACTAGGGTGCTCCCAAGTTCACCCAATCTCTTGTGAACTTGACTCTAAAATATATCGAATCGACTTTAAACGATGAATCCAAACCGTTGAAATTCTTCTACCTAATGGCTGATGGGTCTACATGTGAAAAATTTAAAGTTTCGAATTAATTTAATATAGAGTCAAGTGGTCAAAGGATTCCAAAAAATGAATGCATTAAAATTAATTTATAAACCTTAAACTTTTGACCACTTGACTCTATATTAAATTAATTTGAAACTTTAAAATTTTCACTTGTAGACGCATCACTCATTAGGTACAAGGGTTTCAACGGTTTGGATTTATCGTTTGAAGTCGATTCGATATATTTTAGAGTCAAGTTCATAAGAGGTTGGGTGAACTTAGGAACACCCTAGTTCTACTATATATATATATCATGACCTATAAATATTAATTAATACGGTCAGATCGAGAGACAGAGATAGCAGTTCCAGTCCCAGAGCTATGTACGTATTTCATAAAATGAGCTTGGTTTAAGGAAATAGAAGAAAACAAATTATATATATAAACTTCAAACTTGAAACAATATATTAATAAATACTACTGATCGAGCTAGCACAACAGATCAGGTGCATGCATGTGCTAATTAATTAACCCTGGACAATTGGAACTCAGAAATGCATCTGGTCGTTGTACTCTTTTGATATATAATTAAGCCATGAATCAATTAATTAATTAATTAATGTTGCTGAATGTATGGTACTAATTAAGTAAATTGAAGGATGATAGGTTTGTTTTGTTCATTTAAATTAGACTCGATCGGCTTTAATTTAGAAGGGATAATTATATATAGGAAGTGGAGGGAAGACCGATCTAACCATACTCGATCGGTCTTTGCTTGGTACGTTACTCTTTTTTGTTTTTTTTAATCTTCGCAGAAGCTGCGAAATTATAAGGGAAAATCGAACTCTCGACCTTTGAATAACCAACAATCTTAGAATTTTTCTCTTAGCCAACTGTGCTACCTCTCCCCTTCCTCTACATTACTCATTTTAGAACGATAAAATCAGAAAGAAATTACGGACAAAAGGTACGCGAGCAGAGGTGAAATCAATCATTGTATATTTTTACCAATTCTCACCTCAAATCGGAGCGTAAAGAAGGTCATATTTTTACCTTCCTTTTCTTTGCTTTAATTATATGCATATGAGATACATTCTAAAACAAGGCCTTAATTACGGACAAAAGGCACGCTAGCTAGAACTCACCGAAGCAAACATAGATATACATGCACCGTGATATACTTTCTGATAGACGTACCTTCAATTCAGCTTTAGGCTGTAAGTGAACCCATGCATATCCATCCCCTCATCATGTATGATGATGTGCTTGATATATATATATATATCGATCATCACAATGTACCCATACGGGCGATCATCATCATGTACAAATGGTTTTTTCAGAATCAGGGAATCAATTAAGCAAAACAATTAATATCAGATTACAACTGGTAATTATATAATAAAATTAATATGCAAGATGATAAATACGTATTGGATCTATCAGGATCAGCGGCACCGCATGCATATATAGATTTTGCTTCCATCACTGATTAGTGATTAATTTATACTGGGAATATTAAGTTAATATGGTCAAACTTAGTTAATTTGCATGTTCCCCGCGTAACGAGTCAATCTTCAGTACGTACGTAGTTTAGTACGTAGTCTTCGAATTGTTTACATCTCAGAAAGACCTCCGCATCGATCTCTCTTCCAACAATTAACCAACATGATTTTACGCGCGCGTTAGATTCCAATAAACGATGATTAGCTAGGTTCAAATAATCATTGCTGTCGTTCACACTGTACATAATCATTTCAATTAATATTATGTAAGAAAGATGAAAAAAATTAAGAATTATATAAACATATTCATAGTTAAATTTTTGACAATCATGTGCATGGCGCGATGATTGTCCAAAACAAATAATTTGATTATCTATGATTTAAATAGGTTGTGTATAAATTTTAGTTAAATTTGAAAACCATTGATTATTTATTAAGTAATAAAAATTATGAATAAGCAAAAAAATTCTGAAATTATACTATAACTATGCACGATTACCTAATAACAGACAACATATAATTTTTTTTTTTTTTATATTAATAACAATTGAACATCTTATCAAGTCTGTCAAATAAAATTGGTTGCCTATAAATCATTCTAAAAAAAAAACACCACAATAGCGGGTATAAATTATTTTTTTGTACATTAAGAAAATTCTTTATTTCTCCGTTAGTTTGATAAAGAATCAATTCTTGTTGGTTCTCATAAAATATTTCAAATCTATAGTAAAACATAACAAGAGTTAATTCTTAAATCTCATGGTGATTATTTCAAAATTGAACTGTTATTATCACTATTTTAAGTCTTATTTAAAAGACACAAATTTGCTAAAAAAAAAACTAATTATAACGTTTATCTTATTGAAATACTATAACAGTGTTAAGGCGACTTCAATAAATACAATTTAAATATTTGACCACAATTATAACAGTATTTCTTTTACACTGAAGTTCATTTGTCTACGGATATTATGGAGCGTTGTAAAGAATCCAATTGTACACGAATCTTAATGCGGATCAAACGATTATGATCTGGCATCGGACCATGTGTGAAATACTGAAATGCAAGCTTGTTAGCCCACAGTTCGGTCCGATCTTCTAAATAGGCCTCTACTGAATTTTAGTAACCTGAAATGGACTACATGTATATATATCCACCTCCTATTTTGCTTGAAACATGGGCCGGATCGTTCTATTGTTTAATAGTTTTTATATACTAGTTTATTTTGATTACTAAGCTTTGGTTATCAAGCTTAGGGGTAGAGCGAGAAAAATATATAGTACAGCGGAGTTGGCTCTGTACGTAACGTTACGGTTATAGTATAGCAGGTATGTCGGTTACATGCTATGACTCGTGTGTTCTATGTCGTGATTATTTTTTTAAAATTTGGCATAGCACGTCATGCGAAAAATCTAGTCACGGCACGTGGTCATGCTAGTTACGTGTAATTAGGATCATTAGATCTTGATCAAATAGTGAATCTTGAATGAACTAAATTAAATTATGATCAAATGGTCACGCGAGTCACATTTGATCACGGTACGTTTGGGCATAATAAGACTCACGTTGTGTGGCCATTCGTAACCACCCCACCCCTTGATATTTTAGTCACTACATAGCATGACACGTGAAATATTAACTTGGACACAGCATAGTACCAAACCAAAGTCATGGTGTGTTAGTCACGATGACACTATTTTTTCCACTCTACTTATGGATTTGGTTGGTTTGTGCTACTTCCTGTATATATATATATTTTTTTGGTAAGAACTGAGTTCCCCAAATAAAATAAAATTTGGGAGTTATTTAGCATGCTTTATCTAATAAAAAAATATATACTTCTTTTAACTTCTCTTCGTTTGGGATGCCGAGATGAGCAGCCAGCGGTGTGTGAAGGAAAGAAAAAAAAATATATGTGTGCGTGAATTGAATCTTTCTCTTAAATAATTTAAGATTTTTTTACTTTTTTAGATACCTTAAAAATGTGTAGTAGTGGTTTAATCCAAACAGTATTTGTTGTAGCATTACTTCAATAATGTGTTCACGCATAAAATTGTTGTTTTTTGCTCTAAATAATTTTGAGTAAGGTTAGCTATGCAAGTATAGTTATTTTAGCAAAAAGAACAACAAATCGTTAGAGTTAGGTATGCAACAATTTAGGTAAGCAGTTGGCTTTAATGACCCAATTTAATTTGGTCAATTGGTGTATCAATTTTTACAAAAATCTAGCCTTGAGCTTTTGTGGAAAAAGTAATTTAAAAATAACACTTGGGTAAGTGGTCGCCTTTGGTTCCAGTATCAGATATTGTGCCTTTTCTAATTCGAATTAAAGAAAAAAAATCGTCAGAACCAAATTTTATTCTTCGGAACACCAATGACAATTTATTTAGGAAAAACGCCAGTGACATTTTATTTAAATTTACTTTGATAGGTAGTTTTTAAAAATTCTTTTCACGGGTGAGTGACTGAGCGGTGAGTTCGTTGGATTTTTTTTTTTCTAAAACAACATTAATCAGAATCAGCATTAAACAGCATCTATTTAAGGGGAAAAAAAAAAACAGAATATCAGGATCAGTTAAAAGTTATAAATAAAGCAAAGCAAACCCAAGCACACACACAAGTCCAACCTCAACCGAAACCCTTTTGTACAATAAGATGCATAAAAAAAATAAAACAGAGAGGACCATTTAGTACAAATGTACAATGAGATGTATTAAAAAAAATAAAGTGAAAGGAATAATGTGATATTCTTGTTTAACGAATTGTATTCATGAGTCATGAATGGACAAGTACAGGTATCCACGACAGTTTCTGGTGTACCAGACGCCCGGTTCATAAAATTAGATGTTAGACCGAGTTTATCAGAAAAGCATACCATATCTGCGTGATTTAATTGGAAGTTTGGAACCAAAATTGAATTTGTTCAATAGCTTGTTCATTCAAGAAAGGACCACATATATATGTTAGACCGAGACAATCAATTTACCAGTAAAGCGCAAGATTTCAATTTAAAGCTTTATTGATAGTTGAAGAGGGTTGTACCTCCATTATACATTTACCTTTTAAACCCTAATAACAAAATTTTTTAATTTATATATTAAAATAAAATTATTAGATGCGAACCTCTCTCTCTCTTGATAGTTCCCTGTTGTTTGCTAGCTTATGGGTCCACGATAGAGGCCCAATTCTTGTATTATGAGAATATGATGGATCAGCCTTTGTTCCCAGCATTATCAATTAGGCTTTTTTACGGTCATTCTTTTTTAAAGCTTTTTACGCATCGTCATATGTACATTTTTTTCCTCTAGGTTGTGACAAAAACAAAGCAAGCCTATAAAATAAATAATAACATGTATTGATATTTGATAGTGTATTGGATTTTTTTTTTATTTTTAGCCAATTGTATTGATAGATAGTTTAGATTGGAATTGGAGCACTTTGTGCGAGACAAACCAAGTGTATTGTCTTTTCTTTATATTTTTTTTTAGCTCAGAGACAACTAACTTGGACATTTTAATTCACAAACAAGATTAATCATTTTGGAACCTGATTATATGTTCAAAAGTGCTGTTACAACCTGAAAATGATACAAAAGCTCACAGCAATAACCATGACACAAGCAAATTAGTACTCACAAAACTGTATATAATAGAAAGGACACAAAAAGTAGCACTTGTAACACAGTAATGCTGTTTATGGAATATTCATGAATTAATTAAAGATTAAGGCACATGTATAATCTCAGTCAATTCTGAACAAAAAAAAAAAGAAGGAACAAACAAAATTATCAAAAAAATTACATTCTATCATCATCATCATTCCAGACAAGAAATACCTCCTCTAAGATTCAGAGAAACTAGGAAGTAATACCATATTTAAGTAATAAAGATATATTTATTACGAATTTCTCTACCCTCCCTAGTTGGTTCAAAACAAAAGAATTTGGGTTTGTTGGGGAAGTCACAGCACCATGCGTGAAAAGAACAGTTTCTAAGAATATATCCTGGATATTTTGTCGGAAAATGTATATACCCACTTTAGTTACATCCAGTAATCGTTTACCTATTTCTCTCTCCTATTTGTTGCGCTTCTTGGCTTCACTATAAAGTATCACACCAGCAACAGTGACACTATAACCTAACATACCAGTAACGGTCACTGGATTTCTGAAAATCAAAACTGATACCACCACAGCCACTGCTCCCTTTGCATTTCCAAGCACCTGCCAAAAATCAAAGTCACATAGTCAGAAGCTAATTATAAATATTGTTTTTGGATTAGGACTGACTTTACAAATTCAGCAGTTATGATAGCACCAAAATTGTGGTATTATTTGCAAGTAAACAACACACTGTTTAAGCCAAGAAAAATACGAATCACTTGTAATTGCAAAATTGCAGATCATAAGCTAAAACAACATCACTTAATTTTAATTCATCCTGGACATGGAAGAAGTGTAATTATTTCTTTTCAGAATTAATGCATTTTTATCAAATCAAAAGTTACAAAAACACCCAACATTGTGGTGTTATTTGCAGATGATAGCAAACTGATCAAGTCACTAGAACATCACTGAACAGTACCCAATCTTCCCCAAATCAATTCCACAATTACAAAATTGGACATCACAACCCAAACCCAGCTTGCCCAATTTTAATTTTGCTAGTGAAACTATAATTTCTGGTAGGGAAACATTGTAAATCTTCAAGGAAAACACCTTTTTTGTATATTGATCATAACTGTTATGGGCTCTTGCATGAATAACATTATGTACCAGGTGAATTTCATAAAGAAACCATGTAAATGAGATATTTAAGAAAAGGTAAGGTTGAGAACAGCTGGTACGCACCTGGAGGGTGAGAGGACTAGTATGCTTGGTGACCAAGAAATTGGTGAGGTTGACAAAGTAGGCGAGGCAAGAATTGAACAGCAAGTACCAAATAATCTTAAAATCCTCTCTGGCTAGTGCAATGGTCTTACCCACCACGTTTTCTTCCATAAATAGTGTTGCTGGCAGCAGCAGCACCACTGCCACTGGAGCCATATACAATAGTAGATTCATGGAATTTAGCTTCTCTCTGAGAGACAAAAGAATGGAGATAAATTTATCAATAACAATTCAAAGAATTTTATCGATACAAGTTGAAAGTAATTACAATTTTACTCTCTGAAGATCTCAAAACAATTAACCCCAGAAAGTAAATAATATAACCTAGAACCCTCTTCTGGAAATAACTAAAATTTCCAAATAGACAAAAAGAGCAGAGAGATGGCGAAAGCCCCTCAATGCAGAGATAATAATTAGAGCTACAGTTTAGCATTTGTAAGTGCAGAGGAGCATGAGATTTCTCACATCTTGAAGGAGGTAGTAAAGGCAATGTTCATGCATTATACAAGGTAAACCTAATATTAGAACTATAATTCCTAAGTGAGATTGACATTGAGGTACTTACGGTTCACAGAAAATTGTACCATTAAAGTAAAGAAAAATAAATTGAGAAGAAAAATGTTTAAGATACCCTTCATTGGAGAGAAGAATGCCCTGGAGCACAGTCTTAAGAGCCCTGGCAGCAGTTGCACCAATACACATGATAAAACCAAACAGATGGAAACTTGGCTCCCCCTATATATTCACAAATGAAAATATTTATAAAAATAAAACTATGAAAGAAATTTAGGAAACCGGATGGAGAATACAAACCCTCAAAGCCCTAAGTGATTTACAATCCTACAGAATACAAAACAAGTGAAAGATCTCCTATAATCTGTGAAGTATACTCAAGTTTATATCTTCCTAAGTGAAATATCTCCTATATCTCTAGCTCATATGTTATAATTTTAGTACACCAAAAGCAACAACCCAAAGAGTACAAAAATGATTACCTATTGAACATTCTATTTGATCAAACAAAAAGGTCATTAAATTAATAGCAGCTTCAAATAGTCCTAAAATCAACATCACAATAAGAATTTAAAAAATCACAAACGCACCCCACTAGCAATGATCACACCAGTGACTACAGGAACTAGCGTCGCATAAGTGACCCATGCTTCTCTTTTTGCAGTCATAACAAATGCAAAGACTGCAGTGAAAAATGGAGTAGTGGCCCCCACAGCCTGGTTAAAGCTCACTGGCAAAAATCTCAGCGAAATATTACCGCTCACCACTGACCCGCAAAAGACAAAGCTCAAAGCAGCTATCTTACAAAATTGCACCCTAGATCTTACTGTCTGTAACGGAGCAACCCGAAACCAGACTAATGCTATGTAGCTCAGAACAGAGCACGCGGCCATGTGGCATGTGGTGAGAAAAATTGGGTACTTGAAGCCGTAGTTGGATAACAAAAACTTGTTTAGAAGAAGCACGCCTATGTTGGAAAAATACCATGATGTGACTAGACCTATGGTGAAAGCAAGGCCTTTGCGTGGGCTCGGCTTGTCCCGATGACGGTTCATTGCCGATAGTTCGTTGTTTGGCATTTTATCCTTGATGTGGGGGCCCCAATTGAAAGATGGTGATTTTTTTCTTTTAATTATTGGAGGAGAAGAAGAAGAATGGTGAAAAAGCATGTTTTGATGGTGCAGTATAGTTTGCTAATTTAAGGTTGCTTGTCAGAGAGATCTGAATCATGTTTCTTATTTCATGGGCTTTGAACTTTTCTTCTTCCGAAGGGCTAAAATATACATTCTATATTTAGAGACTCATTGTAAGGACAAAAATTGAAATTTTTTTTATCCCAGCAGTTGTTATTATTAATATGCATTTTCAGCAAAGCATGGATGCAAAAAAAACCTGAGACGGTAATCACGAGAGAGTGTTAAAACCTACAGAATTCTATGTTTCCCTGAAATCTCCGATAACCAAATTGCTCTTTTAGATAATATAACCGAGAAATTCAAGTTATGTTATAATGCAAAAATGGCTGTATTGTGCAGTCACAACAAAAAAAGGAAAAAATGGAAAGGACAACCCATGAGATCCATAATTTAGAACATAACTCATTAATTGCCCCGTCCCCTCCCCCACCTGTAAGTCCAACCCCCAAGTAATTAGATCTGCCAAGTAATTAGCATAGCTTGTGTTCTATTTCTTTAAAAGCAGCTCAATTTAAGTATCTAATAGATCTGACATCAATTACTGTAATCGGATCTAAGACTTATGACTGCTGCAATTATTCTGAATTTCCTACTTGCTATCAATGTAAAATTATAAATCATTCGAGCAGATCTAAACACAAAAAGGTTGATATTTATAAAATTGAAACTTAATTATGAAGAATTCCAAAAAGAAAAGAAAAATTAACTGACCCCGCTAGCAATGATGACGCCGGTGACGACTGGAATAAGCGTGATGTAGGTGAGCCAGGCCTCTCTCTTGACCGTCATGATGTATGCAAAAACGGCAGTAAAGAAAGGGGTGGTGGCCCCCACGGCCTGGTTGAAGCTGACGGGTAAGTATCTGAGAGAAATGTTGCCGCTAACGACAGATCCGCAGAAGACAAGACTGAGGGCGGAGATCTTGAAGAACTGAACCCTAGATCGGAGTGTCTGGAGCGGCACAAACTTGAACCAGGCGATGGCGATGTAGCTGAGGAGGGAGCAGGCCGTCATGTGGCACATGGTTAGAAAGATGGGGTACTTGAAGCCATAGTTAGAAAGGAGGTATTTGTTGAGGAGGAGGACGCCGATGTTAGAGGAGTACCAGGCGGCGATCAGACCCACCGTGAAGAATCGGCCTCCTCCGGCGCCTGACAAGGCAGAGCCGGCACCATTGGCGCCACCCTTCGCGGTCATCGTGCGCTCGCGGAAGGGTGGGGCCGGAGTAGCAGAGGGAATAACTAAAGGGTGGGGTTGGATTTGAGGAGCGCCGCACGGGATTTGGAGGGAGGAGGGGCAGGCGCAGACCTGTCGGTAGAGAGCGAGAGATAGAAAAAGAGAGAGACGGGGTCGGTAACTTAACTAGTTGGGAGACTTTGCGAGGGGATTTTATTTGAAAATTCTCTCTCAGGTTCAGCTTGGTTCTTGGTTGGTAAAACCTTTTACTCTTCTTATTTACCAAATTCTAACGCGTTATCATTTCAGTTTTGCCCTTGTTTAACTCTAATTGTCATGGAGGGTTACTGCATGTGCATCAATTATTGTGCTAAGAGAAACGAGCTCAAAATCGCTCAAGTGCAGTTCGACATTGACATTAAACAAATTCAGAAATAATTAATTGACAATATAACACCACTCATCTGACAGATCTTCATCATTGAATAAGGATGGATAGCATAAGATCATCATGGCTACGGTCTCAAAAATCCATCAAAGAAATTTCAAATTTTGATCTAAGTTGCTCGATAAATTAGTTATATAATGAACTTGTAGAATACTATTTTTTATTATTTTTGAATTTTTTTTTTATGATTTATGAAAAATGGTAAAAAAATGTCTTAAAAATAAAAAAAAATTGTCAATATTTTAAACTATTTTTTACAATCTTTCATAAATCATAAAAAATAAAAAATAGTAAAAAAAATTTCAAAAATAATAAAAATTGGTATTCTATATAAGTTAATTATATAACTAATTTATTGAGTTACTTTAAATCGAAGTTTAAAGTTTATACGATAGGATTTTGAGACCGTAGCACAGATAATCTTATGCTATCTACAGCACCCAAGCCTTACTCTTCATCATTTGCATTATTGCATCTAATACATATCCTCTTAGATAACAAAATATTTTTGTTTAGATCAAAACCGTTCGATTAGAATCCAGACCATTCTGACCCGAGATAGTATGCACGCATTCTTTATTATCTGTGCGAATTTTGATCGGACGGTCCAGATCCAAACAGAAATATTATTTTTACCTCTGACTTAGAACTCAGAGGATGTGAATTCTAATTGCATCTGTATCTCCATCTCTGCCACCTAATTATATGATTATATCATATCTCCTCTCCTTGCATCTAAATCTTCATCATTCAGCCCCATCATCTAATTGTACCATATATCCTTGCTCAAATGCTCATCTAGCGCTATCACAATGTTACCAATATATCCCTAAAAGTGTATTATTATGTTAAATCCAAAACAATGCCACACACAACACACAACACAAATTCAAATTCGACAATTAATCATAAATCATTACAACTTCCTTTTCCACACCTCAATTAGGAAAGGGGAGTAGAACTAGGGTGTTCTTAAGTTCACCAAATTTATCTGTGAACTCAACTTTAAAATCTATTGAATTGGTTTAAAATGACGAATTCAAACAGTTGAAATTCTTAAACCTCACAAGCGATGCGTCTACATTTAAAATTTAAAATTAATTTTGTATAGAGTCAAGTGGTCAAAAGGTATCCAAAAAATGAATGTATCAAAATTAATTTATAAACCTTCTAATTTGATCACTTGACTCTATACAGAATTAAGTTGAAAATTTAAAATTTTCACATGTAAATGCATCACTCATAAGATAGAAGGATTTCAACAGTTCAGATTCATCAATTGAATCCAATCAGATAAATTTTAAAATTAAGTTTACAAAGCGACTTGGTGAACTTATGAATACCCTAGTTCAACTCGGGAAAGTCAAACTCAGGCTAATGCTAATATGCTATACTAGTTAACCATGTCGATCTATTTAAATACAAAAACTGAAAATAATAATTAATGAACAGATTCTCTCCAATCCCTCTTGAATAACCAATCGATTGTTGTAACAAATTTTCTAAGAGCCGGCTACATAAAAATATTATCTTGAAGAGAAATTTTCAAACCCTAAGACATCTATTAAATATTTCTATGAGTTCCCTTTCAAATTTGGTAACTTGTGCATGGACTTGTGAGGCTAGAGTCCAATGCCAATTGAACGGTATAAGAAAGCGATTGGTTGTACTTGTACTTGGAATAATTAACTTGATCAGTGATCACTGAATAATTGAAGTGCATGCTTCTTATTCTGATAAATGCGGAATTTCATGTATTCGAAAAAAAAAAAAAATCAATTTATCCTCAAAAACATCAAAATTAATTATATAATTTTCTTTTCAGAACAAAAAAAAAAAATTTTACCTTCCAAAACATTAATTTTTTAATATTAGCATTTTGAAATATAAAAATTACTTATTTTTCTCTAAAATTAAAAACATACTACATGTCATGGTCAGCCTCTCTTTCTTTCTGTTCCTTGTCAATTTTAGAGGCGGCAATTATACAAGCTGGGTTTGTGTCGGATTTAATCAGATTGTTGGACTCGAAATCATTGTCTTTATTTGAATTCAAAATCGTCGCAAGCTCAAATCGTCTCAAATTGGAAGGTAAGGTTGTGTTAATTTGACTTTTCTAAATCTTGTTGCTTGTACCTAAGATTGTATCAGTGATGGAGCTCAGACAGAGATAGCTAACTATCTACTTTAGCTTTTGAAATAATAATAAAATAAATGAAAATAATATTTTTTATTTGTCAAATCCTGGTTACACTATAGATTATTTGATATGAGGGACGGGGGAGAGAGAGAGAGTTTTCTTTTATTTAAAATGAGAAAGAAATTGTAATTTGATCGGAGAATATCTATGTTTTAGAAGGATAATGTCACATTTAAAATATTTGGAGGGTATACATGCAATTTTAAGTTTCATGAGAATTTCGTTCTCCTAAGTATGATATTAATTTGCAATATTAGAGAGAGTATTTAATTTTAAAATTATATAAAGAATAAATATGATAACTTTGCGTAAATGGTAAATATGATACTTACAATTTCATAAAAGTGATCAACTACGTAATTTTAAGTTTGCTATCGAATAAAAAATAAATTTTGGTGTAAAAGAAAAGATCCGTTTATTATATCCTCATATACCTTTCGCAAATTAGAAAAGGTAATAGCTAAAAAGACTACTAAAAAACAAGTACTAAGAAAAAATATTACAAAAAAAATACTATGAAAATATTAAAATCATTATTTATTGTTAGTTGAAGAGGGTGAAAAGATTTGATCTGAAATTCTGAATGGATAAATAAGGAAATGAACGTATACAACCTGTAAAGTAAAGGTCATGCTTGTTAAAGAAGAAAGTACATTAGATTCATGCATATAAAATAAAAAAGAGATGAGATTTGAAACTTAGTACTCAACATCTCAAGAAAGAAATTTTGGCACATGCAACATTGCCTCAATATGATTTTCTCAATTATTTGCAGACGTACAATTATTGTCATGATTATATATACTTAAAAGATTACCATTTCAAAATTCTGGCGAATAGCGTGTCATGTTAGGTCTTTGAGCAGCATGTATAACTAATAAGTGATGACCTACCTAATTCATTCACATTGATTTTTTCATACATTTTACATGGTCAAAATAGACCCCACCATGGACCAAGTCTACTGAAAAAACAACCAACAACTCCTATCCTATGAGAGAGGAAGAGGTCTATTTATTCGTTTCTTAAATTTGCTTTCAGGTCTATTTATTAGTATTTATTACGGTTTTTATCGATCCCTGTTTCATTTTCATTGTCAAGTTAGTTGTACCCATGTTGTCCCAATAATTTCCAGCCAGCAATCAATAATGCAATTTGCTCACGTAAACTCGCATGATTGGCCTTTTCGCATCATGGCCGTCAATTTAGGAGAATTTACAACTTTCTTTTAGGACCGAGAGAAGCGCAATCAACAATATTCCCAGGTTAATTCAGCTTCATTGATATGGAAATAAAAGAGTAAAACTATGTTATTCTTAAGCTTACTCAAGTATTTGGTAAACTTAACTTTAAAATTTTATTGAATTGGTTTTAAACGATGAGTTTAATCAACCCGTTGAAATCCATCTAATTCACGAGTAATTTGTTTACATACAAAATAAATAAATTTCCAAATGAATTATTTAAAGTCAAGCGGTGAATAAATAATGAAAAATGAATACATTTAAATTAACTTATACACTTCATATTTTAACCGCTTGACTTTATACTAATTTAATTCTAAATTTTATAAATTTGACATATAAATGCATCACTTATCACTTATGAAGTATATCAGTTTTGATGGTTTGAATTTATCATTTTAAGCCAATTCAATATATTTTAAAGTTAAGTTCACCAAGAAGCCTCATGAGCTTAAGGACACCCGGGTTCTGCTTAAAAAACAAACCTCATTAATACAAAATGTTTTATTTTTTCTCCTCTTATTTTTATTAATATAAAGCTATAAATAGAAAGAAGTATCGACATACAAGATTGTGTCTGTATTAACCAAAGTATATTTTGTGTGAGAAACTGAGAACTAACCGAAAATCATGAAAAATTGAGAGCTTGAACTCTTTCTTATTGCAAATAAAAATAACAATAATGTACTCCCTTCATATATTATACATATCTACCTGCACAAAAAATATATTCATTTCGGACTTTTAATATCTACCAGAATAAATTAAAGCTACGTGCACATATTATGCACGACATGCACATATCATGTCTAGCAATAATATATATAGAACATTAAAGTAAGTAATCAATTAAACAAAAATATGGTTTTTCTTCAATTCAGACTTTTCATACCTATCACAACAAATTATAACTCCTTTTGATGAAATGAGAATAGATTATTCTTCAGGTGAGGCTATTCATAAATAGCTTATTTTATATTTGATTGGGTTTAAAAATTTAGAATAGGAAATCTAAACCTTTTATCTTATTAGAATTGATTATTCTTAAAAAAAAATGAAAATTTAACTATTTAAATAAGATAAACAGAGACTTGACTACTAAGCTATTAAGCTATTATACTTTTAGTCCAATTAACTCTAATACCGAACGATTAGCATTGAGATATGTACGCATGGAAATTGAAACAGACCTGTACAGATTTTAATGTAGTTCACACGAATCTTCATGCAGATCCGATGGTCATTACACCCATCAAATCAAAGTAGGTCCGATGAGCATCAGACCTACTCTCAATTGATTCTAGATGTAGATCCAAAATTGTTGATTAGGAACCTGCGTTCAATCTTCATAAAAAAATTTCATAGTTGAAAAAGAAAATAATTTTGTCTGCC
Organism: Carex arenaria; assembly: GCA_964058825.1. NCBI lineage: Eukaryota > Viridiplantae > Streptophyta > Magnoliopsida > Poales > Cyperaceae > Carex > Carex arenaria. The sequence continues at coordinate 34,849 of CAXKVW010000436.1, read as the reverse complement.
TACGTTGATTTAGATGTCAATCATCTTTATCAATACTTAAATGTTATATATAGGTAGTCAGAACTGATATTTTCTGTGGTTTATGGAGTTACAAATATTTATAAATTTCTGCAGCAAGTTGTTTTAAAAATTGCTCTACATAATTTAAATGAAGAATGAGTGAACTATTGGTATTATGCATAGTGCATATTGGTCTATATTATATATTGATATTTCTATTTTTAAAGTCTAAATGTTCGATTGAAATCGTTCAACACGATGAAATCTATATGAAAATGTACATATAATTCAAGTTTTTATATATTATAGAATTTTTTTTTTACTATTTACTTAGATAAGTAGAAAATTACTTGATTTTAAAAAATTTAGACATTCAAAATAGTTATTTTCTACCTGTTAAAAAAGTAGTAAAAAAATTATAAAAATATATAAAATTTGGTATGTAAGTACAATTTTTATATGGATATCACATAAAATGTTTGAATTGACTGTTTGAACTTTGAAAATAAAAAATATAATCCATGATACTTGAAATTTTTTTAGTTACCACCTCAAAATTTCATAATTCGTACTTTATCATCGTTTGGATAAAAATTCAGAAACTAGCATGTGCAGACCATTTGTTTTTTTTCCCTATTCAGTTTTAGTTAACAATCCAGTCAAAAAAAAAAAAACAGAACTTTGGTGCGCAGACCAAGTATGGGCATCAAAATAAAATAGTACGCAAACTGGGTCTGCGCATGTGGCAACTTCTAAATTTTGGTCCAAATAATAGCAAAGTATGAATTATGAAATTTTAAAGGGGTAACTAAAAAATTTTCGGCCATGATACTGACCAATCCAATCTGTGCAACTCAAATTAAAGCCACAGAATATCAAGAGGTTTGTTCTAGCGTAATACAGTAAACAAGCAAACTGATAAAAAGTAAAAAAAAAAAAAGTTAAATGCCATATGGAACTGTGGAGTGTGGACAAAATAAATTGTTACCCCACCAATAAAATCTAAATTAATGTACTGAAAAATTTAAAGTTTACAGTACAATTAAATTGTTTGGGTCCCGTACGTCTTAGTGAGAGGTTCTGCTTTGAAAGGACTTCAGTCTGGGACAGTAAAAAGAAGAGAGGAATTTGTAACAAGGGTAGAATTTGGTGAATTATTTTTTCTTTTACAAATTTATTGTCCACACTAAAAGTATTTAAAGACCAACTTTGTAATACAAAATATAGAGAGCTTTCAAGGGGTGATGGGAATAAATTTAACATATAATATGCGCTTATATATATTTGAACTTAAAAATATAACACATAGTGCATAATAAAAATTACTGGATTGCAGTTGTTTTGTTGTTGCTTATCAAGAATAACTATTGTTTGACTTATTAAAATAGTCTCAAAATTTTAAGAAATAACCTATTTTAATAAGACAAAAAAGTTTGGATTCACTATTCTAGCTATTTTTACTCCGGAGTAGGAGTGAGTAAATTGCTCATAACTCGTGACTCGCTCATTAACAACTCATTAATAACTCGCTCATTATCAACTCGTTCATTAACAACTCGCTCATTAACTTAATGAGCCAAGCACGAGCATACCCCAACTCGCTCATAACTCGCTCATTAAGGAACTGTCACATCTAATCATGTCACATTTAATCCCAATTTATTGAATTAAAATTAAAATTGAATAAATAAAAAAAAATCTCCTAACCTAAACTTACGCTCCAGACACAGTCCAAAAATTAAAATTGATAAATGACGCTCTAGTGCTCCACTACTCCAGTCTAAAGTGCTCCAGCCTAAATTAAAATTGATAAATTTGCTTATGGATATTTTTATGTTAAATTATGTAATGTTTACTTAGATTGGATTATGATAATTTGTTAAATTCTATAAATAAAAATTAATTTTTAAAAATTAGTTTTTGATTTCTTCATAATTCGTAACTTGCTCAGTTGCTCATAACTCGCTCATTAACAACCCGCTCATTATTAACTCGCTCATTAACTAAATGAGCCGAGCATGAGCATACCCCAACTCGCTCATGCTCACTCATTAATCAGCCCTACTCCGGGGATATGTTTAGTTAGATTAAGAATAAGCTATTCTTAGAACAAAGTTATTAGGAATAACATGTTTTATGTTTGGTTGGATTAGAATAGCTAGAATAGTGAATTCAATTCTTTTGTCTTATTATAATAGCATATTCTTACAAAAAAGTTAGATTTGACTATTCTAATAAGACAAATGACAAAAGGCTGTAGTTATTCTTATTTTGTAACCAAACATATCCTATTATATGTGTGTTTGGATGGCAATGGAATATCAAAAGTTTGAGTTAGCGAAAATGTACGTAGCTCGTTATTCCGTGTTTGAATTAACAAGTACTTATTTTTCTGTCTTGGTCAGCATGAATTTGAAACCAATTTTGCTAGTACATTGAAATTGAAATGTTGAATTAGTGACTATTATGAACTCTTGAATTAATTGCGAACCTCGCTAACTCCACAATTCATCCTAAAATATTTTACTAGAATTGGTCCTTTATAGATGGTTAATTTTGAACTTCAAAACTACTCAATAATCGAAAATTCATTTGCTGCAAAAACCATAATAGTCAGAAGATACTAATTAGTGAGAAAAACATGTATTGCTATGAAGAAATGTCTTCTTGAATTCTTTGCGAACAAGTCTAAAAGAGAGAAAACATGCAAGCATTGGCCTATAGGAAGACGTTGCAGCATTACATTAAATAATTTTTGGGACAACTTGAATTCTTTCAAATTAACTTCCGTGGAATAAAATGAAAATGAACATCTGTTAATTAGTGGCACATGACAGTTAAGACCACGTGTCAGTTTGAAAGTACAATTGCCGCTACCACGTGTGAGATTGCACCTCCTCTTTTTTCTCGTGAACCGAACTCGTATTCTCCGCATCAACTCAAAAGGGAATCTTTAATGAATGTCAACCGTCTGATCTTTAACGAAGCTAATCCGGATGCTGACTATAATATAGGGGTATTTCAATATTAGTGCAGATCTAATCCGTACAAATCTTAAAATAAATCGGACAATTGAGATTCATTAACTCAAAAGATTCCTTTTGGGTTAGTGCAGAGGATACGCGTTCCTCGTTAAGCTGCTACACAATTCTTATATAGTTATATTCACCTCTGGAGAAGGAATTGGTCCGAATATTTTTTTAATTCCCTGACAAGAGAATATTCTTTATCCAGCTCGACTAGGTTGTTACGACATACGACGGCATGTGTGGTTTTTTTGTTCATCTTAATTTTATATTACTAGTACACAATATAGATAAAAAAAATTAAAAAATTACGACAGCATTAGTTTTGACCTGTCAAAGTAGGTTAAGTAAAAACTTTCAATGTTAATTATAAATATTATATAAAATTCAATTGCAGGATTCAAAAAATTTCACTATTTTTTTTTTCCTATTATTAAACTTAAATATAAATTTATGCAGAACCGACACTTTTGTTAATTTCCTATTATTAAACTTAATTTTCACTATTTTTTGCGTGTACGCGTATCAATATATTTTGGTCGGCAATGGGGTAATGGGTTCTTCTTTATTATATGTATAATTATAAAAAAAATATCAAACTATTATGTCTATATTGAGAATGATGCCTGGTGCCATTAATTTTTTTTTTTCTTTTAAAGTATGTTAGATATTTTTTTTTCCACCATTTTTTTTATTCACTGTCAGATCCTTCTAATCCAACAGATTTGAAACCAACAAAAAAAATAACATAAAACAAAGATGGATGGAATTACAGTAAATTGATTAAGTAAGAAATCAGGTTTTTAGCTCTCATAAAAAAACGGTTTTAATGCCAATATGTTACTCCTTAAAATTTGTTAAGATTTTAGTGCTCTTAATCTGAAAAAAGAAAAGGACATCCAAACTTGAAGCAATGAAAAAAAAATGAAAGTACAATTAAAAACTTGGACTTGTGCTTTGTCGTCATGCTCCACCCCTCTGGGCTTCCAATTCCATTGTCAAAGTTAGGTGACGGCATATTGGAAACATATTATTAGTAGGTGCTACCACGTGCTGCTTCATTTTTTTTATATAGTTGCAATATCTTCAGACAGAGGTTAACTACCTTGCACTTTCTTTTAAGCTTTTCTTTTAATCCTTTCAAATTTTACCACAACTCCCGGTGCACATTTACATTTCCTGTCGGATAAACATAACCACAAAAGTCTGGCAGTGCTGTTTTTTTTTGTGCAATTTTATTCAACATCAATATGTATAATTTAAAAATAATTTGTCTTAATTTATTACAATACAAGTGAAATATTCAATTACTAATATTTAGCAATTCAACGCCGAAATATAATTAAGAAACAGTAGACTTACTTCATTGCCATTTGACCTACCTTTGGAGCTTTCTATTTCCATTTCTACGCATCTTGAATTGTATATGTTATTTCGATTCATACCACTACATGTCAATAACATTAACATGCGCATCACAATTCACAACTCATGTGATATATGTATTTTTTTTTTTTATTAAAAAATTATCGATTCCTTGCCAAACTTAGCACAACTTTTTCTCATTTTTTTTTTCTTTTAATGAAAACGACAGTACGAACCAAACTGATTAAAATTTTTCATTTTTTTTTCCAAAGCAGTGGTCATTGAGCACCGATTTCTATTGGGAAAAAAAATATTAGTACCTAAAGCAGGTACCAATCATTCAATCAATATTACATCTGTCATAGTAACAAAAAAACATCAAACTGTTGTAAAGGCATACACAATTATACACAATTAATCAAACTAGAGCAAATTATGAAATAACCCTATCATATCAGTACTCCAACAAATCCCAATCATTAACATCACAAAGTAAAATGAGCTCAAATTCAAGTGAGAATCATCATTTCTAGAGATACACCAATTAAAAGAAACTAAAATTTTGCAGTTGAGGGAGTGTTATTGTTAAAACAAATTTGATTATGTTCCATCCATACAGTCCAAAGGATTGCCCCTCTAACTAATGCTCCCAAGATAAATATATGACAAGTTCTAAAAATAATAACACATGCAATTATAATTTACTCAAATAATATAAACTGAATACTTCAAATTTTAATGTATTGTTTTTTTTTTTTACGTTGACTCATCTCTTCTGCAAAAATATAAATGGTTTGAATTTCAACATAATTGTTTTGGCCAATTTTAAAAAAAATATATGCATTATGAAATAATTAAATGTGCATTTTAAAGCAGTCCAAAGTCCAAACAATTAGTATGGAAATTAAAAATGATAAATGTGCCTTGTATAATAATAGTCAAGACTCAAGTGTGTATTGTGCAAAGGTATTGAATCCAAGTAAATAGGTAAATATTTCAACAAGAACTGTTTTAGAATTTCGTGACCGGGGACCGTTTAGTAATTTCTGAACCCAAGTAAATAGGTAAATAAAAAGAAAGAGAGAAAGGGTATTGATTTCTTCGAAAAGAATAATAAATATTACGTATCCTTCTGAAATGAAAAATATTCTGCAACCCATTCCCAATGATATGGTTTTGCATTTTTCAACTTGGAATATCTGAAGCCACTTTATACATTCTAAAAGCATTCCTTTCCTTGACCCTAGATTGTTATTATAAAACAAAAAAAAAAAAACGCCACAGAACAGAAGGACACAATTGTCAGATTTCTCATACTTGATTGATACCATTAAGATTAACACATGCCACAATTACAAACCGTGAGAGTCAGATTGAAGTAAATTAATCTGACTTTATAACAATTGATTGAGGCATTGACTCTGTCTGGTATTTATCTGCCCAATGCCCAATGCCCAATGCCCAATGCCCAATGGGATCTGCAAGAAACTATTTACTAATTATATAATTTGCTTCGGCTTTACGCCTTAACACCATAACCATTACATTGCATGCAAAAAACTGTTTGTAAGTTGAGCTGTCATGTTCACTGTGCAGTTTTGGTATCGGTTTCAGAATTTGTAATAACAAAACTATGCAAAGGGCCCAGAATTAGGCTTATACAACAGAATTTGGGCCCTGTAATTGTGAGATATGATTGTCTTAAAATAAATATGGGCCATTTTCAAGCCCATATATTACCGGCCTGCTTAAATAAACAAAATGTTATTACTCACCATCTGATTCAAATTCAATCAACTTCCACTAAACTCTTTCCGGCTGGATGTGAACGATCAGGCTTTCAGCGTCCGCTTCCTCTGTAGCCTGCTGGTTCAACGCAGCTATAAATTATAATTGAGGCCTTCCTTTCAGCAATATCTTCTTTCTTTGAGTACTTGTATTACCACTTGCGTTGGCAGCCCACTTGCAAGACCAATATTAGAACAGCCCACTTCTTGGAGTGCAGCAATATTGGATTAATTCAGGCTAATTATATTTCTTAGCGTCTCCATAATTGCAAGGCTTAGGTTAAGTAAGGTACAACTGGATGAAGTGCATCTCAATTCCACAGGTAAGATGCAATTGAGAAACTAACTGGACTAGTGGGTTTAATCCAGCTTAAAAGCAAAAAGCTGTAAACTGTTTTGTAAGAGCCGGATGAATTTGCAATTCTTCAGACCACCCCCACCCCCCACTCTTTTTATTTTTATTTTTTGCGATACTGTACTAAGACATCAAATGCCTTTTACCAGGTCAGTGGATCAAAGTTCTATTATTTGAAAAATGAAGCTGTGTTGTTGGAGATGGCGCTTGTCAACTGGGCTATTGCTCAAGTCTCAAAGAGGGGCTTCACGTCTCTTATTACACCAGAGATAGTCAGATCGTCGATTGTTGACAAATGTGGATTTCAACCTCGCGGCCAAACTACTCAGGTTAGCTTTCTTGCATCTCTCCTTTTTTTTCTTTTTTTCTTTTTCTATTGTGATAACTGAGATTTCAGCTACAGGTGATTCAGAAAAGGAAAAGAGAAGAAACAAAAAAAAAAAAGGATACGGATGAAGATAATTTTCAGGCTTAAATAATAGATGTAGTTTCAAAGACAGCAAAAAATTCAGAACAATCTGTAAGGCACCATCTTGGCACGATGGTGATGGTGTTTATATCTGGAATTGGTAGCTCTTCCATCACCTTAATTGGAGTTAAAAAAGTTATTTTTTTTTATAAGAGTTTGCTTTGCATAAATTTTTTGATCAACTACAGATATATTCAATTGAAGGCAGTGATCAGTGCCTTATAGGAACAGCTGAGATACCTGTCGGTGGCATTCACATGGATTCAATTCTCTCTGAATCTGTTTTGCCTCTGAAATATGTTGCCTATTCTCATTGTTTTCGCACAGAAGCTGGTGCTGCTGGCACAGCTACACGGTGTGTGCCTCCTCTTGTTTTCTTTTGTATCGAGGAAAGATAAAAATAAAATATAGGAGATATTCTAATGGAATAGACAATTTTGTCTGCTCTACGGAATACAGATGATATCAGATCTAACCATGACAAGTTTGAGAACATCTTCTATACTTTCAAATTTACCTTAAATGATGTTAGCGGATTCCCGACATATATTTTCTCTCATTTTTCTCTACATAAATAATGAAGAAAGAGAGGAGTCCTTTTTTTGTGGGGTGATGAGGTATTCACATAGAAGATTGGATACTGAATAGAAAGGGTACAAAAAGATGGGTGGTATTTGCCATGATATAGAGCAATAGGGGGCGTGGAGAACATTTGTGCTGGCTTGCATATGTGGAATTTGTCATTGCCCTTTATGTTTATGTGAAGCAAAATTGCAATTTGTATGATCAGGGGCTTGTATCGAGTGCACCAATTTAGCAAGGTCGAGATGTTTGTCTTTTTCCAGCCAGAGGATAGTGATTCCTACCATGAAGAACTTATTACGATTGAAGAGGAGCTATTTACCTCTCTGGGGCTTCATTTCAAGTACATATTATTACTTAAGTTTATTACTAGTTAAGATCTTTGAAAAGTTCGACTATAGGGCACCAATTTCTATTCATTCAATAGTCATGTAAGTTCATTTAAGGAGTTTTGGGTCTAGCTGCAAAAATATATGATACCCTTATATCACTGTGAAATAAGAAATATTTGGTGTTGGAATTACTTGTTGCTTTCCAAAATGTTCCATTGGTCCCTTCTTTCTCAATGATTCACGGATGGTCGACTTGAAGGAGGGTTAATTTGACCATTTTCAAGGATAAAGGCGAAGAGATGGGATGACAGATAATGCCCTATTTGGAGGATTAAGCAGCACAAAAATAAGCAAATACTTTGTTTCAAGCATTGATCATTCCCTACTGTTAAGTAAGCCATTTTTGCCCCATTTTCATTATGCAGGACACTGGATATGGCAACAGGAGACTTGGGTGCACCAGCTTATAGGAAATTTGATGTGGAGGCTTGGATGCCTGGCTTAGGCCGGTATGGTGAGGTATGCTCTGTTGAACCAAGTAGATGGAAAACAAATTCTGAAGTAAAACTGCATGTTGTCCTTTCATATGGATGTGGCAACAATTAGCTCACACTTCTCTATTATTTTTAAGTTTTTTGCTGTCTTGTTAAAATTGATATGAAGATTTATACACAGAAGTTGTTTGCAAGAAATATCATATACCCTGAACTTGACTGGTGTCAATGTTCATGTTTGTTAAGAACTGCCATATCAACTCATACATTCACTATCTGATCTAAGTGACATGAACATGGTACTATTAATGGTTTTGTGCTTTCATATCTGATCTAACTTACATTAAGGCCTTCCTCTGTACCAAAGTCGTAATCACACACACAAATGAGGTCTCTCTAAATTTCAAAGTCTATGATGTCAGATTTCGAGCGCATCAAACTGCACCGACTTTCGGAGCAGGAGGCTCGGTATTCGCTTCCGGTCCTCTTCACCTGAGGGCATACCTAATTCAAAAAAAGGAAGAGGAGCTAGCTCCCCTCCAACCCGGTTTGTCCACACTCTCAATGCAACTGCATGTGCAGTTCCACGAATGATGGTTTGTATTTTAGAAAATTTTCAACAAGAGGATGTATCAGTTGTGTTGTTGTACCAGAGCCTCTCAGGCCATACATGGGTGGCTTAGATATTATCTCGCCGAAATAGAATTGACAGAACATATGGTGGCCGCATTTAATTTAAAAAGAAAAAGAAAGCAGCACTGCCGATATAGTCTCCGAAAATGCAAAGCATGACAGTATTAAATCAGAAAAGTGCAACACTTCACTTCATGATATGCTTGAAGCAGTTTAATTTAAGGTGCTTTGCCTGCACCGAAATCTATTACCCTCTAATTTTTTTTCTCAAATGACGTTAGTTGCGAAATTTTCTTTTTATTTGATTCATCGGACTTCTATGGAAATAATTTTTTTTTTCTTAATTTTCTTGTTTGTTCTGGAACATGGTCTGAAATATAGTTGATTATTTAGCTCGCCTAATAAGTCTAAAAAATAGGATGCGTGAAAACCATGTACTCTGAAAAGAGGAGTCTACCTGACTATACTTGGAAGGTCCGGATGAATGTTGGATTCGGAAAATGCAGCTTATGGGCTAGTAAAGGTCATATATGACTTCTTGACTCGTTTGAATTGATTAAATCACCCAAATTTGATTTTATAATCCAAATGCAACCTATATAAAGTATATTTGAAAAGTATAAATATAAATTTACGCGTAATGAAAATTATCAGACAGAATCCAATAGAAAAAAAAGATCAACAATTGATCAGTCCACTCGTTAGGACGACCATTAGCAAAAGCTAATCTGAGATCTGAGAGAAAATAAAACTAATCTGAACCACTGGATTGAGATTTGGCAAGAATATAGACCGGTTCAGATCAATCCACGTCAATCGCCCTTCCCTGCCCTTGCACTTTAGTAAAAAAGTTGGGGGCATTCCGAGAATTGAACTCGTCAATCTTTTTTAGGATCGTTACTTACACTGCTCTCATAGTTGATAGTCCCGAGTTATATACAACACAAATGAGAGAAATCAGAGGATTTTCTCACAAGTCACAGGAGTCTAAACAAGGAAAATACATCTCTCTCTCTCTCTCTCTTTTGTCATTCAAAGCCCGTAGGCAGAAGGAAAATACATCTCTGGGAAAACGCTTGCTAAGGAGGCAGCCAAACAGAGCAGTTCGGGGAAAAGAGTCGATCAGGAGCGCTGTTACCTTAATTGCTTAATTAGAGCAATCAGAGAAGTGCTTCAACCATTTGCTTAGGCCTATCATATTGTAGCCAAGAAGTCTCAATTTTATACCTCCTCGGTACTGTGGCTCCATTCCGGCACGACATCAGCAACAGCACATGATCTGATACCATCATCTCTAATGCTTCCAGAGATACAATCGGGTATCCTAGCGATATACCTGCGGAAATGAAGACACGGTCTAACCGTGCAAAAGATGACATTGGTCTCTTGCTTGACCAAGTGTAGGTGCTGTTCTTTAGTTCGACATCCATTAACCCGACATCTCTAATAAAATCATTAAATGAATCCATCAAAGCAAAGCCCCTCGAGTCTCCCATTCAGTCAACTAGCCATCGAACTAAGTTAAAGTATCCTGCCATAATCAGGGCGGAACTAGAAAATTTAATTAGAGGGGCTAAAACTTAAAATACAAATTTTTTAATTTGTAGCTAGTGGGATTTGAACCCATGACCTCTCATGAGTAAAATAGAGTCTTAACCACTAGACTACAAGCACACATCAAACATTTTATGAGGGAGGTTGAACTATATAAAAACTTCAAAAAAATAAAAAAAATCAATTAGATTTTAACGTACATGATTAAAAATTTCAAAATCATGGGATGGCTTAGCACCCCTGGGCATAGTGTAGATCCGCCCCTGACCATAATGCTTGATTTAGTAGATGCACAGTCAATGTATGATTTGTGGCCCACGAGTTTATCAAATTATAATGCTTCTTCCAAGCCACTATTTGACCTCTCCTTGTGCCTCTAGCTAGGATGTAAGCACAATTAAAATTGAAAAATGATGGAAGAAACCGCGCAACATAATTGAAAGTCATTTCATTAATTTTTGTTTCTTGCAACATACACACATCACACTCTGCCTTTCGAATAACATCACATACCACTTTACATTTTTCCAGGTTCCCTAACCCTCTACAATTCCAAGACAATAACTTAAATTTTTTGTAATTCATGATTAAACAAAAAACGACCACACAACAAAATAAAATAAAAAGGCAATCGACAACAAATTTCCTCCTCTGATGCCGGGTCGAGATTTACTTGGGCCCATGGGCTTTATTGGGCCGATGGACATTTTGAATGGCGAATTCGTACCCGATGCGAATTTCATGTCGTAGTCGTGTCTTTGAGAAACTAGCAAACGAAAATGACAAAATAAAAACATAAAAAATTAAGAGGGAACTTTTCATGGAGTGCTCGGTTCTGAGCGAACTTGTGTTGTGGTTAAATGATTTTCAATATTCCAAATAGTTGTTTCCATAATTTGGTCTCTAAGCATATTTTAATATGAAAATCATATTGAGCAGTTCGGATTTACTGTTCGAACTTTAATCGTATAATTTTTAGAGCCTTTGGACGGTGTCCAGTCCAAAGCAATTTGGACCAAACCTCGTCCCTTCCATTATGCGGCCTCGGGCTAGATCTGAAAAATATCCTAGTATATATACAGTTGTAGCCATCGTCAAAGAATTTATTTCAGTATTACTTAAAAGTACTGTTAACATTATATATATATATATATATATATATATCTCCTAAAATCTGATCTAAATCAGAATTAAAAGTGGCTATAATATTTATTTTCACAAAGTAATTACAAAAGAGTTGTATTACTTTTAAAAAATTTCATCATATCTTAGGCACATCAAATATATTTTAAAATGAGGAGAAATAAGTAAGAAATGTAAACCCTCCAAACAAAATAATTTAATGTAAATCAAAAGAGTAAAAAAGTGATATCGCACATTACTAAGAAAAACTTTTGTGGAACACCAGAATTTCAAAAATATGTCCGCTTATTAGTTTTAAAATATCTTTAATTGCCAGCTGCAATGAGTCTCCGAGCACTAGTTAATGCTGAAACAATGAGTAGAACTTCCCTAGTTTACTAAGTCCATTTGTGAACTTAATTCTAAAATCTATCGGATTCACTTCAATGACGAATCCAAATCGTTGAAATCCTTCTACCTCAGAAATGATGCTTCTACATACAAAAAAATTTAAAATTTAAATTAAATTTATATAAAGTCAAGTGATCAAAAGACATTCAAAAGATAAATACATTAAAATTAATTTATAAATCTTCTAATTTTGACCACTTGATTTTATACTAAATTAATTTGAAATTTCAAAATTTTCACATATAAACCCATCACTCATTAGGTAGAAAGATTTCAACGGTTTGAATTCATCATTTAAAATCAATTTGATAAGTTTTAGAGTTGAGTTCACAAAGAGACTTTGATGAACTTAGGAGCACACCAGTTCTACTCTGAAACAATTACTTATTTTACAGTGTTCTTTCCAACTTGTATGCTGGAATATTATTGCAATAACTTTCAAAATACTTATTTGAGAGAGAGAGAGAGAGGCGTCAATGCGTCATAACAAAAGAGACAAATAAAATGCAAGTTCATGCAGGATAAATTTAAGATGGGTATTCACTATTCAGAGAGAGAGAGAAGTAATTAAATAGGTAAAATTTTATTCCACACAGGTCGTTCCTACTACAATACATTGACATTGATTTGGACTTAAAAAGGTTTACCATAAAATACATTGGTAAACGAGCAATAATATTTTGTTACAAGATTTGGCATCCTTGTGATGCAGGTTAGATTTGAATTTCAAAGAATTTGAACAGATTTTGGTCCAATAAAATTGAATTAAGTCTTCATTGTCGAGTCTCTCAAGCTGTCTCTCCTGCTTTCTGTCTTTTAATAATTAAAATTATTCAACTGCATCCAGTCACCGGCTCCACTGCCACAAACCAAATTAACAACCAACTAATTTAGGAGCCAAGACATATATATATATATATATATATCAACTATCAAGTAAATTAATTGTCATTAGCTAGAGAAACAATTAATTAGAACCTTTAGGAGCCAAGACAGCTGTCTTGGGCATGAGAGTAGGGATGGACGCCATGGTAGTGCCGTTGACGGGAGGGAAGAAGTGGGCCGCCGGGACCCCCAGTCCCTGTGATTGGTGGTGCTGATAGTGATAAAACGGGGCGTAATATGGCACCATTCCGCTCGGTGCCACCATGCCTCCCTGCACCTGGGCTGGATACGAGTATTGACCCTGGATGTATGATCCTCCCGCCGTCGGGCTCAGCTTCTGTTCCAATTTTTCACAAGGAAATTATTTCAGCTTTCGTGGTAATTTTTATTTTATTTTTCTGGATTTGTTGAGAAAATAATTAATGTACATGCCTTAAATTTGATAATTTGATAATTTGATAATTTAGTTTCTATAAAGTTTGTGTTTGTGTAACCATTTATGAATAATAATATGAAGAGCATGATTATCAAAGATGCTTAATTACCGCGTTGTAGCTCAGATCGGCCATGTAGTTGGGAGAATACCTACATATATAAGCATATGACATCTTAAGATTAATAAATATATATTTGATATAAGAAACATATATCTGGTGACATACAAGCGATCATGTTATTTGCATGATAGCAGCTTGTCCACTTGACTTTTATAATTTATAAAACCAATTGCGTCTCAGCTCTCAGGATTTATTCCTCCAGATACCACATGAGCTAAGCTTAATATATATATATATATATATAGTGTTTTGCATGATTTGTACACTTACTTGTTCAAGTCCAGAGCACAGAGCACAGAGCACAGAGCATAAACAACTAAGACAAGAATAAAATGGGGTTTAAGACCAGAAAGAAAGGTAGGGTAAATCTGAGAGCACATGCAAGGCACGATGGATGGCCAATTGGCCATGGGGTAACAGAACAGAACAGAACAGAACAGGCTGGCGCGCATCATGCAAATGAAACCATGAGTTCAGCCCCATCATCCCATGTGCCCACGTGGCATGCTGTTACTGCACCTCCAGCACGTTCCCTGTTTTTGACCCCACATCCCTTTCCACTAGATCTCCTTAGGGGACCGTTCCGCTCCACGCCTCTTGTTTTAACAAGAAACGGAGATATCCATTCAATATGAGTCATCTCGTCGCCTAACTAACAACGGTATATATTCATATTCATATTCATTTGAATGGCCTTTTTTTTAACACTAGACTGGACTTGATATTTTTTCATATAAGAGAATTGCTTTTTTTCTCTTTTGCATGGTTTATTGATTGTATTAATTAATATTTTTATGCTAACAAAAATTAGCAAATCTAAATTTAAAACATGGCATTGGTAATGGTAGGGTGATAAAATTAGCAAATCTCCATTTCCCGTACAGAAGGGAGAGGAGGGAACCAATGCAATAGAAATTAGAGAAAAATTAAAAAAAATCAGAGATGGGTAGCCGTACCCGTAAGAGGCGGCGGAGGAAGGGTAGAAAGGCAAAACGCCGTGGAAGGTAGGGGGATGGTGGGCTTGATGGTGGTGGCTGTACGGCGCTGGCGGTGGCGGAGTTGTCGAGGGATGGTAGTACCACGCTGCCGCCGGCCCTGGAGACACTCCCCTGTTGGGGCCCACTCCCATTCCTGCTACATTTCCCAATCCATGATCCATGTTATTGTTATGCTATGTATATTCTTTTTCTTTATTTACTCTAGGGCCTAGGCCTTGCATAGCATAGTGACTGGTCAAATCCTAACTGTGGATAATTAATATAATTGAACATGTTACATCCGACATTTTTTTTACTTGCTTCGAAATGAAGGATAAATTGTACAGTTAGTTATATGCTCTAATCTATTTGGTTCTTGTTTATCACAGTCTTGTCTTGTGTATTCTGTCTCTGTCACATTAATTTGTCTCTTAGAATTTATAGTGCCTGACTGTGCAATTCCATGTTATATACCACCTTATGCTGAGAGCAGATTTTGCTAATCCACCTCAATTCGGTAAGGTAAGGGGTTTGAATGAGAACCAACCCAACCCAGTAGCGGCCACTGTTTCCAAAATGAGAAAAAATGGCTTCCTACTTGCTAGTTAATGCTCTCAACCAATTCTACTTTCAAAACTACTACGGCCGGCGAAATTTCAAAATTCAATTGCGCCAAAAGAGCACTAAAATCCAAAATTCCAAACCCCCCCCCCCCGTCCCCACCCAACCCCCACACACACAGAGTAAAATACAAAAGAGCAGTCCCTCTCGTAATAAATAACAAGAAACAACCTCAATCTTCAAAATTTACCAATTATCAAAATGAAAGGAAAAAAAAACAAAACAAAACAAAACAAGAAATTTGACCTACCTGGCTGTGGGACCCCAGGAATCGGCGACTGAGTTGGCACGCCAACGGGTGTAGCCGGTGGGGAGTTACGGAGCCGTGTCTTGGCTCCAAGAGAAGCCAGGTTGCAGTTTGCACGCCGCCCATTAATCACCGGCGTTGCATCCTCGCAAGCCTTCTTTGCTGCTTCCGCATCCTTAAATGTCACCTACAGAGCGACAAACAAAACCAAATTCATATTGCATATCAATTAAAGACTTAAAAATTTGTGCTACAAATTAACTTGCTTTGTAAGCTGCATTGTGTGCAAAAGCACCTATACATACCTATATGGACTTGAAATGTTGTGAAATTAAGAAAGAATGAGCAGCAGTATCAGCATATCTATCTATCTATCTATGTTTTATTTTTACTGGTTTTTCTTCCTAGCTAGCTAGTGTAAATAAAAAGGGTAGAAAGAGAATTAAGCGTACAAAGCCGTATCCCTTGGACCGGCCGGTGAGCTTGTCGGAGATGATAACCGCCTCCAGTATCTCCCCATACTGCACGAAATGCTCGCGGAGAGTTTCCTTTTGCGTCTCCCATGCGAGACCCCCTACAAACACCTTGGTGAGGGTGGTGTCGCCAAATTGTTGACCCATGCCAAAGAGAATGAAGGATTAAAACTCAACCGTTGACTTTACTTGACAAACAAGTAGAAGAGAAGTGATCTCTGATCTCTGATCTCTGTCTATGTATATTATTCTTCTAAGATTTTATGAATGGTAAGAGAGAGGAGAGATTTATAAAGGGGTTTAATTTTATAAAGAGGGAGAGAAGAAGAGGGGGCGGGGGCGGGGGCGTGGCGAGGTGTAACAGCTTTGTAACGGGAAAAGGGATGCATGTCTTTATACGGTTTTTTAATAGGAAGCATTTTCTTTCTAGCCCTTCAAGTTATTCTAATTTTTTTTATTTTGCAAGGGCCAAGTACAGGTGTCCTCAAATCTATGGTAATGGTACCCTAATTACTTTTCTTTTTCTTAAACAACAACAAAATAGTCAAGGAAAGATATATATAAAGATTTTGATAATATATAACTATATGAGGGTGTCATGAGAATAAATGTCTTGCCGGCCTAAAAGAGTAGTGTCTACCCTCAAATCTTAAAATTGGCTCTCATCTTAAATAAAAAAAAAACTAATAATAATAAAAATAAAATGATCTACAGGTGAAACTAATAATAGTGCTGAAATAGAGGATATGATTACTTGGAAAATGACAATTTGAAGATGAATAATAAATAATAAATAATAAATATTACAGATCTCGTTTGGATGAGCTCTCTGAGTTCTCTGCACATACATGACACAACCTAGCTAAGTAGCTAGGGACAGAGGACAAGCTCTACGAAACAGGAAATGTTCCCCTCCTCCACATTACACCCCCTAAGGTCTCTTCCAAGCTGGTTGAAACTAAATTAAAAATGATGTAAATGTAATTATTATAAAATTAACATTATCATATATAGCAACTTGAAACGACACTACATAAAATATAATTAACCGCTTGTTGAATTTATAAGCTGCACAATAGAATAGGAAGGTACACAAAATTAAAGCACTGTTATAACTAACAAGATTGCCAAGTATATTTTGTTATTGTTTAGAAAAAATTAAAATATGTTATTAACAAAATCTTAATTACATACAACTCTAAATTAAAATATATATAACGAACCTCAGACTACATTAACTTTTTGCTGCTCATTAGCAAAATACAAATTATATATATAATACAGTACGCACAAAAGTCCATATGTTGTCTCTTTAAATAATGTTGTATCAAATTAATCAGAATAAAGCATAAGCATGAATTAAGGATCCCTAACATGCCCTGTTTTAGTTTAGAAGCATCACATGGTTATCCAGAAATAGTTTTTTACCCCAATCCAATTATCACGCCCCATTATCACTTGGTAGAATAAAAATTATCACTTTAATATTACACATGAAATTTATAAAATATTACATAGACAAAAAGTTGGTGCAATGAGAATTATCACTTGACATTAAAGAATTAATACTTGGATTAATTATTTTATCCAAAAAAAAGTGTTTGGAATTTCGTTAATTATTTTGATTGATTTTTTTTTTTTTTCAATTTTAGCGTGAATGATTGAAATTTTGGTTTCTAATTTGTATGAAATTTTGTTTGAAATCAATAATTAGACTTTGCATGTCTACAAGCTGATGAAGTAGCTTGCAATTTATCATATAGGCGGGGAACGGAGAAATTATTTATAATCTGAAAATGAAAAAAAAAAATTGTGCAGTTTTAAAAAGTAAGCTACAGACTTGTCTTTGATTATAATCATGAGATGGTCCAAGAAAAAAAGAAATAAAAACACATTCATTAGATTATTTTTTTGCGCGTGGTTTCCTTTTTCTGGACTGTTTGTAAATTTAAGATTAATATATATAATCCTTAATATGAATTTGGTACAAGATTATAGGACAACTTAGTTGGGGCTAATTATGAAGACGTGGCAGTCTGGCACTAATACCAGACTCAGGTCACTTGGTCAGGTGTAGACGAGCCACTGACTTGTGGGGGCCCACGAAGCTCTTAAGGATCATTAATTTTCTAATTATACAATTAAGTATTTAATTATTTCTGAACGTACAGTCTGCTCTGCTGCAGTGTCCTGTCCGCCACGTGGAGTTTAGTTTGGTTCCGTATCTTTTATTTATTTATTTATTTTTATCTATGTTAATGTAATGTAATGTAATCTACAAGAAAAAAGAATTATCTGTACGTATATGTTCATGTTCTCTCATTCATTTGCCTTTTGAACTCTCTCAGTCTCAGAGGCAGAGCTTTTTAATTTTATATAAAAGAGCCCGGCCGGGAACATTCATCTGTCAAACAATTATTGGAATTCAAAATACTTTCATCTTTGATCTTTGATCGGATGTCTCTGAGAGTAATTTAAGTAAAATTTTACTTGGAAAAGGCGACCAACGATTTCTTTATAAGTAAACATGTATCGAACAAGTCATTAGTAACAAAAAAACTAAGCATTTTCCTTCTTTACATCGTACGAGGCAAAAAATTAATAGTACATCTTTGTTACAAGACCCACGGAACCGAATCTGCTCCTTTTCTTAAGAAAAGGAGCACTCTCTTATTTTCAATCTGGATCGTTCAAAATCTATCGTACGGTCTCAATTAAATCTGAATTATTTTAATTTATTAAATTGATTTGAAAATAAAAAGTAATTGAGGGCGTACGATGAATTTTGGACGATCCAGATTTCAGAATAGGAGGGTGCTCCTTTTCTTTAGAAAAGGAGCCGATTCTGATCCCAAGACCCACAATTACTACATCGATCATTTCACCACCCGTGACAAGATAGCTCACGCAATTACAGCAAATACTATTTTTTTTAGATGTAATATTTATTACATAAATTTCTCAATAACTCTATCTTTAATTAGTAGAAACACAACAACACTAACAATAAACACTTCTGCATAAGTCACATTTCCACATTATGTGATCTGTCAAATTTGACGCACAAAGGTGGCAACCCTGCTGCACCGAGCATCCTCTTGACAATAATACCCCTTGTGTCAAGATCTTGTTCTCCAGCATGAGCCAAATGAATATTTTAACCTTCATCGGTACTTTTATTTTCCATAGTGATTCCCGTGTCTCTGAAAGGATTCCTGTGGTGTAAAGCTTTGTAAGCTGAAGCACAGGTAAAGTAACATCTTACTCTAAACTATATAGAAAGTAATTTATAACTTTGTTTAAAATAAATGAGATCAACTGACCCCATTGCTTTAACATGGCCTCATCACTGTTTAGATGTGTAAGTTGTGTTGCATGGATACAACAATTTTCAACATGATACATATATCGATGTGACAATATAGGATACGTATCGGATATAAGTAGTACGGGACCATATATGAAGTATGGGGACCATATGTGAAGTATGGGGGTGACATTGTGTGTAAGTATTAATTAATAACTAGTGTTGAAATAAACCCTCCTATGAATAACCATTAATAAGGCATTATATATATGTGTGTGTGTGTGTGTGCGCACAGATGCGCGCGGGCTTAAGTAATTAATCTGCAGGTGAAACATGTGAGCGCTGATGTATATATTTCTCATTTTTCGAATGAATATGATCATATATAGATCGCTATAATTTTTCTGAGATATGAAACCTCTTCAAACTTTATAATCCCGAATCAAGAGGTTTCAACTTAATTTGTAAGTGCAAATAAAGAGTTAAGAGCCCGCGGGGCGATCAAATTAATATTATATTCTTCTGGGGGATTAATATTCCAGGCGCGTGCAAGAGACACTACTAGAATTTGGATTATTTCCATGGGTAACTAAGTTTAATTGCATGTATAAGTGACACCCATGAAATTAATATTTTTGCATGGGTGCGCAAACTAAATTGCATGGGCTAAAATTTTCGGCCCATACAATTAATAATCCCATGCAATTGATGTAAGTACCTATGCAATTGACAATTATATACCCATGTAAATATTTCTACCAAAATTTTTTATTTCAAAATATCAATTCCAATTTATTTTATTATTTTATTATCATGAACCCTAACTCCTGTCTTTCTCCTTACACGGCCGTCGAACTTAGCATTTTCTTCTCTTCTTACCCCCTCCCCTTTCTCCTTCGTCCCGCCTCAAAATTGAAATTTACCATCGAAATTTCTCAAAATCTAGGATATTTCCTTCAGATTTAGTTTGACCTTGAGTTCGATTCAGATCTAGTGTTAGGGTTAGACTTGTAGTTTGGAGCGGCGAGGAAGAAAGGAAGGACAAGACCTAGCGAGGCTACCACGGGGCACTCGAAAAATAACGACAACCTAGTGTTCTTCACAAATGAGGAGAAGAGGAAGCATCCCCGTCAGTGGGTGGGTGTCGCATCCTTCAAGGGAGCAATGAAGATGGGTGTAGAAGTTGACCTTTGAAGGTGAAATTGAAACTCATTTTTGCTTTTGTTTGAAGTTCCTGTATTTTCTGACTTTTTTATTTTATTCTTCTGTTAAGAAGATGGTTAGGAAACGAGCTACATATGCAGTATGAATGACAGAAGCGATAAAGAACCTCAATTTTTCTCTTTTGAATAATCTAATTTTTTTCTCCTTTTAAGAATCTAATTTTTCTCCTTGGTGAAAGTTGGTCGGCTCTCCAAAATTAGTTGTACCTTCCTACTAGGATGTCCAGCTAGTTATAAAACAACACATTCAATTTATATATTTAGCTTTAATTTTATTAAATCAATGCCGATTCATCTGGTTTTTGCAATGAAGCCTTGATTAAACTTTAATTTCCACAATTTAACCGATGTTGGCCTGAACTTTCAATTTTTGCAATTGAGAACCAAGCACCTTAGGAAATCTAAGAAAAAAAGACAGAAAGGTATTTTTTTCTTATCAAACTCATTCCAACTAGTGGGCACACCGATTATTGATGGCTTCACCTTACAATTTATTACAATTCCCATGACTTCGCCCACTAGTTTTGTAATAACTTGGTATAGCCAGGATCAAACTGATATAAATTTATTTATAATAACATATATGTGTGTTGTTTTTATCCATCTTAGGCTTGGGTGCATACAAGGAATCAAGTTGGCACATCAGTCATTTGGATAGTATTGTTTTATTTTATTGGAAGGTAATCTTTTTATTATTTTGTTTTTGTGGATTATATGCATATATGTATATGAATTGGTTTTCATTTGTTTAGTACTATTGGTTTAAATTGTACTTAATTTAAGCAAGGTGTCCTTAAATATTTGATAAACCTGATCAAACAATTATAACTCTACATCATGCAATTGCAAGCATTTTACCATTTGATGGTTTTATGTCAACATATATAATAGAAAAATACAAAAAAAAAAAAGCAATTGTTTTGATTATTCTTAATATTTATGTGCTGCCACAATATGTGTACCTAATGATGAAACTATTTGAGATTTCAATTCAGGATCCAACTCAAGACCAGTAAGGTATATTTATTTGTCAAATGTTTTTTACATACAAGCATAATATTATGGTTTTACTTGTATACGAGCATATTATTTTGGTTTCACTTGTCAAGCATACTATTGTACTACATATTCCATTGCTTATTTTCATTGCATGCAGCTACAACATTATCAAGTCACTAGACTTCATGCGTCTCAAGATTAAGCTCTCAAATTATCTAAGAAGTTAGAATGGTGCATGTGTTGATATTATTGTTTGTACATGGTTCTAATTTTGTGTCTTGGCTTGTGGGTTGTGTTGGTATGATGTAAGTATGCTTATCAAATAGTTAAGTACGTATTTGTACAAATAATATGAATATTCATGCTGATTTTAATAAATGTTTTCTATTTGATGGTTAATGTAAATTTTGGAATTAAATGTTATGAATTGAATGAGATCTATGAATTGCTTGCAATTTAAGTATTAATGCATAAAATAAAAAAAATATATGAAATTTGCATGGGTATATTCATAATTTTTCCCATCCAGATGAGAAAAAAAGTGCATTTTAGCAGCTAATAAAATGATGCCATGACATATACAAATTGCATGGGTATATTTGTATGGGTACTAAATTTATTGCATGGGTAGTCAATTGCATAGGCCGCCAAAATTTAACCCATGCAAAAGAGGTTTGCGGACCCATGCAAATAAGAGTCATTAGCATGGATGTCAACTGTATGAACTCATTTGCATGGAATACCCATGCAGTTGGTATCAATTGCATGGGTAGCGCATGCAAATGAACATTTTTTGTCCCATGCAAATAAATCAAATTCTAGTAGTGAGATCATCGAGTTATAATTAATTGATTTAGCTGCAATTAATATTTGTTTGTTTATAAAAAAGAAGTTATATTATATCCTTAATTTCGCAATTAATATTAATGAATGCCTTAAATTATGCAGTTATTGGTGCCACAAATGGGGACTTTAATGGCCGAAAAATAGAAACACTACTCACCCAGTTGAGTTAAGTTACCAGCGACCGCATAGAAATTAGTATTTTTGCTACTCTGAGCGCAACATATGGACCTACTATACACGTGTTAACTGGAGAGCTAATTGTCATTTTAAACACAACAGATCAGAAGACTAACATGTACGATTTGTATTCTACGTACGTACTTTTTGTGGAGAAACATTTATAAATAATAAGATGCATTTTTTACCTGAGCAACTAGCTGTCCCGCGTAACAATTAATCTCCTATTATGCTAAATTAAATAAAAATTATATGGAGCATCTAGATGTCTCTTGTAACAATCTCTCGTTATGTCCTCCGGTCATTAGCTATTTCAGAGACCACTAACTACTTGTGGATCGCTTAATATTTGAAAGATTTTACAATTGATGCATGCAAATATAGATACTTATGCGCGCAAGTATTAATATATACCTAAAATATCAAGTATCTCGAAAAAAAATTGGACATATCACTCATCCATCTTTTACACGTTTTTAGATGTGGTTTTTTCTTTCTCTGTTCAATTTCGTCAATATTTCTAACGATCTATTAATAATTTTGTGAATTTAACCGTGAACGTATTCTACACAATTTTCTCTTTCAAATGAATCCATGATAATATAGTTTCGAGTTGTACATTGTCCATGTATTCATACCTCATCATGCAAGTATTCATACCCCATCGAACAAGTATTCATACCTCGTTGTGCAAGTGTGAATAGTTCATGTATCAAGTGTTTTGTATCTAACAAATTCTATCAATTTTTTTTTCCATATGACACTAGATGATGTCTGAAAGTATTAATATTAAGTATAGCAAGTATTCGTAGCTCGTCATGCAAGTGTGAATAGTTTATTATGTATCAAGTATCTTTTTTTTTCATATGACACTGGATGATGTCTGAAATTAATATCAAGTATTGCAAGTATTCATACATTGTCATCTAAGTGTTAATAGTTCATGTATTAAATGTTTGTATCTAACAAATTTTATCAAAAAAAATTTCCGTGGCATTAGATGACGTTTGAAAGTATTATTATTAAGTATTGCAAGTATTCATATCTCGTAATGCAAGTGTGAATAGTTCATGTATTAAGTGTTTGTATCTAACATATTTTATCAAATTTTTTTCTTATGGTATTGGTTGACGTTTGAAAGTAATAATATCAAGTATTGTAAGTATTCATATCTCGTCATGCAAGTGTGCATAGTTCATGTATCAAGTGTTTGTATGTAACATATTCTATCAATCTTTTTTTATGTGACATTATATGACTTTTGAAAGTATTAATATCAAATATTGCAAGTGTTTGTATCTAAAAATTTCATATGGCACTGGATGACTCTGAAAGTATTAATATCATATTGCAAATGTTCATATCTCATCATGCAAGTGTGAATAATTCATGTATCAAGTATTTGTATCTAACAAATTCTATTAATTTTTTTCCCTTATGGCATTGGATGACGTTTGAAAATATTAATATAGAGTATTACAAGTATTCGTACCTCGTTATGGAAGTGTGAATAGTTCATGTATCAAGTTTTTATATCAAACAGATTCTATAAAAATAAAATTTCCATATGGCACTGGATGAAGTCTGAATTATGGAGCAGTACTAAATTAATAGCATCAAAAATTATTGTTTCAATAGTTAATCCATACATAGTATATAGAGAGGAAAGAGTAACATATCAGATACATCAGCAATTAAATGGTTAGATTCAAACTTGCTCGTAATGAAGAAGAGGCTAATATGCTTGTAGCCTTGTAGGGCCTAGTACTACGGAAGAAGGTTAGTTGACGGATGGTTGGCAAGTAGATCTGACGGTCGCCATGAAAGAATCGGTAGGAGCCAACATATAGGAAGTCGGAGGTGATGTGATATGAGTCGGGCTCGCGACAAATAGTGAATTTCAAGCACATGATTGGACTAGAGGAGGCTGGTGCAGGTTTGGGTTGCAGGTCGAGAGCGACGGAGTGGAGGTGAGTGAGGAAGAGAAGATGGTGGTGGAGTCTAGGGTTCATATAGAGAGCAGCTGGTGTCATTATTGTTGTAAGATTTAGGGCGTGTTTTGTTGCTTAGGATTATGTAGGAAAAATGAATATTTGGTCATTTGTCCCCACAGCAGTTTGGTAGCTTGGTTTTATCTCATTTAGGGCCTGTTGGCTGCAATCCCGCGTGTTACTGTTCACGTAGGAAAAAAAAAATTCAATTGAACTGAATTTTTTTTCTCCCATGTGAACAGTAACCTGTTGTTTACTATTCACCCGTTGCTGTGCCCATTCCCGTTCCCGAGCTGCAGCCGAACAGGCCCTTAAAATCTCAAAAGAGTTCCCATTTTCCTTCCAATAGCACTGTAGGCATAGGAACACGACAATTCAATCAGAGCTCCGTTTTTTCTTTCCCATTTGACGCAGCTAATGTGAAGATAGTAAATTTAAATTGATTATTAACATAACTGAGCTATTTTATGATAATTATTAGTATCAAAATTAATTTAGCTAATAGTTTGAATTTTAGATGCTTGGCTTATCCG
Organism: Carex arenaria; assembly: GCA_964058825.1. Classification (NCBI taxonomy): domain Eukaryota; kingdom Viridiplantae; phylum Streptophyta; class Magnoliopsida; order Poales; family Cyperaceae; genus Carex; species Carex arenaria. The sequence continues at coordinate 9,883 of CAXKVW010000436.1, read as the reverse complement.
TAGCATGTAAAAAAAATTTTATTGAAAAAATATTTATGTCTTATTTTTTATTTGTTTATATGTATTTTCTTGTTTTTTTTACTTTTATTTGTACCCATTTTCTTATTTTATATTATAAAAATATTTATATTTTTAAATAATAAATAATATTATGTTATTATTTTATTTAATTGCATTATTAATAATCATATTAATAAAAATAATTGTATAATATCAATCATTTTAGAAAGAAAATTAAGATTTTCCACAAACAATCTCACGGTACAACCGAATACCCATTTTAACACATTCCTATAATCAATTCCATATGTACTTGTACCCATGGGTTCCCACTTTTTTAAAAGTGGATTCTCATCTCCGTCAAATCTCATCCCATATAATCTCGTGAGAACCGAACACGCCCTTAAGATTTTACGGTCGGAGTTGATTGAATTAAAGATGTTTGGTGAGATCGCTATGATTTTTCCGATCGAAAAAGAGAGAGGGTGAGACGGGTAAAATGGATAAGTTGTTAGTGACTTTAACAATTTAACTGAGTTGGGAGACTAGATGGGTTGACGGGTATGGTTTGAGGAATAGGATATAATTACTCAAAATTAAATTGCTCGATACATGAAGAATTTTTTTATTTCTGTTTCATCTTATAAACTTTAATCTAAATTATTTAATTAACAATTCAACTTTTTTTTTGTTACCCAACAATTAATTGGACTTCTTTATATATGAGTACGTGAGAATTGTTACATAAATAAATTAATTGGCACCGAATTCTGATCCATGAATAAAATAACACTTTGTCAGATTCTATACTTGGACAATATATTTTGAGCTAGAATATTTTCATGTTATTCGGTTCGGCCGAGCGGGTATATATATACCGTATATATAAACCTGGAAGTAAAGGACAAATATATACCAGATTACCTCAAAAGTGTGTATCTGATTCTGATATGAATTGGTAATTGGTATAGACAGTCACAGTATGTGGCTGATAGTAAAGAGAACATTATCCTAAGTTAAGCACCTGACAAATTAAATCCAGTTTTCGCAATCATCGATCATGTATCGCAGTCTAAAGCCATCTATGACTGGACCAGCTCGATCTGCCCAACTGGCCCACATGCATGCTCTCTTCCTTCCTTCCTTCCTTTCTCTATTGGATTTAACTTCTTAGTGGCTCTAACGTGGACAACTGTAACTGGACAGAGAATAGAGAAGAGAGAATAGAGAATAGAGAATAGAGAATAGAGAGAGAAAGAAAGTGGTCAGCTTGTAAGGTTTGACCTGACCGCGATAAAACCAAAGAGAATTTTAGACAAATGCATGGGCTGGTAGTTAGCTGTAAACCCTGCAACCTGAGCTGGCCACGGGGGGCCAAGCAAAATATATTTATTATATAAGTAGCTAGACAGAGACAGAGAGACACAGACGATCGATATGCATATGCATGGTAACATCTTTTTCCATTTTAATTAACTAACTGTGCTTAGTGCTAGTTATTATTAATTGTTAATTAACTTGATCTTTTACATCGGTACCCGTACAAGCATGCATATAATTATAATATATATTCACGGAGCGCATTGGCACCGTTTTGCTGACATCTCATTAATATTTAGATTAATGGTCAAATCTTTAAAACCCAGTCAATGTTATTTGAGGTTATAAATATTGGAAAGGAGGCCACAGCGATTTCTTTTGAAGGATCTTTCTCTTTGTTTGTTCACCTTAATTACGCCATGAATGTATATGTACTTTATTTATTATTATTTTTTTTTTATCCTATACTCTAGCTCTTGGTGTTTTTTTTGGCTATTAATTAATTGTTATACATAATTAATTAAGATTTGGGAAGAACAAAAGCATAGAAAAGGATGATTACTTGTTTGCTAGATAGATTAATTAATTATTTTTTAAGCCAAAAGCTAGCTAGCTTGTTAAAGGTGAGCCAGCATATATAGTGTGCTTGTCAGATCCAATCTGTTGTTGAACTTTCTTTTCGTTTTTACCTGATCTGTTACTCCTGAGTAACTGACTGTCTTTTTTTTAAAACATTCTTTTTTACACATTACTAATATTTACCTTTCTTTATATATGATAAGATAATATCCTCAAGAATATGCCAAACTAAATTGGTTACGATTATATATTAATTATGTATGGAAGGCGGATCAATCAAAGACATTGACAAAGTGCATGGTTTTGGCCAGACAATATAATTAAAAACTACAAGTCTGAGCTCTTCTATTAAAAAAAAAAGTACAATTATTTATTCCTAATACAAGACATGCATCCTAAAATGTCATAATTTTTTTTTTATTTTACATTCTAATGTTTACTAACTATATATATATAGACACACGCGTACATTGTACCTTGCGGAACTTGGAATTCGCTTCCTCTAATAAAACAATGGTGTCACTAACCATATCTTGTGCTGGACCATTACAAATTACACAATATAATTACAAATTAGTGGAGTAATTAGAAATGCTGGTTAATGTGAATTCAACAGAGTTTGAAGCCTCATAATGAGCTTGCTACCTACATCTACATGACCAGCTAGCTATAATATTTAAGCAGTATTAAAGAAAAAAACATGCATGGTTGCTACTGATCTTAATTAGGTGTATGGTACATTAAGTACAAACGAGTAGCAATAAATTAATTATACAAGAGTATATATATATATATATATATATATATATATATATATATATATATATGGTCAATGAAGTAGCACCTGTATAAATGCTGCATGCATGTTCCGATTAGGCATCTTAATTTCTACCATTAGGCACACTGAGCAATTTTGGTGTGATTTGTTTTGTTAAAAAAATAATTCATGACATCACTAATGTCTCTGACTTGATGCAGTAATTTCTTTAATTACTTAAATTCTAAATTTATCAATGATGACATGAGATACATAGCAAGCATTTTCATTTTTCTAGTGTACCCAAAACTGATTCAATTATATTTCATATATAGACCAGCTACGAGCTAATTTATTAGTTTATAGTCATAAAAATTTTCTAGTTTTCAGGCCTCTTATTCTCACTTTGGTATTAGTAAATAGTAATACTGAATCCGAAAAAAAGAAGAAAAAGTATACATGTATCTAGCCGTGCATAGGATGCTAGCATATACGAATCAAAATTGAGAGCTTTCCACCACAGCTAGCACCCCTTTTCCATTGCTCCTCTCTTTTCTCTATCTTCAATGAAAAAGGATTTCAAAATGATTAACAGTCTAGCTCTTGCATTAGACTTTACACTTTTTCAGTAAAATTAAAGCGTATATCAAAGTTAATTGTATCCTATGTTACCGAATACAAAGCGCTTTTGTACCGTGTGGATAACTTAGGTTTTAAAAAATGATGAATTCCTTTTTCCAAAGCACGAGTACGTCTGGTTCTGGCCCCATGAAATAATAATAATAATAATAATAATGATAATAATGAGATGAGATGAGATGAGATGAGATGAGATGAAGGAAGAAGCATGGCATGGGGGGATAGATGCAACTTGCGCACTGTCTCTCACAAACAAAGCAAAACCTACAGCTTGGAATAACAATACCACATTTCTACTGTTCCGGCCCCCTTTGTTCCCTCTCTCCCTCTCTCCCTCTCAACGTGCTTATGCTCTTCTCTAATAATTATACAATGCGATCGATGCTTAATTATTAGGTACCATGCACTGCCAGCCTATAGCTATACACAAACTAGAATTACATGTCAACTGTTCTCCATTCCGATACAAACAGAGCCTTCTATTTTTTTTAATCTTTCATGTACCATGAAACAAGAAATGGATGCAGTGTTTTTATTAGAATGGTGATGATATGAATATGATGGCAAGAGGCAATAAGGATTAATATCTTGATATAGCTAATAAAAGTGGCAAGCATTATAACTTGTTGCGCATAGTACACAACAAGCTGTTCTGTCACCAACTCCAGTGGGTGTGTAACTGTATGCTGTATCACTAGCAGGGGTCTCACTGGACCCAATTAATTATTCCAATAATTATTAGTTCATGAGATCTGAATCCTTAAACCCAGTATATATGTTATATGTACCTTTACCAGATCTGATGTCTTAGCCCTTAGGTTTGTGTTTTACTTTTCCTTAATCCATATATAGGCTCTTGGGCAGTTTATGCAACTATATGTGCTTGGACCTTGCTGTGGGACGGGTTGGGCCAAGGTCCATCAACAGCTATATATTTTTGCAAATTTACTTTCTACCTTTTTTGTTCTATGAAAGTATGAAACCACATCTTTTTGGGGCTTTCATTTATTAATATTACGACTTGATGTAAACTTTAACTTGGTTTGGGCTAATTTTAGAATCAAAGAAACCAATCAATTCTGAGTCTTCTGCAGAAAAAAAAAAAAATGTATTTCAGAACCTGAGAAAATGGACCACCTATATTTAATTAATTAAACCATCCAAAAACAACAGAACTGTCAACTGCAATTTATACACACTCATCTAGCGAACACATAATCTATTAAAGAACACAACAGGACATGTAATAACTACTAGCTAATAAGAGAGCAAGCAACAGTATCAGAAGTTCAGAACCCAAATCCGATTTAGGATCGCACAAAGATGTGCCTCGCTATTTTCGATAGAAATTTCTAGAACGAATTCAACATCTGAACTTCCGAAAACTCCACATTGTATTAGAAAGATGCATTTCCTAATAAGTTAACATGAAGAGGATTTATTTTTTGTTTTATCCACGTACTTGCGAACAATGGATCATACGGATTTTCACCAAGGCTCCCTATCTCACTATCTGCACATTTTTGTCGATTCGGTGTCTATGACAACATATATATAGGGGGAATTTCACGTATACCCCTCAAAAACTTCAAAATTACGTATTTCCCCCTCTAAATTTTAAAATTACATATTTCCCCCTCTAAACTTCAAAAAATTACATATTTACCCATTTTATTATATTTTATATTAAAACACATTCTAAATTAATAAAATACCCATTTTACCCTTTATTAAAAGTATAAAATGCTTCATCGAACTGAAATTTAAATTTGAAGGGTTCCTCTACCGTCTGATTTGTCTGAATCGCAATAAGATATGTGCGTGTTCACTTCAAGATTTGTGCTGATGTAGTGCGCACGTATCTTCAAGCGATTTTGATGTGCATGTCTCGCATCAATATCTGTGCACGTTGCTTCAATATTCGTGCGTGTTCGCTTCAAGATTCATGCTGACGTAGTACACACGGATCTTAAAGAAATTCGGACGTTAATGGAAACTTTCAGATTCAAATTTGAGTCAGATGGATGTTTTATGATTTTTAATAAAGGGTAAAATGGGTATTTTATGAATTTAGAATGTGTTTTAATATAAAATATAACAAAATGGGTAAATATGTGAGTTTTTGAAGTTTACAGGGGGAAATATGTAATTTTAAAATTTAGAGGGGGAAATATGTAATTTTGAAGTTTTTGAGGGGTATACGTGAAATTCCCCCATATATATATGATGGTTATTAATTTGAAACCAATCCGTTCATGTCAGACTAGATGGAAACGATGTAAAAATTCAGAGTCCTGCTTGTATGGGATAAAAGAACCAGGAATAAACCCTTTTAGCAAACATATAAACAAACTAACGGTTCGTGCGCCTTTTTAATGAATTAATGCTCCTATAATGGAACTTGTTTTGATACCGGTAATGTATTAATTTTGGGGTTGTGTAACCTTTTTACCAATCAACTAATTTTGAAAACCAGTTTTGTGATGAATCATATATATATGCGCCTTTTTAATCTCAAGGCACATGAACAACAGATCAGATAATTAGTAATAATCTGTCTCAGGTTATTTGCATGTCAGTGCAAACCTTAACCGGATCCATTATTACTTGAAAAACATATGATAAACTTTAGTTTGTGGATCAGGAAGCGTAACAATGAAACTTAATAAACTTCCGGGAAAATAAAATACTCCAATCACACTACAGCAAAATCGGGCATCAGCGACCGTTATCAGCGACCGGTGTTGTCGCCGGTCTCTGATACTCTTTTTTCTCTAAAAAAAAAAAAAAAAAAAAAAAAGATTAGGCGACGGTGACTTTCAGCGACCGGCGCTCACACCTTTCTGCGACCGTTTTGTCCCGGTCGCTGAAGGTGTCCCTAAAAATACTCCCCGCCAAAGCTCTTCGATCTCTGTCTCTGAGTTGGCGCGTTAGGGTAGACACAAAAAAAGAAAAAAAAAAACGGAGCCGCCTGGATGGAGCCGCCTCGCCCTGCTGACGGAGCCGCCTCAGCCCTGCTCGTCCCGTCTGCCTTCGCCCTGCTCGGAGCCGCTACCCCCTGTCTCTTTCTCGACCAACCCGACCACCTACCGCCGGTCTTACCCCACCTCCTCCGCTGCTCTCTCTCTCTCGGTCTGTCTCTGACTCTCTCTCTCACATTTTTTTTTGTTTATTTGCAAACTACCTCAACAAATCAACGATTTAGAGACAGCCGCCTCCGCTGTCTCTGAGTCTAGGTATCCTGTACCTCTACCTCAACTGAATCTGGCCCCCACCTTAATTTTTCCCTAGATCTTCTATGGATCTCGTGGTTTTATTTACTTCACATTTCACTACTGTCTACTGTTAGTGTGACAGCAAATTTGTGTTACAGAAAAAAAAATAGCTGAGTTCATTAATTGCTAGAAATGTATAATTTTAAGATTAAATTTTTACAAATGCTTGAAGATACCATTAGACCTGATGGTTTATAAGCTTTTTTGGGCTTACTTGAGTTCATCTTCCCTTTGGAAGTCAGCTTTAAGGGTATGGTACTTTTCAAAAAATTATATTATTTGAAGTGTATACTTAATTCTGATTTACTTCTAAATGTATTTATTGATTGAATATTGCTTTTCTTATTTGAAAGGTTCTGGTTAAGAACTCAACAGAAGCAATGAAGGACTCTAGAGTGCTCGATTTTGTCAATACGGTATGGATGCAGTCAAAGAATGATGTACAAATTAAGTATTCGCACTACAGCAAGACCTGTCGAATTAAGTGCAAACTTTTAATTGGTAGTGTTTCTGGCTCTTTGCAAATTATTGCAACCTAAGTAAGTTGAATTCTTTCTGTCTTGTTAAGATAATCCAGCTCAACAAAATGGGAAAGCTTATTGTGGTGATTCTGGCATTCATTATGCAATTGGTCGATAAAATTAAGAACCTCACTAAATTTGAGAAATGACTATAGAAAAATAATAATAATATGTGTGTGATTGGCTCTTGGAAAGTGTTATAATTAATGAACTGAATGAGATTCTGGAAAGTTACCATGGTTGTTATATTTATGTTAATGGATTCCATTGTCTTGGTCAAGAAAAAATGAAAGAAAAATCATCTATAGTATATGTATGCAGAAAATTTTAAAGTGCCGGGCTTTTACTGTAAGAAAGGGATGATCATTCAAGACCAAGGGACATCAATTTTGGTGATTCTGATATTGACTCAGAAGTTGATTAGTTAGAATAATTTTGCTATTTGAGAAATATTCTCAGATTTTGAAGTGTTGGCAACAAGTCATTTATTGGTTAGGACATATTGAAAATTGTGTGAATCTGTGTTAATATTAGTTTTCTATAGATGAACAACTCACTTGAACTCTTCTGTGGCAAGAACTCACTTGAACTCAAGTTGGTGTGAACAAAACTGCCACCATAGAGACCATTGTTAGCTTGTTGCAGGCTCTCAAGTCGGCAGCAGACCGGAAATGGTACGGATTTCTCCTTTTCCACTTATGTTGCCTTGTCAATACATTCTTGTAAGTATTTGACTTAGCAGCTTGCAAATGTTACGTTCCAATGCTGCTTTGTGATTTTAAATTGAAGTTGATTGAATAATTTTAAGGTTCTAACCATAAGCAGTGTATGGTTCTGCTACTTATCCAATGCAAGTAATAATCGCAATGTCTGCCCCAAATTTGACTTGGGCAAGCTCATGGAGGTAACATTTTTATTCTTCCTTTTGTTTGTTGTTTTATTTTTGAATTGTCTTAGGTTCAATAGGATTATGCTTTTTTTATCTCTCATTCGAAGGTTTATGGTGACTACACCAAGGAGGATACTGGTGTGAAGGTCGATAGGCCAGCAGAAGACGTTCCTATGGAACAATATATCATTGATATCTCAGCTAGTTCCCCATTTTTTCTCTGACAGAATTCAGGTTTCAATAAAGTTCCAGCTCATATTTAATATGAAATAATTTGTATTATTTTTCTGCTTTTGCTGTACCAGTACAGTACAGTGCTTTTAATATCAAATAACTAGTCTGGAGGCCCTTAAATTGATGCACTATATTTGTTGGTGTTTGTTGTTTTACTAGCACTAAACAAAGAGAGTATAATAAATTAAATATCAAGGACCAAAGTGTGATTGCTGCATATTTGTTATCTGACAAGATGAACTCTTTGCATTTTTTTGTAAATTAAACCTTCAATTCGTTGTTCTTCTTTAGGTGAAGCCCTAACCTAACCAAACTCTAATCTTTGTTCTTCTTTGATAGTATACAACACTGGAAACATTGGAAATATGGCTATTCTTTCATGCTTCTGTACATTTTTTGTGCTTTTGGATTTTTAATGTTTTGTTAGGAGACAATTGCATGCTTACTGTGTAAATTTTGCTTCATTTCAAACATTACTTGATGTACATATTGGTTGTATCATGTTTATACATGTCTGAAATTAGCTCATGTAATTAGTATCATGACGTCACCAAAATATATTAGCGATGCCTTTACGTGACGTCACCAAAATATATTAGCATGTCTGAAATTATGTACATATTGGATATTTATTACTTCTAAAAAAAATATCAATAATAAATAAAATCAATATAATGAGAACCAATAAAAAAAACCAAAAACAAATTAATTTCTAAAAAAAAAAAAAAATTGATTATCAGCGACCGGGACAAAAGTATCAGAGACCAGATTCTAGTCTCTGATACTAAAGAAATCAGCGACCGGCGCTATCATTATCAGAGACCGAAAAAGTGGTCTCTGATAATCAGGGTATCAGAGACCGGATTTTTGGCTATCAGCGACCAAAAAATTGGTCTCTGATAGTCAGGTTATCAGAGACCAAAGTTATGTGGTCTCTGAAACAGTATCAGAGACCGGCGACATTACTTTCAGCGACCGGCGAGAGGTATCAGAGACCACACTTTCAGAGACCGGTGCATCAGCGACCAAATTTCACTATCAGCGACCAAACTCACTTTCAGAGACCGGCGCCATTACTTTCAGCTACCAAATGCACCGGTCTCTGATAACCTTCTCTGCTGTAGTGTCACTTATTGGAGAAGTAAGCCTTAATGCATGGAATCACTAATTCCCGGCCCTAAATAGAGATTATTAATTCTGAAAATAATTAAATTATGCTATTTAAGGATTAGAAACCCTCAAACAGTACTTAAATTAGATTTAGATTAAAGAACAAGTAAAATAGATTCAATTGGTACCAAAGTATTGCATGCGGTTAGTCAATTCCTATTTCCTGGGTATTAATTTGCTATTTAAAACCTTCTAATTTCAACTCTGGACTAACTAAATTAGGATAACAGAATTAATAGTTTTATAAATCCTTGTCTAAAACTCGAATTTAATTTATCTAATTGAAAAGATCGATCAATAGGGTTGGTAATTGAATGGATCGACAGGTACCAACGAAAATATTACGATGGTAGGGTATGAGCTTGCAACTTTTATTTTTATTGGTATATTAATTTTAGAGTTTAAATTATTAGTACTTGTACTTGACATGCATCAACCATTCAACCTCCACCGGGTGCTTAATTCTATCAGCCATTCATTCAGCCATTGTTAGGGATTA